>CM056828.1:23592108-24092108 GCA_029853015.1 Chelidonichthys spinosus | reverse complement strand
CCTCCTCCACTAACCCGCTCACACAAGGCCCTGATGCCCGTTCCCTACAGGGAGCCCCAGCACCTGAACTCTAAGAGGTGAGACTCAGAGAAGAGACCCAATAGGGTTATTTCTATTGTTAGCATCAATATTAACAATGATCTGTTATAGATTATTGATGTAATAATTGTTATTACTGTTGTTGCTGTTATTGGTTTCGGGTGTTTCACATTACTTGGACCTTGTCACACTGCCCACCTCCAAAGTTAATGAACAAAATAAAATCACATGAGAGTCCACTTGGATATTTATTTATTTTTTTGGCAGCATGTTACTCAATTAATGCAGATAAATGGTTTCTTGTGTTCCTGTAGCCTTGCTCATATGCCTCACCGCACTCTGGTCTGTTTTCTGTCCCTCTTTGTTTCTCCTCCAGGCCGGTGAGTTACCCAGAGAACCACTACAGTCTGTCTCCTGCAGGAGGCGACCGAATGCTGCCCTACAGGAACCCCTCAGCCAGCTTCTCCTCGCCCTCCTCAGGCCTGGTCGGCCTCTCCGCCATCGGGCCGCCTGGAATCACACCGGGCCCGTTCGTACGCTACAAACCCTCCCCCGACAGGTGAGTGTGGTCTCTCCACGTCACTCCTTTGATCTTAGTGTTGCTCATGAGAACGGTCTGTTTGCATTGCTAGAGGTGGATTGTATCTGCTCATAAGATTAGGCTGAATACTGTGTTCAGATCTGCAGTGAGACGTGTATGAACTGTTCACACTGTCTCCATGAGGAAGGATCTGTTGTGTGGGTGGCTCTTCCTCACTGTGTGGAGGTTGATAACATTTCACCCAACCAGAGAAATGTGTTTTATCCAAACGCCATGAGGATGCAACACAGAAAATCCAAACTCTTTATTGGATTTTAATTTGACATTTTGGAAAGCCTACTGTATGAATACCCACAAATCTGAGTTATTTCACATATAACTGACATTGTCACGAGTGTGTTCATTAATCAAATGCGGCTCCTTCTCCTGTGATCCATCTGTGCAGATATGGAACAGGACAGCGCCCCCTGCTGCCCTATGAGCCCCACCTCAGTGTGGACATCACCTCCAGTGGGGAGTCTTCCTCAGGCTTCACCAGTCAGGAGAGCACCATGGAGCGCTGCAAAACAGGTACACCTCCAAAAACAGCAAGCAGTTAATGTGCACTAAGTATCATATCATCTTAAAATGTGCAGGTTGTAAGTTAATCAGACCTGTCTTTAACTACATGCGTGGTCTATTGTGTCAAAGTGTGTGTGTGTGTGTGTGTGTGTGTGTGTGTGTTGCACAGTAGAGATAACAGAATGTGATTTTGTGCGTTGGTGGGTGGTGGTCAGTGTTTAAATGTGCTATAAGTATTTAATCCTCTTTGCCAACCATGGAGGTTCAGTGTAATTTTCTTTAATCCTGTGAGTGTCTGTGTGTGTTTGCTGTCTAGAACCCCTCTGGCATGTCCCGGCGTCGTCGTCTCGGGGACCGGGTGGTGGAGGGGGGCAGAGGAGACCAACCAGACAGGACGTCCCTGGGAAAGACTCTCCGAACAGACAGAAGGTCAGACTCATCATCGTCCCTCATTTGTTCGTCTTCTCTGCCTCGTTGCCTGTGAGCGTGTCTAAACGTCCCCGTCTTGTCCTCTGCAGGGCGAAGCTCAGTACTCCAGCCACTCCAGCAGTAACACTCTGTCCAGTAACGCCTCCAGCGGCCACAGCGACGAGCGCTGGTTTGACGGAGGAGCAGGAGGAGAGCGAGGAGGCGGGGGTTGCCTCGGCGACCCAGTCGACCCTGAGCCAGATCTTCTCAACAAGGGGGGTTCTAATGACAGCGGCATCGACGCCTCGACCCACTACAACAACACTCGCCACGGAAACATGTCCAACAGCCAGTCCCACAAGCCCATGCACTGCTTCACAAGCTACAGCGGCGTGCAGGAGCTGTCCGTGGGAAGGAGCAGCGGCAGCAGCGGGGAAACGAGGAGACGAGAGTCTTCGCCCATCATACCTGCCGCAGCCAATCAGAACAAAGGGTATCGGACCAGGACGTTCCCGCCTCCTGGCTCCAGCGCTGATAAAATGGATGCTTTCAAACCCAGGTAAGGTTTTTTTTGTTGGCGTTTTTATGAAGCTAACATCAACTAACATGAACCCCCATGATTGAGACGGGAGACGTGCTGGCTTTTATTGCATGGAGAGTGTAGCATTCATAAAGCTTGCAGTGTGGGTGCACTTTTGAAGTCCCAATACAGATGTGTGGGCTTTGGGTGTCGGCCAAAACAGAGTCCCGATCTAGTACCAGTGTTATACGCAGTATGCCTCACTGTGTGGAAGAGACTGGGATCATTGGTTTATGAGTAAGGCAACATCAGACTTGACTTAAAGATTGCTTTCCTAACTTTTGTAAAATGATATTATTTATTAAAGTAACGCTATTTGAGTCAGCATCAGACTGATATCTGATATCAGTAGTTGTGAATCTTAAGTGAATGATGCACCAAGCAGCCATTCTGAGACCTCCAGAGTCTTCTGAACATTTGTATGACCCATGAAATCTTACAGATATATACGTTGAGGATTAAAGCAGCCTAATCCTTGTGAAACGTACAGATCATCACGTGATCTCCACGGTTGGTTCTCTTGCCACCCACATATTATTGATGCATGTAGGCTTAAAACACACACAGGCTTCCAGCGCTCTAGTTGGATTAAAACAATCCATTTAAACCGAGCGCCATCGACTTTGTCCTGGATGTGTTGGACCTTCAACTTAATGTCGTCAGAAAACTGTAAGGTGTATGCTTTGTTTTGGTCTGAGGGTCACAGTCGGTGTTATTGAGTGATAGATGATGGTAGTTGTAGTTTAATACCTCTTTGCTGTTGAGGGTTCTGTATCAGCAGTCAGTAGCATTTTATCTGTGCGATACCGTTGCTAAACAGACAACCCCTACCTCGACTTTAATTGCATACTCCGTCTTCGTTGGCTGATCAATGAAGAGGAGGCAAGTAAGATGTATGCTATGAGAATAAATTATGCATGGATATGTTATGAATATATTCATGTGGAAAGACAGCCACATACAAAGAGCAGTAAAAACAAACTCCAGCTATCCTCTGTGAGGAGAACAAATGTGTGTGTGCTCTGATAAATCATTTCACGTTTATGGATCCTTACATGCCAGACGATTTCCCACAACTGGTATGATTATTATGCCTTCTTTCTTAAAGGAATAGTTGAGGATGAGGAGATCGATAGCACTCATACTGTATATGCTACTGCTTGCAGATGGTTAGCTTAGCTTAGCATAAAGAATAAAAACGGGGAAACCGCTACCCTGGCTCCGTCTAAATGTAACACAAATAAAAGCTCACTGATTAACACACTTACTCCCTTCCCTTTTTATTTCCCCCTTTCTATTCAATGAATACTTTCACCTTCTGTCAAATGATTCACTGACCACATGTACGTGTCCTCTCAGGGCCTACACACCGCAGGGTTACAAGACTCCGACCGCCGAAAAGGCCCGGCCCGTCCGAGCTGCTACGACAACACCCACTTCAGCTCATTTAAGCTCCATCCCTCTGTCCAGCTCCGCCCCCAAGGCCTTTTACGGGAAGAGCAGACCAAGCACCTTGCAGAACGACGACAACAACGGCCCATCACCTTCCAACGCGGCCACATCATCCGCCCATGACGGCAGCAACAGCAAGAAGTAAGTAAATCTGTGAAACGTGACCAACCTGACAAAAGTACTTTGAGCTTTGAAGGGTAAGATTACTGTGTAACTAAAGATTAGAGGAAATCTTCTCATGACGCAGAGGTTACATCAATAGAAGAGCTTGAATGTCAAACCAGCTACTAAAACATGAACCTGTAGATGGACGGAAGGGGAGAGAATACCCAGTATCCTTGGTGTTGTTGGTGCTTATGTCTGGCGTCTCTAGGCAGGTGGATACCAACTCAAAGAACGTGTTTGGACAACCTCGGCTGCGAGCCTCACTGAGGGATCTGCGTTCTCCACGGCGGACTTACAAAAGCACCATCGAAGACGACCTGAAGAAGCTGATCATCATGGACAACCCGGGAGAGACGCCGCAGAGAGATCCAGTGAGGACCACTCGTAGCGCTGGATGCAGCACCATTTTACTGTCTCATCTTTAAGGAGCTCGCACACACAGCTCTCTGACCTCTGACCCCTGTCCTCCATGCAGTCCCCCAGGCGGACCTTGCAGCGCACCTTTTCAGACGAGTCCCTGTGCAGCGGGCGCAGGGAGGCCAGCTTCGCCAACTCCGAGAACACGACGGCGACCAACGACGTGCTGTTCACCTGCACGCTGCCCACACGAAGACACGCCGTCTCATCCAACCACGTGCAGGGCAAGAAGGGTGAGTTTGAACTGCAACAGCTGCTGTCATGTTGCTGTGAGGCAGGTGGACAAAACGTGCTCTGCTGTGTTGAGTGCATCAGCTGCCAGGTTTCATTGTCCGGGGATCCGGGGAGCTCGCTGATGAAAGCAGTCCTGTTATGACTGCTAAGTTATGTGTTGCTTTCATAACTTGTATACGCTTGCTGTGAATAGATGTTATTGTAACATGCAGACGGGTTTACTCACTGCAGCCGCTCTCCTCTGCTGTCCCTCAGTGCCTCTGTCTGCCTCCGAGTTGTCTCTCACAGAAGTCCGAGACAAAGTTCCCCCCCTAAGGAGGCTCGATCCCGGGCTGATGCCTCTCCCGGACACGGCCTGTGGACTTGAGTGGTCCAGCCTGGTCAACGCTGCCAAGGCGTATGAAGGTGAGATGCATAAACATCTTAAATGTAGTGTTGTTATGCCTCCGGCAAAAGTCTTGTTTTCGGGTGGTCCATCCGTCCTCATATCCTTCTGTCTGTACTATTCTTGTGAACATGATGTCACAATAATGGATTTCTTCAAATTAGGTTTTGATTTTTTGCCATAATTCAAGAATATCCTCCATATGCCCAATCTTTCTGCAGAAACATACATGCTTTCGTTAACCACCTTCACAACAGATTAGTGTGTGGTTTTTATGGTCAACTTTATACTAAACAAATCTAAATTCCCCCCAAATTATCATTGCTCTCTTGTAACAATGAATTAGTAAGATTTGGATAAAAAAAAGAAAAGAAATATGATTGACAAGCGTTAAATCTGAAATCCCCGGCGGATGTGAGACTTACTGTCTGGATGTTGGGGGCTGACAGGTTTCACCGAGTCTCGGCTCTCTTCTGTCACATGACACTCGTGGGAAAGGAGGAGAGATCTGTGTTTGGGTCTTCTCTCTCTCCCGTCCATCCAACCTCCGCCGCTGCAAAGACCATCCCAGCACAGACAAACACACCAACACTTGATCCATAACCTCGGCTGCTGCCAGGTCCTCCTGTGCTGCGGTGTGATTCCCTCGGGACACTTGGGTAAAAAGACTCCTGCATGCAGCTTCCAGAAAGATTCATGATGCGTCTCTGTTGCAGTACAAAGAGCCGTTTCCCTCTTCTCGCTGACGGAGCCGCAGATGGGAAGTCCAGACGTGAGACCGGCCGCCAGCCCGGTCCAGTTTCAGACTCCTCAGACGCCACGGACCACACCGACCTTCAGCGGGTAGGTCGACCTCACTGTGAGGAGATCTCAGGGAATACAACTCACTACTGCCACCTCCTGGTGATTTACGTACCTGGCAGTAAACAGCTATTAGGATTAGGAGGGCTATTACTTTTTCACATGGCTGATATAGGTTTGGAATAATCAATTGCATTTAAATGGAATAATCATATAAAAATTTAATTTTGTGTCTTATATTGAAATAAGTTTTAGTTTCATGAAAAATTTGTGACAAATATGAAAAAAAATGAAGAAATCAGGAAGAGAGTGAAACATTTTCACAGCACTCTATGGACAAAACCACCTTAGAAACAAAGACTGGCTTGTGTATTTATAATACTAATGGTATTGTCATATTTATTTTCCTATGTTCTGGTACATATCGTGTCCCTGTTTGGTGTGCTGCCTGTGTGCCGTTAATCATGTTTTTTTTAAATAAATCTCTGCTCTGTGTGTTCACAGCGACGAGGTGCCCAACGATTTGTCTGGCCGGCTCTACCACCTGGAAGTGATGTTAAAACAGCTCAACACTGATCTGGAGAGAGTGAGATACTTTTCCTTTATTAAACAGTTGACAGTAGGAAGTCCCGGGAAAACATGAGAGCGCTATCTTCTGTCAAAGTATTCCTTTAATAAGATTGAAAAGTCACACTTCACTCAACAGTCATGGTTTCTCTTCTTCTCTCCTCATTTCACCGTCCCTCCACCACCAGGAGAAGAAGGATAAAGTCATTCTGCTGGCAGAGATGGCCAACCTGAGGGTGAATAACCAGCGCTTGCAGGAGGAGAGCCTCACGGCCAGCGAGCAGCTGCGCAAGTTCAGCAGGATTTTTACCAACAGCGACAAGACGGAGGGTGAGCACGAGGCTCACTCCTTAACACATGAAAGTGACTCGAGGAGGGAGTGACACCTGCAGAAGGAGAAGAGATTCAGGCCACAGAGGGAGGGCCACTATGAGAGTACCCATCATTCCTTGCACGCGCAGCGGCAGCAGAGGTCACAATGGCGTGACCTCTCTCAGCTTCCGATGGACTGCCTTAAACCGTAGAGAGAGCAAGAAGACGAGCGATTTTTACAAAGCGACACTCCCAGAAAGTCTCAGCAGTCAGAGCAGAGACCCCCCACCCCCCCTCTCTGTTCTCTGAGCCTCTTTATTTTTATAAACTCAAGTCAACTCACTATGCCAGAGGAGCGAGTAGGAGAGGAAACTGTTTTAGAGAACACTACATCACCTGGAGAGGCCTAATACTGTTCCTGCAGCGAAACAGCCAAAAAAGAAAAAAAGACTCATTACAGACTGCATCTCCCAGAATGCACTAGAAGTAATGGAAGCTCTACAGACATGGTACTGTAGATAGATGCCTGTGTGGTACATTTCTCATGTATCAATATTACCTATATTGTACTGATATTGTTGTACTAAAGAGGTGTGTGTGTGTGTGTGTGTGCGTGTGTGTGTGTGTAACTGGTAGTACAACAAATTCTCAGACGCGTCGTGGCACACCAGTGTCGGATGCCTTTTATTACCGTTTGGTGTGAGTTTGTGAGAAGGACTGAATGTGATGGTCGGAGGCCGTCTGGAGGGATGAACAAACTAGTTTACTGTAAAATGAAAACTTGTGGGTCACAATATTCTTCTCTCCTCCACTTACACGGATGAACCTGTGGCCCTGTTAGATGTGAAACAAGCCATCGGCATGTTGAGCGAGTGTAAGTGGTCGATGTCATGAAGCTCAGTGATATCAATAGTATCATATCGGTAAGCAGTGCACTGTTTTGAATTTAATTTCATCCATTCATCTCAGATCTAAAGGTACTGGATAATCATGTATGTCGTTATCAAAGTGCGTCTTTGCAATTATCTTTATTCTAATATCTGGAGGAGCAGTTTGACATTTAGTATTCTCTTCATGGTGGCGATATAAGGGTTTACATGAAGACTGGAGGGATGAAAGCAGCTAGCCTGGCTCTGTCCAAAGGTACCAGCACCTTCAAACGCTCATTCAAATCAAATCGGAAATCTAATTGATCTCATCCTAAACAAGTCAAATTTGCTGTTTTACTCTTTTATAGAGTAGTAACTTCTGGGACTCTCCGCTTGACACGGGAGTTGCATTCAAATTCTGTAACCTTAATAGCTTATGTCTTTACTTCATCACATAGCTGTAACCAAACACGGCGCCCCTAAAAAAGCCAATATTAGCATAGTAATGAAAACGGAGCTTTTGCTTCAAGAAGACATTCACTGTGCATGAAAGTCACTCAACAACACTGAAGCTCCTTCACACCAGAACCTGTCTGTCTGTCTGCCTGTGTGTGTGTGTGTGTGTGTGTGTGTGTGTGTGAGACGCTCTCCGCTCTGTGAGAACCCAAATGAACACAAGAGACCCTATTTATACCGCTGGCTTGCTTAATATTGTCTACTATATCTATTTTTCATACAGAAATGACGTGTGTTTTGGACGTTGGTACTGAACACTTGCATCCCTGCAGAGGATGACTCTTAATCTTCCTCTGTCAGTTTAGCTGATGAAATTGTAAAAAACAAACAGAAGATCTCCTTAAAAACTCACTCAGGTTCCTCGAGATGCTGTTAAATGACACTAAACCATCAGTCAGGAGGGCCGTGTGGAGCTTCGTACCCTGAGACGACGTCCATTACGTCTGCAAACACTTTATACCTTTGTAATTATCCCTTGGAGGCAAATCTGACTCTTTTATGGCATTATTGAATTTTTATGATGTAATAAGTGTTTAATTTGCAGGAGGAGACCGTTGTTTTCTCACTTGATTTCCCATGAAGTCGACTTTATTGGTATCTTCATATGCTGTGACAATATCTGTATCTCCCACTCCGTTCATTCACTAGAGGGAACAGGTGTGACTCTGAGCCGGACAGGAACGCCTCCTTCCTTCCTCTGCAGCCAGTTATACGGTTTAACGTTGGGCTGCGTCACTTTGATACCAGTAACCTTTTTAGCTATTTGGACCTTTTTCTAGTTTGGGTTCAGAAATGCTACTTTGACCAGTCTCTCCTAAACACATGCAGGCTCTACTGGGGTTCAGATCCTCCTCCTTTTACTTCCTGTTTGGACATTTTTAGGTAAACACACTCCTCTTCCTCCATGCAGCTTCGCAGATGTAGCTGTCATTAGTATCTGCAAGTCTTATTAGATTGCTTATATAAAAGGGGCGAGGTTTCTTTTTTTATCAGGTTTGTTAATGTATTGTATAATTTTAAGCTATTTAAAGCATACACAACGGTCCCTGTTGAACAAATCAATAATGCATTATGGTTAATGGTAATATTGTATAACTAGGTTTGTTTTTTAGATGTTAAATATTTTGATAATTTATTTTTTAACACATTCCCACTGTTGCGGACAATAGTGAAGATGAGAGGGTACTGTGTTTTTATGTGTATGCCGTTTGACTTCTGATCTCTGTACAAAAGTATTTGTATGATTCCTTGTTTTCCGGCATCTTCTTCCCATGTGTGCGTCGGTGCTTCCTGCATGTGGCAGTGGTACGTGATGGCAAACGTTTTGGTTGGACATTGTTTTCTTTGGGTTGTAATAACTTGTACATTTAAAAGTGTAAATTATGTTTTCATTATTTTATAAAAAATATATTAAAAAGTAATTATCAGAACATGGTCAGATTTCTTCAAAGACACATTTTCCTCAGCATGAGTGGTATTAAACTGGGGCAGCTACTGTTTATTTTCATTTTCAATCATATAGTATTTTCACATTTATGATTATTTTGTGCATTAATCAGATAAAGCACTTAATTCCAAAGGCCAAGGTGACGACTTGACCAGAAGTTTGAGTATCAGGACTCATTGTCTGCAGCCTCAACTTTAAAGTTGAGGTAAAACAACCCTATTAGATCTAATGTGCAGCTATTTCTTTTTTTCCTATTAAAATCCATTTGTTTTCTTCCAGTAAAACCAGATGTGTGCTACTCGCAGTACAGAAGCTAAACATGCTCTTAACTTCAGGAAAAGTCAAAACATCTGCTGCTTTTACATTATAGTTTATGCATGTTGAGCTTCGGACTATCCGTCATTTAACTCCTGAAGCTATTGGGGCATTTTTCACTTTTAGTGTTTAATGGATGAAACATCTCATCTTAACCAATTCACACATAATAAAAACTCATTATCCTCAACTCGACAATTAGCCTTTAAGACTCCCCACCTCACACAAATACAATAACTTATGTTTATGATACAAAGTTATTTTATTTCAAACAATACATTTTATTTTGTAGTAAGTACATTAAGTTTGACATAAGTGAGTTGACAGAACACTTTAATAAAATTAATTCTATACATTCTGACAAGCTTGCGACAGTGCAGTGAATGAAAAATGCTCAAGTTGTTTTTGAATAGTAAGTTATGCTTATAAATAGTCTTTTAGCCGACCACCTGAAGCCTCGGCAGGTAAGATCGAGTCGGGAGTGGAGAGGACGTGTTTAAGACCCACACATGAGGCAGTCGTCCCGGTTCTCCAGAGAACACACCATGGCGGCCATGTTGCGCTCTTTGGTCTCCTCTGTGGTCTTGACCGGCTCCTGCTCCTCCATCTTCTCCTTGTTGAGGGTGAACTGGATGGGGTTGGCAGCAGGCTTCGTCCTCAGGTAGTACATCCCCGTCTTCAGCCCCTGTGGTGAGAGGAACAAATGAGCTCAGCGCGTGTTTGTTGTATTCATAGTTTAGTGCGTTCATTTTTATTTTATCTCTCGCTTACTTGTTTCCAGCCGAAGAAGTGCATGCTGGTCAGTTTGCCGTAGTTCGGCTCTGCGATGTGGATGTTCAGGGACTGGCTCTGGTCGATGAAGGCGCCGCGGTCGGCGGCCATCTTGAGCACGGTCTTCTGGGAGATTTCCCAAACTGTTTTGTAGAGCTGCTTCAGGTCATCTGGAATCTCATCGATGTCCTGTAGAAACAACACTTATTAAGTCTCAATATTACAGCTGAAACATTAAGCGGCTCGTAACATTGTGATCACGCCACACAAACAAACAGACGGTTTCCTCTGACAGCGAGCTGGATGTGACCAGGATTACCTGAATGGATCCGTTGTGACCGATCAGCTTGTTCTTCATCTCCTCGCTCCACAGTCCTCTCTCCGTCAGGTCTTTGAGCAGATGTGGATTGACGATCTGGAATTCTCCGGAGAGGACCCTGCGGGTGTAGATGTTGCTGGTGTAGGCTTCGATGGACTCGTTGTTGCCCAGGATCTGGGCGGTGGAGGCTGTGGGCATCGGGGCCACCAGCAGACTGTTCCTCACGCCGTGTTTGGCGATCTTCTCCTTCAGCAGCTTCCAGTCCAACAGGTCGGTGGGCGTCTTCTTCCACATGTCGTACTGCAGGATCCCCTTGCTGACGGGCGAGCCTTCGTACGTCTCGTAGGGGCCGAGTTCAGCGGCGAGCTCGCAGCTCGCCTCCAGGGCGGCGTAGTAGATGGTCTCAAAGATGTGAATATTCAGCAGCTGGGCCTCAGGGCTTTCAAACGGGTAACGCATGAGGATGAAGGCATCAGCCAAACCCTGGACACCGATCCCTATTGGCCTGTGGCGCTTGTTGGACCTTTCCCCTTCAGGCACTGGATAGAAGTTAATTTCGATGATCTTGTTCAAGTTTTTGACAATGACCTTGGTCACAGATGCTAGTTTTTTGAAGTCAAAAGTCTGCTCTGGGGTGACGTACATGTTGAGTGCGATTGAGGCCAGATTACAGACCGCTACCTCATCGTGGCTGGTGTATTCAACGATTTCTGTGCAGAGGTTGCTGGACTTGATGGTGCCCAGATTCTGGTGGTTGGTCTTCCTGTTGCAGGCGTCTTTGTACAGCATGTATGGCGTACCAGTTTCTGTCTGGGATTCAATGATGGCGTGCCACAGTTGTTGAGCCTTCACCACACGCTTGACCCTCCCCTCCTTCTCATAGGAGGTGTAGAGCTTTTCAAACTCCTCCCCCCAGCACTCGTCCAGCCCGGGGCACTCGCTGGGACACATCAGAGACCAGTCTTGGTTGCTCTCCACTCTCTTCATGAACAGGTCGGGGATCCACAGGGCGTAGAAAAGGTCTCTGGCTCTCTGCTCCTCCTTTCCAGTGTTCTTCTTCAGCTCCAGGAAGTCAAACACATCAAAGTGCCAGGGCTCCAGGTACATGGCGAAGGCCCCGGGTCTCTTGTTCCCGCCCTGGTCGACATAACGCGCCGTGTTGTTGTAAACTCTCAGCATGGGGACTAGCCCGTTGGAGTTGCCGTTGGTGCCGGCGATGTAGCTCCCCGTTGACCTGATGCAGCTGACTGCCACGCCGATTCCTCCAGCTGATTTGGAGATGAGGGCACATTGCTTCAGGGTGTCGTAGATGCCTTCGATGCTGTCGTCCTTCATGGCGAGCAGGAAGCAACTGGACAGCTGTGGCCTGTTGGTCCCGGCGTTAAAGAGAGTAGGGGAGGCGTGGGTGAACCACTTCTCTGACAGCAGGTTGTAGGTCTCGATGGCTGCATCGATATCAGTTTTGTGGATCCCAACAGACACTCGCATCAGCATGTGCTGCGGTCGCTCGGCCACTTTGCCGTTGATCTTCAACAGGTAGGACCGCTCCAGAGTCTTGAAGCCGAAGAAGTTGTAGGAGAAATCTCTGTCGTAAATGATGGCAGAATTGAGGCGGTCTTTGTTCTCAAGAACGAGGTCGAGCGTTTCCTTAGAGATCATGGGAGAGTGGCGTTTATTCAAGGGGTTGATGTAGTTGAACAAGTCCTCCATCACGTCGCTGAACACCTTCTTGGTCTCTTTGTGCAGGTTGGAGACGGCAATACGCGCAGCGAGGATGGCGTAGTCTGGGTGTTTGGTAGTGAGCGTGGCGGCGATCTCTGCAGCCAGCGTGTCGAGCTCCACGGTGGTGACGCCGCTGTACAAACCCTGGATCACCTTCATGGTAATCTGGGCCGGATCCACAAAGTCAGAGATCAGTCCGTAGCACAGCTTCTGGATGCGGGAGGTGATTTTATCGAACATGACACGCTCTTGGCGTCCATCTGAAAAGTAAACAGATGAAGAAAGAATTTCAGTTAAACCACTATTGTCTTAAGTTTTTCAGGCAGAAAAATTATACCATCAACAGTAAGAAGATAAAAAAAAATGAGCTGCCTCAGTACGTTTAAGACAAATCCAGTCAATCCTGTTACTTAATCATTAACAGCGCCTGGGCTGAACCATCTTTGTCTAATTTTGTCAACATTTTTCCACTAAAAGATCGTACAGCATCAGCTTCCTTTTGGTATTTTCCCCCATTCGGACAATCAAGCCACACTGTTTAATACATCATGGCGATCTAAAAGAACATGAATTTTATATAATGAAGCATAATATCAGCAAAGACACAATTCCCCCAGGTATTTAACTAACTGAGGAGTTAATGGTGGGGAAATTATTCAGATCTTTAACTTATGTCAAAGTTTCAAAAGTAGCAATACTACTTTCACAAGTGAAAGTACTGCATTCAAAATCTTACTCAAGAAAAAGTATTAAAATACTTAATGTACTCATTATGCAAAATAACCGATTTCAGAAACATTGTAATGCTGTATTATAATAAATTAATCATATGTACATAACTTGTATGTTTTAGGAGAATAACAGGTTCAAGATTTGTTTTAAGAATTGTGTTTTAACAAGGAGCATAAAATGCAAATACCATATATTTGAGTACAGTACTCATTTGCTTACTTACATTCCACCACTACTGCTATTGAACCTAACTGTGGTCTTCAATTGTGTGTGTTTGTTGTTTCAGTTAGTCCTTTAAAAGTTACAATATTGAACTAAAAACACGACGTTGTCAAGAGCTCTGAGTTCACTTCGGGGGGAAACATTGGCTCTTTATCATAAACGGTGCTGTAATAAATATATGGAAAGAAATGTATAAATGTTGCAGATTGGATCAATACTGGCACAACAAGCTCGAAGCAGACACTGTGGTCCGAAAGACTCATTAAAGTGATTAAGAGCTCACTCTTCTCGTCAGTGCGGCCTAGAAAAGTACGCCGAGTTAAGAAACTAGCATTTCTCCCAACCGGAAGCTCTCGGTGACACTCAGGTGGATCCGATGTGACGTTTTATTTGGCGCCAAGCAGGACAAAGGGTTGTGGGGATAAACCCAGCAAAGCGCTCAGAAATCATAATGTCATGAGTGATTAGTTATTTGTATGATTAGCTGTCAATCACGCGTGTTAACCTGACGCTGATTATGTTAGTTGGCTCAATTAAAAACACTGACATCCTAGCTGGAGGTCTCCTTGATTAACTAGAGAAGTTAGCCTGACTAAGTCAACGTTAGCTAGCTGCTTCACAGGCTGTCCGTCAGACAGAAGCATCAGATCAGTCGCCGTCTGTTTAATAACGACCCGTTAATCCACAATACTGACAGTAATAGCACTCAAGCTAACTGAAACTGAACAGAACATGGCTCACCTCGCTTGAGCACGTGCATGTTGGCAAAGTGTGACGTTACTCGGCTCCCGAATAAAACGTGCGGCTGTCCAGCGACAACTTGATCCGCTCCTCGGTGTCAAACGCGCGGCTGAGTTGCTAAACCTCCGTCCAGACTCGGAGAAAAGCGCCAATGAGTCCCAAAAGTCCCGCTAACGTTGTATTTGTACGGAAGGCGTAAACCGCCGTGGTAGAAACGGACGGCGGTTTGGACCAATCAGCAGCAAGAGAGCGCGGGACGTCACGTTTGAGAGCCAATCACAACGGTGTAGAATGTCAGCTTCCTTTTCCGTTCATTTTCGAGGACGAAAATCTGGCGGGATCGAAAAGTAGGTCACGTAACATGTTTTGTTTTGTTGTTTTGTTGTTTTGACCTGATTCAACATTCATCACAAATACTCTCACAGGGAAGATACAATATGTCAAATATTCCTGCAAACTAAGCCAGGGAACAAAAAGAGGAAGATGATGCAATGATTTTGGTGGGCATGTAAGAGTGGAACAAAAGTTTGAAACAATTTACTTTGGGTTAATGCAGATCTTTCATGTGCAGATTATTATTATTATTATTATTATTATTATTATTATTATTATTATTATTAATTCATGTTAATCATACTCAAACACTGAATAAAGGTTTCCTGTGTGGTGGGGATATTGAATTAATAAACTTGGTTCTTATAGTTTGCCACCTTCACGGATGAAATGGGTGAACAGGTAAATACACGGAATGCTGGAAATAAATTATAGGTCATCTTTGAGTTTATACAACGGAAGTGACGGAGGTACGTTTTATCAGTCTGTTTTCTGGGAATAATTGACACAGGCAGAAACCAGAAACGAGCTGTTTTTTCGTTTTTGGGCAATAACCGAAAATCAGAATTTCAGCTCATTTTCTTGTTTTTTGGTTCCTACTTACAAAACGAATTTACCACTCATTATTTTGTTTCCGTCGGTGGGCGGGTCCTCTGATTGACTAGTGTGCTTCCTTGCCCTGTGCTCTTCAAAATAAAAGTTTTTCCGTTTGATAATGTCGACAAAAATATTACTGTATTGCAGACACTAGCAGACACAGAGGTCCCTAACACCCACAGTCAAGACTGACCCGGCTTCAAATACAAATAATACTATTCATAATCATTTGAAAATGAGAATTTATGAAGTTATGGTGACTTCAGGGCAGTTGATGTTTAGCCACAAGGTGGCGCAGTTGTTACATGAAGAGTAGACCTCGGGGCTTTACTACGAAGGAGGCTCAACATCTCCAGGCTCTGTGTCCGGCTCTGAGCTTTGTGCTCTGTGCGCGTTCACAGCTGCTGAGAGCTGAGAGCCGAGGAATAGGAGTGATCACAACCAAATATGAAAAGAGATGAGGCTAGTTTTTAATTTCTGACAGCTGAACATTGCGCTTCTGTTAACCTTTTACAGTAGACAAATCTTTTTTTCTTGTTGAAAGGTATTTTATATTGTTTTCATATTATTATTTAGGTACTGACGATGATTACAGAATATATTATTATTGACATATTATTATTGACTGACGTTGATTACAGAATATATTATTATTGACATATTATTATTTACTGACGGTGATAACAGAATATATTATTAATTGACATATTATTATTGACTGACAGTGATTACAGAATGCAAGTGTGTTATATTGAAAGCGAGGCTGGGTGTGCCTATGAATATAATGTAGGCTATAGTGAGTTTTTTAAGGTGCTGTACAAGCAAATCATACTGTCTACTCTGTACAATGACAAAGAGTGTAGCAGGCTACTGTACACGATAAACAAATGATTTTGCTCTTTGCTCATGGCAGTTGTGACAGACATTTTTGTTTACATGTCGGCAGGCAAGCTTCACTCATTCCAGGGATGTATTATGCATGTCCTATAGCCTACTTAATTGTATCACTTGGAACATGTTATGAAATGGATCTATAGTATAGAAATTTGCTCATAACAGGCCGACTGGAATACAAAGCAAACTTACCTCTCTCAAATGCACATTCATGGAAGTCTTGTATTGTTATCCCAGGACAAAACACAAGCAATGCAGTAATGTAATAATATACCTCTTTAAATGCACAATAATGAGTCATGCAGAGAGTTATTAAATGTTTTATGTTTTATTATTTAATTACACAGAAACCACATGGCAGGTGCTATTTTCTCATCCATAGGCTACTCTAAGTACAGCAATGTGAAGGTTTCATACATGTTGGTTGGATCACTCTTCAGTAAAGAATGCTTTCCTGAAATTAGTGAGTGAGTAGAGCATACTGTCCCTGGAAGTACAGACTAAAAACGGGTTAGGGGAAAATCCTAGAGGAAACACTGCATATATTTTGGAGAGGGGGGTCGAGTATGTGTCGTGTAAGTGTAAACAGTGAGTTACTTTTATCTGAGGAGCACACGTCATAATTGTGAAGGGTTTTTCAGTTGAGCTGCACAGTCTGCAAATTTGTTTCATTTTTATTTTATTTGGCAGGGACACAGTATTTTTTTGTTCCAGATAATGGCTAGAGAAGCTTAGTTATTTTCATATGTAGTCCCTGGGTGTGCCACTCATAATGACACACCACCTGTACAGTGAGAAGCAACTGTTGCCTGATGTGCTATTAAAAAAGTTTAAGAGTTGGGACTATGAGCATGATTTGTGACACACACGCTGTCTTCCATCTGCCCTGAACAATGTAAACCGAGATTCATCCGTGAAGAGAACACCTCTCCAACGTGCCAGACGCCATCGAATGTGAGCATTTGCCCACTCAAGTCTGTTACGGCGACGAGCTGGAGTCAGGTCAAGACCCCGATGAGGACGACGAGCATGCAGTTGAGCTTCCCTGAGACGGTTTCTGACAGTTTGTGCAGAAATTGTTTGGTTATGCAAACCAATTGTTTCAGCAGCTGTCTGAGTGGCTGGTCTCAGACGATCTTGGAGGTGAACCTGCTGGATGTGGAGGTCCTGGGCTGGTTTGGTTACACGTGGTCTGCGGTTGTGAGGCCGGTTGGATGTACTGCCATATTCTCTGAAACGCCTTTGGAGACGGCTTATGGTGGAGAAATGAACATTCAATGCACGAGCAACAGATCTGGTTGACATTCCTGCTGTCAGCATGCCAATTGCACGCTCCCTCAATGCTTGTGACATCTGTGGCATTTTGCTGTGAGACAAAACTGCACATTTCAGAGTGGCCTTTTATTGTGGGCAGTATAAGGTACACCTGTGCACTAATCATGATGTCAGATCAGCATCTTGATGTGGCACACCTGTGAGGTGGGATGGATTATCTCAGCAAAGCAGAAGTGCTCACTATCACACATTTAGACGGATTTGTGAACAATGTTTGAGAGAAATGGTAATATTGTGTATCTGGAATGAAGTTTAGATCTTTAAGTCCATCTCATGGAAAATGGGAGCAAAAACAAAAGTGTTGCGTTTATATTTTTGTTGAGTGTATATTTGCCCTTATGTTGTTAAAAAGTATTAAGAATATGAAAAAAATACATTAAGGTACATTTAGAAAAAAAAACAATGTGCCAAAAAAATGTGATTAATTTGAGTTAACAATGGACAAAATGCGATTGATCACGATTTAAAAAATCAATCTTTTGACAGCCCTATATATATATATATATATATATATATATATATATATATATATATATATATTATATATATATATATATATATTTGTGTGTATATATATATATATATATATATATATATATATTGTGTGTATATATATATATATATTGTGTGTGTATATATATATATATATATGTATATATATACTGTATATATACTGTCATCAGTCCCAAACTCTTTATATGAGGAACAGAACTGAAAGTAACTGGACATATAGTGCACTTATCAAAGTGCACATTTTTCATTTTTGTTTGGGTGACTGAGTGAAAACCTGCATACATGACTAATATGTGTATTTTGATTAAAATAGTTTTTATTTATTATGAAAACAAATATGTGAAACATAGATGTGATATGGAGTTATAGAACAATGGAAAAAAAATGTTTTTCGAAGGATTTTAATAATTATATTTCAGAGTAAAGTGTGTTAGAGAGAAATGTAACAAATGCTATTTTTAAATGTTTTACATTATATGTTTTAAATTTGCAATTAGGTCACCAAGTAGGACACTTTACTTAATATGCTGGGGAGGTAAAATGGCTCGCTTTCCATACAAATCACCAAGAATGATGTCTGTCTCTGAAGTCAGTGGACGGCTACATGTCTGTCAGCGCCGGGTTTCATGGTGGACACGCGGTCCAGCTGATCCTCCGGCGAGGCCTCATTGTCTACGCTCTAGTTGCACTTCTGGCTGCAGGAGCGAGTGTGCACTTCCTCCTACCGTTGCCAGAAACGTCGCCTTCGGAGGGCAACTTCACTTTGAACACGATCAATACCACAAATACTCCCGATCACATCTTCTCCACTGCGTCCATCCCTAATGAATAGCCATACTTGGAACCCAGTAAAAACAGAACAACTCATGATTGGATCAAATCATCCAACTTTTTTTTCCATTTTTCATTCAAAGGAGCACGAGAGCATTTACAAATAGTGAAAAATGCATTTACAAAAAGCAATATTAAAACCACAAGAATGAATTCATTGTCTCTGTTCTCAGTTCTGCTGCGAGTTCTGGTATTTTATTTTTCTGATAGTGATGAGAAATATTAGATTCCTTGAGCACTAAAAGGTGCACCAAGCTTCCCAGTTATCACAATGAAGGATGAGGAACGGGTCCATTTTTCTGGGAAAACCCGATACTCCGATACTCAGTGTTGAGCCTGAGGGTGGAGGGGATTGGGTGGAGGGGATCAGGTGCACTTTTCAAGCATTTCAAGGTGCATTTCCATGCTTTTCCAGGCCCTTCCAGCTGTGGTAAACTCCATATTTGTATCAATCCAATAGTCAGTATTCAGTCTACTTATTATGTCACTTGTTCATCACATTAAATGAGATTGTCCTCTAAACAACCAACATGATGTTTGGAGACAGCTTTTTACAGAAGGACCACAAATGACAGGAAAACTAATTCCACTAACAGATCCACACAAATATATCACCAACTATTTTCATCATCTGTTCATCATCAAAAGTCATTTTTCATGCAGGAATGTCAGAAAATGCTGTTTTCAGTCCCTCAAATATGGAGATCTTCTTTTCTCTGTTCTATCATATGTCATCACTTAGAACACACATTTCAAGCACTTTAGTCTAAATCGAAGCACTTTTCAAACCTTGAAAACACCACACTAAAATCCAAATTCTTCTAACTTTTCAGGCAGCTATGACCAAAACATATATATGTGTGTTGGTTCCCTTAGTTACATGTCTGCGACTGGCACAAGATAAGGTACGTTTTCACCAAAGAATGTCTGTGGAGACAAAATGTTGTAAATATTATATATAATATTGACTTAAGCGCTGAAGATTCAGTGCCATTCACACCCATTATAACATCTGAAACTTCACCAAACTCAAACTGGGATATCAGGAAAACCGTACGCACCATTAACATGAAAGTTTGAACCAATAAAGTCCACAGTCTTGTGAACGTTTTAAATGTTTAACCACGTTTCAAACTTCAAATATGGTGGACTTGTGTAGTCCTGAAGTCAAAGCAAAATCAAAGAAAACATTTTAAAGAGCAGCGGTTACCATGGAAACCTGAAAGTTCTTTTCTTGTTTTCTTTTTTTCTAAGGAATGTGCTTTGATGTCTTTGATGTCTTTGATGTCTGGTGACATCACGGGATTTCCCCAGCTCGGGTCTATAAATAAAGACGGGGAACAGACTTTGGCTATGAGATATTGGAGTTTGGAGAGAGACGAGACCTTCTGAGAGATAGTGAATTTTTGAACTTTAAACAACTTTGTGAGAGGATCAAACTTTCTCCACCAGTCTGCTCTTCTGGTCCATCTGTTCATCGGCGACAGCCAGTTTACATTTTACCATCCTTGTAAACCATCGCCCTAGCAGCCAAGATGCAGCGGGGCAACTACAACAACAGGAGGCCTCAATACCAACCAAACCCCAAGAAGGAGCTTCAGAGAGACCACGAGGAACTCAAGTTCTCTCACAGCATCCTCCAGCAAAAATTCCAAAAGCTGCAGGAGGAGATTCAGACCCTCAAGCCCTTAGAGAACGTGAACAAAAAACTGCACTCATCCAGCCAGGTGCTAGTGTCTATGCTCCAGACTGCCCGGGAGGACAACCTGGGCCTCCAAGATGAGTTAGCTCTGCTCATAGAAGAGCTCAAGCAGAAGACCCTGGACCAGGAGCTGATGAAGGAGGCCCTTGAAGAAAGGGTCTCATCCAACCAGGAGCTGGTGTCTAGCCTCCAGACTGCCGAGGAGGACAACCAGGGCCTCCGAGCTGAGTTAGCTCTGCTGAAAGTAGAGATGCAGCAGAAGACCCTGGACCAGGAGCTGATGGAGGAGGCCCTTGAAGATACGGTCTCATCCAACCAGGAGCTGGTGTCTAACCTCCAGACTGCCGAAGAGGACAACCAGGGCCTCCGAGCTGAGTTAGCTCTGCTGAAAGTAGAGCTCCAGCAGAAGACCCTGGACCAGGAGCTGGTGACTCCCCTCCAGACTGCTAAGGAGGACAATCAGGTCCTCCCAACTGAGCTCCTCCCAGTCACAGAGGAGCTCCAGGATGACAGACTGGAGGAGGGTCTTGTGGAGCTGCCGGAGGAGGTACAAATATCCGAGGAGCAGCTCCCCAAGAAAAAGAAATCTCTTTTCAAGAGGTTCAGACACTTCATCGGTCTGCGCAAGAAGCACTGAGCCGGTGTCGTGTCCTCCAGAGGGGAGAAGGAAAAAAAAGGGCGGCACAGTTAGTCCTACTGTGCCGCGTGGGTTTTTCTCCGGGCACTCCGGTTTCCTCCCACTACCAACCAATTTGGCTCCAAATCACTAATATTATCCCCCTCCCCCTTGAGGTTTTACTCCGGGTGCTCCGGTTTCCTCAAAAAAAAAAAACCTCTTCGGGAACCATCACCTTAACGCGGTGGAGAGGTTTGTGTGTCCCTATGACCCTGAGGGCTGTGTTGTCTGGGGCTTTGTGCTCCTTCGGGTTTCCCATGGCAAATTGGTCTCAGGTGAGGGGCCAGACTAAGAATGGTTCAAAAGACCCTATTAAAAATCAAGAATAGAGAGGGACGGTTTTTTTTTGGAGGCGTGCTTCTAAGCGTGGCCGCCGTTTTATTCTTTCTCATCATAGCGATAAGTCTGCAGCTAAGTTCGCTAAGGTAGAATGTGTGTGTAATGAGAGATTGTTATCTTACTCTTACTTTAAGTAATGGGTTAATTGATACGCTTTGTTGAAAGACTGAGCTACGTAGTTAACCTGCAACTCTCCAGACTGCTATGGGATAGCACACATGTTAATGTTGTTCTAGTTCTTCATGGCAGGACTGTGACGCTCGGACAGATTCAGGTTCAGCGTGGGTGAGTGAGCACGGCATCGGACACAGCGTCGCCAAAGTTTCCCAAAACCTCACAACTCATCCACAAACAGGCCTGCAACGGGGTTTTGTTATTTTCTTTGCTGGCTGTTGTATTATTATTTTTGTGTGGGCCCACCCTAAATATGAAACGTAATATTCTGTGTTCCAGAGATTCAGGGTTTGAGTATTATTGTTTATATTTTGGTGATACCTTTTGAACGAGATTAACAAATTTATATGAAGGATTCAGAGATTCTGTGCAATTTACAGTGTGATAACATTGCCTTTGTGAATTTTTAAGAGCAGTTGCATGTTTTTTATTTATTTTGTTTTTATTTCTGAGATTAGAGGTCAATTTTTCTTGAGATACTTTAACTTGGGTTATTAATACTGACATTTGTGTTTCTAAAGTAGCCTCATTTTACCTTACATACATAACTATTTTGATTGTGTGAATAAATAATTCATTCATTTTAATTCATGATTCCCCTTGTATCAAGTTAATAAATAGTGATTACAAGTAATTAAATAGTGTTTAAAAGCAGAGGTACACTGTACATAAATGTGTAGTTTGTTAGTTTATTGTCCCCTTGGATACATTTCTTCTCAGTTGCATGTACATTTTCATGACATAGGCTACAGGGCTGGCCTATATCATAACATACAAAGTACAAACATGTAGGCACTTCACATATATGACACCAGACATCTAAGGCACATTAGACATTGATAACAACAGACGTTTAGGCCACTGGGTATGTTTGCAATGTATTTATTGTTTGCGGAATTTAAACCAGCTCATAGATTCTTTTTTTATAACTCTGTCAGTGTTAGCGAGATGCGTAGCGATGTGTTATCTTTGTTTATCCGGTTTGTTTGCTTGCTTCCACGGCTGCAACACTCTTATCTTCTCAAAGATATTAAGTTGATTGCACAGATTTTTGCTTCTGGAGATTGATTTATTGGATTATTTCACTCGTTCTGCTCCACCTTCTTTTCCCGCCCGGCTGCACGTCTCTTTTGCAGCTCAATGCTTTCCTGCTAAGCATGTCTGCATGACATCGTGCTCCGTAGAGACTCCGGACTCACTTCACTGAACAGAATAATAGACTTTGCTCGTGTACTTATTGTAAGTCGCTTTGGACAAAAGCGTCTGCTAAATGACCTAAATGTAAATGTAAATGTAATGTGTTTCACGTAACCAAGTAAGAGATCAGCAGGTTTTTGATGATTCCGGCAGCCAGGAGGAGTAACATGTAACAGGGTCTAACAGAGCCAGACCCCAACGCAGGACCAGAATCCTGTGAGCGAGCCACCCCCCCTCCTCTGCTGGTTTTACTACTGGTTCCCCTCCACGTAAACCAGGTCCATGGTGTCCGTTGGGCCTTGTGAGGTCCCTGAAGGATCTGGGTCCAAACCTGGACACACAAATGTGACTTTAATGCTTTTCATTGAAAAATATTTGTGTATACTCTAAATATTTACATAAAAATATTCTTATTATAACTTATTAATAATTTATGTCAGGTTATTTTTACTCCACAATGGGACCCTGTGGAACTCCACATGTCATATTTCTCTTTTAAATGTGTAATTACCTATAGACACAAAATAGTCCCTGTCCTTTAAGTGGGATTCAAACCAGTTTAGTACTGGGCCCGAATGTCCCGCCCAGTTTTCCAGTCAGCCAAGCCCACTGTCTGTAGTTAGGACTGAAACTGTATGTCTTTTATTCAACAAAATCAGAACATCTATTCACATTTCTACATCTTTTATTTTGCCATCAGATGAAGGTTCGGCTTACAAATGCTTTGAAGAGAGGAAAAACATTCTTGAAAAATTTATCACACACAGCTGTGATACAAGTTGACATGTGAGAGAAAAAAATCAGAAGGAAGCTCATAATTTAAATAACAAAACAAAACAAAAATATTAGTTAATTCACATTTTTCATCAAAATTGCAGCCGTTTTAGCTCCTTTCTGTCAAAAATAACAAGCCCAAATCCCGTTATTGGGACCTATGTAGTGAAGAAGGTGTGATCAGGAGGAGTATTTGTCGTATTGACGTCCAAAGTGAAGTTGGCCTCTGAAGGCGGGGTTTCTGGCAACGGCACCAGGAAGTGCACGCTTGCTCCGGAAGCCAGAAGTCCAACTGCAGCGACGACGACGAGGCCTCGCCGGAGGATCAGCTGGATGCCAGAGAGACCGCCGGCCTTCGGCTGCAGGACCGCATGTCCATCATGACATCTGGTGCTCACAGACATGTAGTCGTCCCCGGACTGGAAGGAAACTGTATCATATCACTTCATTTTGTGGAGTTATTTGTTGCATGGTAAAATGAAAGTAAAGGTGTCAGATGTTTGGTTTCTTTGACTTAAATGTTGAAAATATTATATAATATGAAAAAACTAAATAAAAAATCCATTGATAACAGTGTGAGACTACATGAAAAGCCATTTAAGTTGCATTTTTGTCCAGAATCTAATGTCAAAGTGTCTTTGGGAATCCAAAAAAGCACTATATAAGTCCTATGAATTATCATTATTATTGTTAGTGTTAAGAATATTGGCCCACTTACATTCCTATTACCCGCCATCTGGTCATCTGTGCTTATTAATGTCATGTTTTTCTTCTTCTGAGCTCGTTTCACTGCCTGCAAACAAGCAGGTACAACAAAACTGCACATTTCTCCTCATTCACACACTTACATGAGTCTGCTTGGTGTGGTCGCTCGAATCGGCCGAAGTCGGTGTTCATTTCAGCCGATTCAAATGTGTAATCTGCCATGCGAGTCGGTCACTCTTTTACCATTCTGATTGGTGGAGGCTAGCAGCTTGACTAGCGAATCAGTGAAGCCCGGAAGTGACGATGGTAAACATACCAGATAACCAGTGGAATCGAAGAAGGTGGTCTAGAGAGGACCGCCTACTTCCGGTTTTCGTGTTTTTTGGCCCACAATACAGATTAGCGCCGCCTGTTGTTTTGGAGACATTACATCTCGCGCAAGCGCAGAACGTATGGCGTCGGCTGTAGGTTTGAACCGCCCATGTCGTTGTTCGAGTCGGCCATGTTAAGTAGCCCGACTTCATTTACCGATGCGAATCGGGCAGTCGGTCCGGTGTGGACCCGCCAGAAAGGCAACAGACCAATTGTATATCGTATAATTACCCCAAATTCTCAGTTTTGCAACAAACGTTAAACAACGCTCAGTGAAAGTCCGATGACGTAGTATCTGATGAAATTGGCCACGGCGGGTATCTTCTGCAGTGTTTGGAATAACGCCGTTTCAGTAACAGGGTAATCTAACTAATTACTGTTCCCGTCGTTACACCGCCGTTATCGTTACTGAACGTAAAATGCGGTGCGTTACTATGAATTGAATTTGTCTGTTAAAAAAAAAAAAAAGTCAGGGTCGTGGTCAAAATCTCCGTGGTCAAATCAGCCGCACTTAAAGTTCGAGGGTACAAGTATTCTCAGCGTTGCGGTAAATGCGGAGAAACATCGCATTACTTCCGGTTTTCAAAATAAAGGTATTAACAACAGTAAGCTTTATATCGAACCTATCAAATATTGAAAATAAAATGTTACATTAAAGTGTTTCATGTACCTATGACGAATAAAAAAGACTTATCATTTGTTTTACTGCACCAATGTGGAGAAATGCCAAAATAAAAGTACCATATTTATACCTGAGATTGCATCTTTGCCCAAAGTTTCCCAAAACCTCACAACTCATCCACAAACAGGCCTGCAACGGGGTTTTGTTATTTTCTTTGCTGGCTGTTGTATTATTATTTTTGTGTGGGCCCACCCTAAATATGAAACGTAATATTCTGTGTTCCAGAGATTCAGGGTTTGAGTATTATTGTTTATATTTTGGTGATACCTTTTGAACGAGATTAACAAATTTATATGAAGGATTCAGAGATTCTGTGCAATTTACAGTGTGATAACATTGCCTTTGTGAATTTTTAAGAGCAGTTGCATGTTTTTTATTTATTTTGTTTTTATTTCTGAGATTAGAGGTCAATTTTTCTTGAGATACTTTAACTTGGGTTATTAATACTGACATTTGTGTTTCTAAAGTAGCCTCATTTTACCTTACATACATAACTATTTTGATTGTGTGAATAAATAATTCATTCATTTTAATTCATGATTCCCCTTGTATCAAGTTAATAAATAGTGATTACAAGTAATTAAATAGTGTTTAAAAGCAGAGGTACACTGTACATAAATGTGTAGTTTGTTAGTTTATTGTCCCCTTGGATACATTTCTTCTCAGTTGCATGTACATTTTCATGACATAGGCTACAGGGCTGGCCTATATCATAACATACAAAGTACAAACATGTAGGCACTTCACATATATGACACCAGACATCTAAGGCACATTAGACATTGATAACAACAGACGTTTAGGCCACTGGGTATGTTTGCAATGTATTTATTGTTTGCGGAATTTAAACCAGCTCATAGATTCTTTTTTTATAACTCTGTCAGTGTTAGCGAGATGCGTAGCGATGTGTTATCTTTGTTTATCCGGTTTGTTTGCTTGCTTCCACGGCTGCAACACTCTTATCTTCTCAAAGATATTAAGTTGATTGCACAGATTTTTGCTTCTGGAGATTGATTTATTGGATTATTTCACTCGTTCTGCTCCACCTTCTTTTCCCGCCCGGCTGCACGTCTCTTTTGCAGCTCAATGCTTTCCTGCTAAGCATGTCTGCATGACATCGTGCTCCGTAGAGACTCCGGACTCACTTCACTGAACAGAATAATAGACTTTGCTCGTGTACTTATTGTAAGTCGCTTTGGACAAAAGCGTCTGCTAAATGACCTAAATGTAAATGTAAATGTAATGTGTTTCACGTAACCAAGTAAGAGATCAGCAGGTTTTTGATGATTCCGGCAGCCAGGAGGAGTAACATGTAACAGGGTCTAACAGAGCCAGACCCCAACGCAGGACCAGAATCCTGTGAGCGAGCCACCCCCCCTCCTCTGCTGGTTTTACTACTGGTTCCCCCTCCACGTAAACCAGGTCCATGGTGTCCGTTGGGCCTTGTGAGGTCCCTGAAGGATCTGGGTCCAAACCTGGACACACAAATGTGACTTTAATGCTTTTCATTGAAAAATATTTGTGTATACTCTAAATATTTACATAAAAATATTCTTATTATAACTTATTAATAATTTATGTCAGGTTATTTTTACTCCACAATGGGACCCTGTGGAACTCCACATGTCATATTTCTCTTTTAAATGTGTAATTACCTATAGACACAAAATAGTCCCTGTCCTTTAAGTGGGATTCAAACCAGTTTAGTACTGGGCCCGAATGTCCCGCCCAGTTTTCCAGTCAGCCAAGCCCACTGTCTGTAGTTAGGACTGAAACTGTATGTCTTTTATTCAACAAAATCAGAACATCTATTCACATTTCTACATCTTTTATTTTGCCATCAGATGAAGGTTCGGCTTACAAATGCTTTGAAGAGAGGAAAAACATTCTTGAAAAATTTATCACACACAGCTGTGATACAAGTTGACATGTGAGAGAAAAAAATCAGAAGGAAGCTCATAATTTAAATAACAAAACAAAACAAAAATATTAGTTAATTCACATTTTTCATCAAAATTGCAGCCGTTTTAGCTCCTTTCTGTCAAAAATAACAAGCCCAAATCCCGTTATTGGGACCTATGTAGTGAAGAAGGTGTGATCAGGAGGAGTATTTGTCGTATTGACGTCCAAAGTGAAGTTGGCCTCTGAAGGCGGGGTTTCTGGCAACGGCACCAGGAAGTGCACGCTTGCTCCGGAAGCCAGAAGTCCAACTGCAGCGACGACGACGAGGCCTCGCCGGAGGATCAGCTGGATGCCAGAGAGACCGCCGGCCTTCGGCTGCAGGACCGCATGTCCATCATGACATCTGGTGCTCACAGACATGTAGTCGTCCCCGGACTGGAAGGAAACTGTATCATATCACTTCATTTTGTGGAGTTATTTGTTGCATGGTAAAATGAAAGTAAAGGTGTCAGATGTTTGGTTTCTTTGACTTAAATGTTGAAAATATTATATAATATGAAAAAACTAAATAAAAAATCCATTGATAACAGTGTGAGACTACATGAAAAGCCATTTAAGTTGCATTTTTGTCCAGAATCTAATGTCAAAGTGTCTTTGGGAATCCAAAAAAGCACTATATAAGTCCTATGAATTATCATTATTATTGTTAGTGTTAAGAATATTGGCCCACTTACATTCCTATTACCCGCCATCTGGTCATCTGTGCTTATTAATGTCATGTTTTTCTTCTTCTGAGCTCGTTTCACTGCCTGCAAACAAGCAGGTACAACAAAACTGCACATTTCTCCTCATTCACACACTTACATGAGTCTGCTTGGTGTGGTCGCTCGAATCGGCCGAAGTCGGTGTTCATTTCAGCCGATTCAAATGTGTAATCTGCCATGCGAGTCGGTCACTCTTTTACCATTCTGATTGGTGGAGGCTAGCAGCTTGACTAGCGAATCAGTGAAGCCCGGAAGTGACGATGGTAAACATACCAGATAACCAGCGGAATCGAAGAAGGTGGTCTAGAGAGGACCGCCTACTTCCGGTTTTCGTGTTTTTTTGGCCCACAATACAGATTAGCGCCGCCTGTTGTTTTGGAGACATTACATCTCGCGCAAGCGCAGAACGTATGGCGTCGGCTGTAGGTTTGAACCGCCCATGTCGTTGTTCGAGTCGGCCATGTTAAGTAGCCCGACTTCATTTACCGATGCGAATCGGGCAGTCGGTCCGGTGTGGACCCGCCAGAAAGGCAACAGACCAATTGTATATCGTATAATTACCCCAAATTCTCAGTTTTGCAACAAACGTTAAACAACGCTCAGTGAAAGTCCGATGACGTAGTATCTGATGAAATTGGCCACGGCGGGTATCTTCTGCAGTGTTTGGAATAACGCCGTTTCAGTAACAGGGTAATCTAACTAATTACTGTTCCCGTCGTTACACCGCCGTTATCGTTACTGAACGTAAAATGCGGTGCGTTACTATGAATTGAATTTGTCTGTTAAAAAAAAAAAAAAGTCAGGGTCGTGGTCAAAATCTCCGTGGTCAAATCAGCCGCACTTAAAGTTCGAGGGTACAAGTATTCTCAGCGTTGCGGTAAATGCGGAGAAACATCGCATTACTTCCGGTTTTCAAAATAAAGGTATTAACAACAGTAAGCTTTATATCGAACCTATCAAATATTGAAAATAAAATGTTACATTAAAGTGTTTCATGTACCTATGACGAATAAAAAAGACTTATCATTTGTTTTACTGCACCAATGTGGAGAAATGCCAAAATAAAAGTACCATATTTATACCTGAGATTGCATCTTTGCCCATATTTGACTTACTGTAAAAACACTTTGCTCAATCATTCCTGGCTATGGGTGGTATATTTGACTTCTACACATAATTGACTACAAGTATGTTTAATATGAAGCATTTTTACTGTAGCAATGTGGAGAAATTCAGGTCTAAAACTCCCATTTTTATACATGCAGATTGCATCGTTGCCAATATTTGACTTACTGTAAAAACCCTTTGCTCAATAATTCCTGGGTATGGGTGGTATATTTGACTTCTACACATAATTGACTACAAGTATGTTTAATATGAAGCATTTTTACTGTAGCATTGTGGAGAAATTCAAGTCTAAAAGTCCCATTTTTATACATGCAGATTGCATCGTTGCCAATATTTGACTTACTGTAAAAACCCTTTGCTCAATAATTCCTGGCTAGGGGTGGTATATTTGACTTCTACACATAATTGACTACAAGTATGTTTAATATGAAGCATTTTTACTGTAGCATTGTGGAGAAATTCAAGTCTAAAAGTCCCATTTTTATACATGCAGATTGCATATTTGACCACATTTGAGCTACTGTAAAAAGACTTTGCTCAATAATTCCAGAATGACACTGATTGATATGAGTTGAGGACATCTCTGACAACAAACCTACCGCAAATCAAGCATTTTTACTGTACCAATTAAGAGAAATTACAAAGTAAAAGTCCTACATTTATCAAATAATGGGTATATTTCTGAATATTTGGGGTGCTATAAAAATACTTTTCTCAATAATTCCAGAATGACACTGATTGATATGAGTTGAGGACATCTCTGACAACAAACCTACCGCAAATCAAGCATTTTTACTGTACCAATTAAGAGAAATTACAAAGTAAAAGTCCTGCATTTATCAAATAATGGGGATATTTCTGAATATTTGTGGTGCAATCTGCATGTATAAATATGGGACTTTTAGACCTGAATTTCTCCACATTGCTACAGTAAAAATGCTTGATTTAAAGTATAGTTGTAGTCCTCTATGTGTAGAAGTCAAATATACCACCCATAGCCAGGAATTATTGAGCAAAGGGTTTTTACAGTAAGTCAAATATGGGCAACGATGCAATCTGCATGTATAAAAATGGGACTTTTAGACCTGAATTTCTCCACATTGCTACAGTAAAAATGCTTCATATTAAACATACTTGTAGTCAATTATGTATATACCACCCATAGCCAGGAATTATTGAGCAAAGTCTTTTTACAGTAAGTCAAATATGGGCAACGATGCAATCTGCATGTATAAATATGGGACTTTTAGACTTGAATTTCTCCACATTGGTACAGTAAAAATGCTTGATTTAAAGTATAGTTGTAGTCCTCTATGTGTAGAAGTCAAATATACCACCCATAGCCAGGAATTATTGAGCAAAGTGTCAGGTATAAATATGGTACTCCACATTGGTGCAGTAAAACAAATGATAAGTCTTTTTTATTCATCATAGGTACATGAAACACTTTAATGTAACATTTTATTTTCATTGTTTGATAGGTTCGATATTGTTAATACCTTTATTTTGAAAACCGGAAGTAATGCGATGTTTCTCCGCATTTACCGCAACGCTGAGAATACTTGTACCCTCGAAATTTAAGTGCGGCTGATTTGACCACGGAGATCGAAGTTGCGGCTGGCTTGACCGCGGTAGAATGACCATCGTCGTGATACAGTCAACTCTGACCGGGACTTTAGGTTGAGCCGGATTATGAACACAGAGCCTGGAGATGTTGAGCATCCTTCGTAGCAAAGCCCCGAGGTCTACTCTTCATGTAACAACTGCGCCACCTTGTGGCTAAACATCAACTGCCCTGAAGTCACCATAACTTCATAAATTCTCATTTTCAAATGATTATGAATAGTATTATTTGTATTTGAAGCCGGGTCAGTCTTGACTGTGGGTGTTAGGGACCTCTGTGTCTGCTAGTGTCTGCAATACAGTAATATTTTTGTCGACATTATCAAACGGAAAAACTTTTATTTTGAAGAGCACAGGGCAAGGAAGCACACTAGTCAATCAGAGGACCCGCCCACCGACGGAAACAAAATAATGAGTGGTAAATTCGTTTTGTAAGTAGGAACCAAAAAACAAGGAAATGAGCTGAAATTCTGATTTTCGGTTTTTGCCCAAAAACGAAAAAACAGCTCGTTTCTGGTTTCTGCCTGTGTCAATTATTCCCAGAAAACAGACTGATAAAACGTACCTCCGTCGAATTGCTAAATTACACTTTAATTTTTAGCATCTTAATTTTGTATTGTACTGTATTTATTCTGTAATAAATTAAATTGACTGGAGCGACTTTTCACTCCCGGTCAGTAGGTGGCGATAGCGCACCGCGCAGCAGTTTGCCAACAACAAAACAATTTACGCCATTTGACCAGAGACCACCGCGAACGTGTCCTGTCTAGAGAAAACTTTAGATCTATGCGATTTTAAATGGACACTGAACCATAAGAGCTATGACAGGTTTGCTAACGTAACATGATCGTTTGTCGTATTTTTCTTCTTCGGTAGTGGATGCAAATCAGTGTAACACAGTAAATAGTTGCTGATCGATAAAAAAAAAAAAAACACAGACGGAACAGAACGACACTGTTTTCTGTGTCATAATTATTTTAATGTCCCTAACCCTCGATGAAAGCAGCTGAACCAATCAGCACCGCAGGGCCGGTAAATGTGAAGGATGAGCCGTGATGTTGAACCCGGGCTGAGACGGAGCCGGTTTCCCCTCGAGGCTGTTTCAGCTCAGAGAGGCAGCCTCGACTTCCTGTGTGGATCTCCCTCCTACACGCTCCGGCTCTCGCTCTGGACACGTAGCCGTTAGGACTGCCTCCTCGACGCCGCATCTGGCGCCGTCATGTCCCGGTCCGGTCGGAGGTACAAGCCCCTGCAGCAGAGCGACGGCGGCGGCGGCGGCTCTTTCCACGGCTGCGACCGGGTGCGGATGCCCCGGGCCCGGGTGCTGCTGCTCTGCCTCGTCGGGGTTCTGCTGCTGGCGGTGGCGCTGGGGGTCTACCTGTCAAACGACACCGCCGACGGACACGTGAACCGCATGCCAACCGCAGATCTGACTAAAGACCGGGTAAGAGCAGCGACAGATATCCTCTATAAACGTCACCTCGGGGTGCTCGATGCTCCCGGAAATATAATATCCACGGTTAGATAGAGTTGCATGTCTGGATTCCTGTGTTATAACACCAGACGGGAGTGGTGACGAGCTGAACCTGTGTTTATATTGGATATAATCAAGGCTCAGAGTTATTGATATAGTTGATAAAACAAGCTGAATAATATTAGGCAGTAAAATAAACTATTCTAAGTAATTTTTAAACAAATAGTCTCTGGTTCCAGCCATGGTGATTTGCTGCTGATCTTTCTCATGTGATCACGAACTTGGTGTCCCCTCTGGACATATTTAAGACTGTGTCTGATGAAGAAAAAGTACAACTTCCATCCAGAATCTACGATTGTGTTAAAACAAAAACAAAAAAAAGTTAATTTCAAAAGCTTCACTGCTGGATACAAAACATCTCCTACTTCATTCTCAGGTGCACTGGAGGTTTCAAGTTTCCACACTTGTGTCATTTGAACCACATTTAGCTTCAAAACCAGTTGTGAGGTCACAATGCGTGTTAAACTCACAATTAAGGTGAGCACAAACACCCCCCCCCCCCACCCCCCCTTCAGCAGGTAAATGTTAAACAGCCACCTGGTGTCAAATTCTGCACATAATGATTCTGGGTCAAACATCCAAGAGAAGCGAACAAAGAGCATAAAGGTCTTTTATGGACTGGAGGGGGAAGTGTTGGTCACACTGTTTTCTATCATTTTATGCATGAAACAATTAATTTAGGAAAATAATATGCAGATTAATTGATGATAAAAGTATTTGTTGTCGTCATTTAAAGAGATGCTTCATGACACTCTGTTATCCACTTTCATTAAATCATTTTTTGTACGGTCACAAATCATACATTTGCTTCAAAGGGCTTTAGACCCTCAATGTGGATACCAAAAAAGCTTTTAATGGGAAAATAATTGGTAAAACTTTAGAAAGAGCATCAGTGGTCTTTCCTCTGAAATGCAAGAGATGCTGAATTTACAGAAAATAGTGCACAGCAATGACAATTAAAAGGACAAATCCTCCTCTGTACCACAACAACCTGGAAAGAGCATCGTTACCATGCACTCTCGGTGATGTTGTTACACTTTGCAGCCTAACTTTTACATCACAGAATACATTGTTGTTTCTTCCCACATTTGCATTTTAAACTTGAATCTTTGAAATTTCCCGTCCATCCAGTTGTCCCACAAACCCAGCAAGTGCTCTCAGGCTCAAATCCGCCGTCTGGCCTCTCAGGTGGATGGTAACCGTCTGTGGGAGACCCACCTGAGGCCCATCCTGATAGAGAGGCTCCCGGGGACACATGGCAGCATGTCCGTACAGCAGGTGTGTACAAGTACACTGTTTCCTCTTCTTCCCTCGTGTTCCTCGCTCGTCTTTAATCCACCTCCCTGCTCTGCTTCAGCACATCACCTCCACTCTGTCTACGCTGTCTGCTGGCTGGGACATAGACTTGGACTCCTTCCAGTCTTCAACCCCCCGTGGCCGGGTCACCTTCACCAACATCGTTGCCACTCTGGATCCTTCGGCCCCTCGCAGGCTGCTCCTGGCCTGCCACTACGACTCCAAGTCTCTGCCTCCGGACCCCCGGGCCCCAGACAAGGTGTTTCTGGGGGCCAGTGACTCGGCAGTGCCATGTGCTATGATCCTGGAGCTCGTCACCTCTTTGGATGCCCAGCTTATGTCGTTTAAACAGCAGGTATGTGCTCAGACGCTGGTTTGCTACATGTGTGTTGACGGTTTCCTATTTCCTGTGAGCCGTTTTAAGAGAAACGGAGATGCTGAAGAGTAGCTTCTCTCTTCTTCTTCTTACTCATTTCATCCCTCTGGCTGTTTGTCCGCACTATAGGATAGAAAATGCTGACTTCAGCGTTTTGTTTTCTTTGCAGCAGGCGTCTGTAAATAGCAATACGCCTCCAGAGGCTGTGATTTATGTAGTTACTGTGAGAGAACACACTGCGCCATCGCTGCAGAAGAAGAAACGGCCCTCAGCTGCTGCTTTCCTGAAAAGTGCATTTTAATGTGGTCCTTCCCAGAAACTTCCAGTGTCTCTCCAGCTGGTGTTTTTTGATGGGGAGGAGTCGTTTGAAGAGTGGACCGCCACAGACTCGCTGTACGGCTCCCGCCACCTGGCTGAGCGGATGACCAACACGCCACACCCTGCGGGCGCCACACACACCACCATGCTCCAGGCTGTGGTGAGCGAGTCCTCCATGGTCACCCTCGCATCCTGATGCAGACACACTCTAAATTAAATATGAGCAGGCTGAATTTAGAGCCAAAACATTTAAAACACAACAATAGCAGCAGGTCTGTCTCCTTCTGTCTCCATAAGACTTTAGGATAGGTCTGAATTTAACTTTAACACCACCAATCTAACTGGGATCTCATGTCAGCCCATCCCAGTGACATGTGTTGTGCTGTTATTAAAGTGAAACTCGATATTCTGCAGCCCTTTTGACTCTGCACTTTGTCTCCAGGACCTCTTTGTGCTGCTTGATCTGATCGGCGGTCCCGACCCGCTGATTGCGAATCACTTTGATAACACGGCGCGCTGGTTCGACCGTCTGATCGCAGCAGGTACGCACCGTTGATTATGAATATTTAAAAGCAACTCTGTGCCGCCTGCCCTAACTCTGCCTCCCCTCCCCCGCTCGCTCTCAGAGAAGAGACTCCATCGACAGGGTCTGTTGACGTCTCACCCCTCAGAGCAGACGTATTTTAGGAAGGATGTGTACCTCGGACCCGTGCAGGACGACCACATCCCCTTCCTCCACAAAGGTGAGTGATGGACACATTTGGAGAAGATACTGCAGGTCATACGGATACATCACTATCCTCCCCTCCTCATACAGGTGTCCCTGTACTACACGTCATCGCCACTCCCTTCCCACAGTTCTGGCACACGCTGGAGGACACCGAGGAGAACATGCACCGACCCACCGTGGTGAACCTCACCAAGATCATGGCTGTGTTCCTGGCAGAATATCTGGGCTTCTGAACAGGGAAGGTGCTCACTTTTCCCCCGTGCTGGAGCACTAGTGCTGTGTGTCACGCTGGTGTGGTGACGCATAATTGCGTAATGAACGGCATTAATTGGACCCCATTGCACAAAAGAAGAAATGAGCTAAACTGGTCTGTTACCAGTCCACTGGCATACCAGCAAAAACAAACCAAAGACTTGGCCTGTTGGACCGACTAGTTGAGTTGGTGAAGCCCGTCCATGTGATGTGGATAGGAATACTCTGAATTACAAATGCTAATAGTTCTTGGATCGAGGTACCGGAGGAACAGCTGGGAAAGTGGAGTCTGTGGATTCAAAGGCTCCCTATTTTACTTTTTTTTTGCTTAATTCCTGTGAAAAAATAAATCAATCGCCTTAACATTTATTCCCCTCCGCTAGTGTGATTGACATGCACTAATGAAAGACAGACTTTGCAACGAGTTGAGGCCTCTGAGTTGCTGTGAACTGTTGGTCATATCTGTGAATACTTCTTGACCTTCACTTGACCTTTGACTATGGATCCTCATGGCCTTGACAGCTTGTTGTTATTAATGCTAGCTATATTATGAAGCTATTCTGCACATTTTTATCTCGGTGTGATGATGCTGTTAGAGTGAAAATTCAACCCGTTTTCTTTTACACTACATAAAAGATGTAAACAAAATCTGCAATTACATTCTATTCAGTTTCTCTTAAAATTTGCTGCAATTTCCGTAAATAAAAAAAAAAAAACACAAAAAAAATGATGTTACTACAAAGTATCCGTACATGCAGGGATGTCTTACAATTATTGTCCTACTGCATTAACAAGTTATGTAATGCCATTTAAGACAATATTAAACAAATACATTAACATGTCTATGAAATAAATAAATAAGGCAATAAATACATAAATAATTGTAAATATTAAAACAGATTTATTTATTAATGTGACTGTTATTTCATAATGTCACATCTATTTATTTCATAGCCATATTTATGTATTTCTTATTATTGGCTTAAATGGCGATCCATATCTGCTTGCAAAGTATTTGTTTAACTGAAAGCATAAAATTGACGTTACACTCAAAGGCAGCAAAACAGTTTTTATTGTTGGACTTAACAAGTCATAGAAAAGAAAGGCTCAGGTGAGGCCTGCAGACGGGTGATGTAGAGGAGGTGGTGGGTGGGAGAGGGGTGGATGGGGAGGGTGGTGGTGGTAGTGGGGATGTGGGCTTCCTGGAGGCGAGGAGTCGTTGTCAGAGGAAGGGTCGTAGATGTCTCCCGAGGTTCCTCCAGAGCTACACTTGTGAAAAACGAGGAGATGAGCAGCATCAGAAAACTTCATCTGTCTTTCTCAGACGCTGGTTTGCTACATGTGTGTGACGGTTTCCTATTTCCTGTGAGCCGTTTTAAGAAAACGGAGATGCTGAAGAGTAGCTTCTCTCTTCTTCTTCTTACTCATTTCATCCCTCTGGCTGTTTGTCCGCACTATAGGATAGAAAATGCTGACTTCAGCGTTTTGTTTTCTTTGCAGCAGGCGTCTGTAAAAGCAATACGCCTCCAGAGGCTGTGATTTATGTAGTTACTGTGAGAGAACACACTGCGCCATCGCTGCAGAAAGAAACGGCCCTCAGCTGCTGCTTTCCTGAAAAGTGCATTTTAATGTGGTCCTTCCCAGAAACTTCCAGTGTCTCTCCAGCTGGTTTTTTTGATGGGAGAGTCGTTTGAAGAGTGGACCGCCACAGACTCGCTGTACGGCTCCCCCACCTGGCTGAGCGGATGACCAACACGCCACACCTGCGGGCGCACCACACCACCATGCTCCAGGCTGTGGTGAGCGAGTCCTCCATGGTCACCCTCGCATCCTGATGCAGACACACTCTAAATTAAATATGACAGGCTGAATTTAGAGCCAAAACATTTAAAACACAACAATAGCAGCAGGTCTGTCTCCTTCTGTCTCCATAAGACTTTAGGATAGTCTGAATTAACTTTAACACCACCAATCTAACTGGGATCTCATGTCAGCCATCCCAGTGACATGTGTTGTGCTGTTATTAAAGTGAAACTCGATATTCTGCAGCCCTTTTGACTCTGCACTTTGTCTCCAGGACCTCTTTGTGCTGCTTGATCTGATCGCGGTCCCGACCCGCTGATTGCGAATCACTTTGATAACACGGCGCGCTGGTTCGACGTCTGATCGCAGCAGGTACGCACCGTTGATTATGAATATTTAAAAGCAACTCTGTGCCGCCTGCCCTAACTCTGCCTCCCCTCCCCGCTCGCTCTCAGAGAAGAGACTCCATCGACAGGGTCTGTTGACGTCTCACCCCTCAGAGCAGACGTATTTTAGGAAGGATGTGTACTCGGACCGTGCAGGACGACCACATCCCCTTCCTCCACAAAGGTGAGTGATGGACACATTTGGAGAAATACTGCAGGTCATACGGATACATCACTATCCTCCCCTCCTCATACAGGTGTCCCTGTACTACACGTCATCGCCACTCCCTCCACAGTTCTGGCACACGCTGAGGACACCGAGGAGAACATGCACCGACCCCCGTGGTGAACCTCACAAGATCATGGCTGTGTTCCTGGCAGAATATCTGGGCTTCTGAACAGGGAAGGTGCTCACTTTTCCCCCGTGCTGGAGCACTAGTGCTGTGTGTCACGCTGGTGTGGTGACGCATAATTGCGTAATGAACGGCATTAATTGGACCCCATTGCACAAAAGAAGAAATGAGCTAAACTGGTCTGTTACCAGTCCACTGGCATACCAGCAAAAACAAACCAAAGACTTGGCCTGTTGGACCGACTAGTTGAGTTGGTGAAGCCCGTCCATGTGATGTGGATAGGAATACTCTGAATTACAAATGCTAATAGTTCTTGGATCGAGGTACCGGAGGAACAGCTGGGAAAGTGGAGTCTGTGGATTCAAAGGCTCCCTATTTTACTTTTTTTTTGCTTAATTCCTGTGAAAAAATAAATCAATCGCCTTAACATTTATTCCCCTCCGCTAGTGTGATTGACATGCACTAATGAAAGACAGACTTTGCAACGAGTTGAGGCCTCTGAGTTGCTGTGAACTGTTGGTCATATCTGTGAATACTTCTTGACCTTCACTTGACCTTTGACTATGGATCCTCATGGCCTTGACAGCTTGTTGTTATTAATGCTAGCTATATTATGAAGCTATTCTGCACATTTTTATCTCGGTGTGATGATGCTGTTAGAGTGAAAATTCAACCCGTTTTCTTTTACACTACATAAAAGATGTAAACAAAATCTGCAATTACATTCTATTCAGTTTCTCTTAAAATTTGCTGCAATTTCCGTAAATAAAAAAAAAAAACACAAAAAAAATGATGTTACTACAAAGTATCCGTACATGCAGGGATGTCTTACAATTATTGTCCTACTGCATTAACAAGTTATGTAATGCCATTTAAGACAATATTAAACAAATACATTAACATGTCTATGAAATAAATAAATAAGGCAATAAATACATAAATAATTGTAAATATTAAAACAGATTTATTTATTAATGTGACTGTTATTTCATAATGTCACATCTATTTATTTCATAGCCATATTTATGTATTTCTTATTATTGGCTTAAATGGCGATCCATATCTGCTTGCAAAGTATTTGTTTAACTGAAAGCATAAAATTGACGTTACACTCAAAGGCAGCAAAACAGTTTTTATTGTTGGACTTAACAAGTCATAGAAAAGAAAGGCTCAGGTGAGGCCTGCAGACGGGTGATGTAGAGGAGGTGGTGGGTGGGAGAGGGGTGGATGGGGAGGGTGGTGGTGGTAGTGGGGATGTGGGCTTCCTGGAGGCGAGGAGTCGTTGTCAGAGGAAGGGTCGTAGATGTCTCCCGAGGTTCCTCCAGAGCTACACTTGTGAAAAACGAGGAGATGAGCAGCATCAGAAAACTTCATCTGTCTTTACACTGTACACACATCTCGCGTCGTGTTTTAATTGAGCCACCAGAGGGCGCTGCTGTTCTATGTAAAATAAATAACTACATGCCATTCGGTTGTTGGACATGATCATGGCTCTAGTTTGGTTCTGTTGTAAATGCTTTGCAGATGTGCCATGTTGCATTAAAACCGACGAACCGTGTTCTACTTCCACCGTGTATCCATCCGCTTCCTGTGGTTGTGCAGCTGTATGAACTCGTTATTGTTTTATCCAGTTGGATGTTATTGTATTTATTTTTAAATTATATTTTGTATATTATTTTATATATATGTATTAACTAGCTGTTGGTAGTTACACTGACCAGTTCACGTCCGTGGTTCGGTCCCTTTGCCTGCGGTTCTTGAACCAGTTGCTGACCTGCGTGCTGGTCAGGCCGGTGGCCCCCGCGAGCTCCCGCTTCTCCCGGGTACACGGGTACGGGTTATGTCGGTACCACTCGCGGAGCACACTGCGGGATTTCTCCTGTTGGTACATTACATAAATATTATCACGTCTGAAGTTAGTTTGAGCCATTCAGCATTTATTATAAACCCTAAAGAAGAAGAAATGTCACAATTGTATTGTCCCTTCAGTTGGAAAAGTAGTCCGACCAGCAGTGAAAACACTTTATTACATGTAAAGGCCTAAGTCTACTAAATACTAAATATTTTTAGTTAATATCAACAGATATGTGGAGTTAAGTTGAACTCGTCTACTTTATATAGGCCTCATTTTTGACCGGTGATATGTAATTAATAATCATATTTTAGGAGATTTCTGAATATGCAGATTAACTCGGCCTAATTATAGATGGCAGATGTAGTGGAATAAAAAGAACATGAGGAGATGTGGTGTAGAGGATATAAAATGTGATAAATATAATACAGCAAAACTGCATTTACAGTACTTGAGTAAATGTACTTAGTTACTTCATATTACTGGCCTTTCCAATCTGCCTACTGGTGTTAATCATTATCACTGTTTCACCACAGTTTATCTATATCCATGTCTCTTACACACCAGAGTTGGGGAGCTAAGACAACACCCCACCTTGAAACAGTAGCTGGTCTCCTCTCCGTCCCAGATAGTGTGCGGTAAAGGAAACTTCCTCCTCACGCGATACTTCCCGACGGCTCCCAGGGGTCGGCCCCTGAGCCTCTCGGCCTCCATGTAGTGGGCCCCGAGCCAGAGCTGCTGCAGGAGCGGGTGGCTCCGTGGGGAGAAGGGGAAGCCCTCCAGCATGGTGTAGAGGTCGGCGAAGTGGCCCTGGTGAAAGGCCACCGCCGCCCTGGCCTTCAGCACACTCTCCAGCTCCCTGGGGCCAGAGGGAGAGGAGGAGGGGGGAGGAAGAGTGAGGAGGAAGCCGGCGAGGCGATCCATGCGACCGCTCTGCAGGAGGACCTCGCACACACAAGCCACCTGCTCTGCTGTGAAGATCATCGCCATGGAAACCTCACAAAGTCCAGAGATGTGAGTTGAATCAAAGCCTGTGTGGAGATGTCTTCTCTGTGATGGGTTTGCCGTGGAGCAAGCTGAAGCCTCTGTGGAGCATTGTGGCTCGACTGGACGCACAAGTGAGCGTGTTTATCACCGCTCGTCGTGCCCCGGCAGAATCAAATCACAGGTAACCCGAGACCATCAGGGTTCTAACAACACCACGCACTCCTCCTCCTCCTCCTCTTGTACAAACACATTCTGGATTTGCTATCATACCTGCATCCACTCACAGAGACAACGACAGGTTTTGCATTGCAGAACGAAAAAGACACATTTGAATAACATTTTCTTACCAAACTAGACCCAACCTCAGACAAATAGTTTACTTGGCCAATAATAACTCATGCATGACCAAAAGCCCAACCTTTTTCTGTAAATGTAGTTTATTACAATATTATGTAATATAAAAAATAGAATGCATTTGAATACAAAAAATGAGAAAACAAGAACCTTGAACGACAAAATACGTTATCTTTGGTTAAATCTGGAGTCGTGTGTGTGTGTGTGTGTGTGTGTGTGTGTGTGTCAGGTAGGTGAGAGTAAAAATGTATCCCAGGCTACAAACAAACGGGTACAAATGTGCATAAGCCCACCACACGGCCTTCAATGTCCTTAAACTTTGGTAAGAAATGGCTCATATAAACAAACGCAGGCTACCATATGTTACACCACACATTTCCCTTTGCCCCTATAACTCCTAACTAAAATTGATTTGTCCAAGCCATTTAAGAATCTACTCGAAAGCCACTGGGAACAAATGGCCTTAACATGTATTAACAGAGGGTGACCTACTGTAAAAATCGATGTGATACCTGTTGTCTAAGATTGGAAAACCTTACAACGTGACCAAATAAAAATGACTATCATTTCAAATCTGCGTTTTTTTTCCACAAGGACTCATTTTCTTACTGATTGATACATGGTTTAAATAGAATAAATGTACAAAAAAGACAAACAACAAACATACTGATAGAAAAACAACACAAAGGCCATTATTGTAACGAGACGCGCCACTGAAGTGTATTTTTGTGTACCATAATTGGCCAAAGGTTTGACCACTACCTGTGTCGTGACAGTGGAAAGCTCATACGATGAGCGTTTTTTTTTAGCTAACCAAGTAAGTAAGGATATAAAGGACATTTCAGAATATGAGTCCAACCCACTGTCACACGGCAGCGCAGTAAACATTGTGTGAATGAAAGGTGCAAAATATACAAATACAGGAGATCAAGCTATGACTATGCAACCAAAACTGTCACATTATCTTTGACTGGCGATCAAACACAGAAACGTGAGTCAAAAAGTCCATAAAGTGAATCCCAAAATTTGGTCGGGTGTATAGCGAAACTTTAAAAACTTTTTTTTTTCAAAAACATAAAATAAGGCACTTATCTATATCAACAAACATATTTTGGATAAATTCAACAACAAATATCACGACGTGGGATCACAGCAAATGCTTTAGTGTCATACTTCATTTAAAATTTCCGTATTTTAAAAAGCTTTTTCCTCATCTCCCAAAGTGTACTGGCTTTTTCAACTCAGCCACATAGTGTCTCCTTTGAAGAACTAACATGCATTGCATAGAGTACAGACCCTTTTATTTCCTTTGTTTATAGTTTCCTAATAGAGGGCAGCATCCTCATTGGAAAACTGCAGAAAGTCCTTTTCTACCAGCGTGCTGATAAAATGCAGTTTGGCAGCACGTCCCCTTTCTTGACTTCAGTAACTGAGTAGTTGTAGAATACTGCTGTATAGCCCTTGAAGCTATGATGTAATAACGGTTTCACATAAAACGCAACCATCTCAACAAAGTTCTGTTTGTGAAGAGTATAATCTCCACCGTATTCCTGGAGTGTTGGTAGAATAAATCCTGAATCTCTTGAGCTCTGGACAGGCAGGCGAAACAACTATTTCTAGCTTAGATGCCTTTGCCAGATAGTCTGGTGTAGAGTTACTGTGGTCGAGCCACAAAGAGCCCCTTCTGCTGCCAGCGCAAACCAGAGACAGCTTTCCACAGCACGGCTGTACTTGGTCTGTAGTCCACAAGACAGTGAAGAAGAGCCGAGAGAATAGACAATGCCATAATATAGTCTTTTCTTCTTTAAAAAACAAACATGGACCTGTAACCGGACCAAGCAGACAAATCTGTGTCCGTTCTTCTGTCTGCATCTGATAAAAACAGATAAGGCACGTACGGCTTTTAGTAAAAAAAAAAAACAACCTCTGAGACGCATGAGAGCGTCTCATATAACCCTGCCCATCCATGTGACATAGAGCTGCAGAGGGTTCATCTGAAAAGTGCCAGCGTAGACCATGATGGGATCAGGCCTGACTAAGAGAGCATCCTTGTTGTACATGTCAGAACCTGAACGTATTGTAAAAAATGTGGAATAATAGCAACCAAATGTGTGTTTCAACGTTTTTGTTTTTAGAGACATTGGGTTGCCGACCATCTCGGTAAACAGACTACAAGCCAAGGTCATCGTCCACGGGGACGGACTGGAGCTGAGTAAGGATCTTGGAGTCCCCGTCCATCTCCTCTGGGTTGCCCAGTGCCGAGTGGGCATCCACGTCCTGCTCTGGCGAGGGGCTTCCCAGGAGCAGCGACTCTCCTCCAGGTAGGCCTAACAACGCCGGGTCTACAGGGAGCTCCCCCTTGCCGCGGACATCAAACAGAGTTAGACTAGCTGACGTGGAGAGGGGCACGGGGCTCCAGGCTGGTTGGGACAGCTGGGTGTGGGGTGTCACCCCACTGTACATGGGACTCAGGGTAAGCATACTTTCTGGGGTGAGAGTGTTTGCCATTGTCGGGGTGACCGAATGGTCCAGCACATGAAGGGGGGGGCGGCAGGTGTCCCAGTCTCTGGAGCGCAGTACGGAGGAGACGAGTTGATGAAGTTCAGGGGAGATGATGCGAGGCTGCTGGGGGTCAGGCCTGAGGTGGTTGAGACCAGAGGAGGGGTGCAGGCGGTGAGAAGGGGACTCAATCCATTAGCAGAGATGGGTGAAGCCTCTGGGACCGGTTTCAGGGGCAAGCTGGCCAGTTGAATGCCTGCTGGGATGGTCAGAATCAGCTTGCCTTGCTGGACACTCAGGTAGGGGCTTCCACCGAGGAGGAGGTTACCTACGGCGGTGAAAAATGATAAGGTGTCAGCATCAAGACCGAGGAACAACATCCGAACAAGAAGCACAGCAGAATGAGATGTTGCACCGTCATACATGAGGCAACTAATTCATTTTCAGACCAGAACTTAGTATGAAAATCTGCTATAAGGGGGGAAAATAATGTCTTTGTATTCTGATAACTTCAATTTAAAAAAATGAATTCTGTGTGTATTACATTTTGTTTTTTCCCCTTTACTTTCTTAATTTACAGTTGTTACAGCTAATATAAAATAACAACTATTTAGGCATTGTGTTCATAAAATAGCCTTCTGTACTTGATTGACAAACATTATATTATAAGTATATATTCAAGCTAAAACATGTATCATTGACAGATTCATTGGCCACTATGTGGCCTTTTTTAAAGAAAAAATATAAATATTCTGTAGGTCTAGCTCAAATTGTGAGGGTTTTCTGCATTTCGTTGGCTAATCTGAAAGTAAACTGAATATATGAGTTGGTATTGGAGTGATGCTAGAATAAAAGAAGTAACCAACAACGTGGGCATACAAACTTTGAAGAGCATTTTTGTTCTTTTCTAACATTTTCCAAACCAAACAAATAACTGATTTATTGAGAACAGTTGTCGATTCATTTTCTGTTGGACAAATAGTTTCAGTTCTCCCACATTTATACACCAATGAATTCAGCGTACCTGGAGGACCAGAGGGCAGCTGAATGATCCCAGAGTTGAGTAGCTGCACACTAGGGGCCACACTGGTTGGGGGGCCCACACTCTGAATGGGCCTCAGCTGGTTTATCCTGAGAGGACCCTGTGCAGGAGCTGAAGTCAGGATCTGTAGGGGCACTCCAGCAGACGGCATGGAGAGAGAAGGACTGGCGGGTACCACTTGGGGGAAAGAGATGGTGGAAGACGTTTGGATGGGGGAGACGGGGACCAGCTGAGGCATGGAGAGGGGGACTAACTGTGCCGGTGTGGTGCCTTTGGCCTGGGGGACTGGGACTACTTGTGTCGGCGAAGAGATTGAAATAAGCTGCGGGACCTGGATTTTGCCTGGTGGGGAGTTTATGCTTTGGTCCCCCAGCTGCTGCACCGTTCGCTGCGGGGGCTGACTGTTCATCGTTGCCATAGAGACGACGGTCGTGACACCTTCGGCGTCCTGCTGCATCAGTCTGTTGCTTGTCTGGGTTTGGAACTGAGGAGCTGGCGAGGTGAGGGGGGATACTGGGACCAGCTGAGGGCACTGGGACACCTGGGCTCCAGAGGAGTGCTGGACCAGCTGGGATACTGGTATGCCTTGGATGGAGGGCACAACCTGGGGCAGAGAGAAGACCTGAGGGCTGGAGTTGCTGGAGGAAACGACGGAGCTGGAAGGGTTTAAGTGGGAGCCGGCGGTGGCGAAGACGACGTACTCCCCTTGCTGAGTGGAGAGAGGCACGGCAGAACTGGAGATCGCCATGGCTGCAGACGACATGGAGGCCGGCAGGAGGAGAGACTCCTGGCGTTGGGCGTTTTGTGTTAAGACTAGTGAGGACAGCCTGGTTGGCGAGGACACAGTTGGTGAGGAAGGGGATAAAGAGGAGGATGAAGATACTGTCTGGCCCTCTGAGTCAGGGGCGCTGATGAAATCCATCGCATTGTCGCGGTCTGTTTTGGTTTGCAGCGGGAGAGAGATGATGGATGGATGGTGTGAGACCGGTGCGGTGTTCGTGCTAAGAACAGCTGGAAGGCTGCCCGGCTTGGCCTCCATCACTGAAACCTCCTGCGGTGCCATAGAAGCGGCTGGCTGCTGCTTGGTTATTACCTGAGCCCCGTTCAGTATCAAAGGAGAGTTGGTTGCAACAGGACTCAGCGTGACTGCCTGGCAATCGCCCAAGCTTAGACCATTAATGATGACGCCAGCACCAGAACTGGAGATCAGGGAGTTTCCGTTGAGCAGTAAGGACTGAGAGGCTGTGAGGAAGCCGCTGGACCCGTTGAGGATGAGCTGGCCTCCGGAGCTACAGGGGACGGCAGAGAGGGAGATGATGGACGGCGTGGAGCCGGCGGCCTCCTCCGGTTTGTCGGGGGCGTCGTCCATGGGGCTCGCCTCGTCGTCCGTGCTGTGATTTCCATCAGACTCGCTGGAACGGAGAACAAATAAATGAGTCAAATAACAGGGAAAGGTGTGCGCTTCATTAGTGCTAAACACACGGGAACACTTGGCATATAGTTTGTGATCCATTAGACTGAGAAAGCCAGACTCCAAAATCAATAAATATCTACTTCACAATGACATTTTCATGATAAGATTCATTTTAGAGTCGGCAAACAATTTAAGGATAAACTTAACTTAACTTTGAAATGCGAAATTAGGGGAATACACACTAGAAATATCTTGTTTAATGCATATTTAGATTCAAATTAATGATAAAAGTTTTCTTCTAGTCTGCCCACCTTCCTCCACATAAATCAAATATAAATACATATGTATCCATGCACTTATTTATTGGTGATTTATTAATCCTATTCAACTATTATTAACCCTTCTTGCCCTTTGACCTCGGCTGGTCTACATACAGAACTCTCTCTGTTTAGACCAAGCTGGATCAGATTCCTGGAGACTCTTTTAGGGCCTGCACTCGTTCATGTGTGTTACAACTAACAGCAGTCCCGGTCAACCATGCTGATCGTCTGCCAGACCACCACAAACCATCTGATAAGATACGTCTCTCTTATCTCCTCACACTTTGCGTCCTGTAAACCCTGAGATTTCAGCCCTTGTGAAAGCAGCCGAAGAGGATCTGGTTTAAAGCTCCTCTACTCTCTAGCCTCGGCCACCCTGCAGGCCCCGGGCGGCGGTGCAGGGTTTCAGGAAACCTGAGCCATGGTGGGCGCCTGGATCTCACATTTCATAACAAAGCAACATGCTCCTCTCAGACCTGTGTGGCTGTAGTGCTGTCAGAAGTCAGCTGTCCATCTCCCCACTTGTTGCAATGTGTTTGAGTTGTTAGTAGTGTTGCTCTGCAGCGTGATGTGTACATAAGCTTCATTGTGCTGCCCCGTGTTGCCCTGCTGCTCTTTGTTTACCGTGCAGGTTTGGTCAGCTTGTTTCTGTTCACGTCATAAAAACGCAACACAAACGAACGAGCAGCCCTCAGATAGGCAGCAGGGCGTTCAGGGCTGCTGCCCCCCGGGTGGGACTGTTGGATTGAATCGTTGAATTTTCAGCCAACTCGCGCCACAAAGACGCGACGTGTGTGTGGTTTAATGTGTTTCCAGTGTTGTGGGTCTTGCCTTTTGCTGTGGGTCCCGGACGGGGTCCTGTCCCTCTGCCTGCGGTTCTTGAACCAGTTGCTGACCTGTGTGAGGGACAGTCCGGTGACTTTGGCCAGGTTCTTCTTCTCGTCCGGGGTCGGGTACCTGTTGCTCTTGTAGCACTCCTTCAGGGCGTTCCTGGACTTCTCCTTGAAGCAGTACACCGTCTCCTCTCCGTCCCAGATGGTTTTGGGTAGGGGGAACTTCTTCCGGAGCCGGTATTTGTCCACTGCGCCCAGGCTGCGGCCCCGGGACCTCTCCGCCTCCTTGTAGCGGGCTTTCAGGTACAGGTCCTGCAGGAACCCGTGGTTAGACTGGTGGAAGTCGTAGCTCTCCAGGATGCCGTACAGCTCCTTGAACTCGTCCCGGTGGAAAGCCACCAGTGCCTGGGCCTTCAGCAGGGTCTCGTTGCCACGTAGCAGCTCGGACGAAGGAGGTATGGTGGATAGAAATCTCCACAGGCGATCCACATTGCCCGCCTGCAGAAGGGCCTCGCACAGACATGCTACTTGGTCAGTGGAAAAACTCAGAGCCGACTTTTGGAAACTTTGGAGTAACTGTTCCGAAATTTGCACCGGATCTTTCTCTTCTTTGGACTCCGAGGCCGTGGGCTCCTCTGGGCTGCTCTCAGATTGTTCTGTAGACTCCAAAGACAAGGAAGCCATTTTTACTTTAACTTTTTTTTCCTCCACTAGTTCCTCCTCCCCTCTCTCCCTCCCTCCCTCTCGCTCTCTGCAGCTCTCTCTCCCATCCTCCGCCAACCGACCAAACCGTGAACGAGCGTGCACGCTCCCAGCGGCCACGCCCCTTTCCCACCTTCACGTAGGGCCTTTGTTTCAACGTCACGTGGGCCAACGTTCAGCAGAGAGCCAATTACGTTACTTCCTTACTGTACTTAATCGAGTATTTATTTTTATGGCAATATTTGACTATTCCTTCCATTCTCCCCATTGTTTTACATACAGACTCGTTACTTTTAGATGTAATGCATTTGAGGGGGAAAGCCATATCATATTATTATTAATGCAAAAACATTTACTCAGAGGTGTCAAAAGTAATTTAAGATCAAATTAAACATTATTAATCCCAAAGGAAATCTTTCCTTAAAAAAAAAAAAATTTAAATGTGAGGATGCTGCTCGTCTTTGTCATTATATGTCAAAACATCTTTCAGTTCATAACTGAATATCTTTGGTTGACAATACTTTTGGTAATATAATTAGCATTTCCTGTCATTTCATAGAGAAATGATTATTCGAATATCCAAGAAAACAATTGTCAGATTAATTGATAATGAAAATGCAGTCATAATTAAAAGTAGCAGTTAGGTGTCATGACCTGTGTCAGATTAGTATATTATTATATTGATTACTGATGCATTAATGTGTAGACAGGATTTTAATGCATGCAAAACCTGCTTCTGGCTTTACCTGTCTTTGGCAATGTAATGTGATTTTGACACATTTTAACTACTTGTACTGCGTTTCTGCTTGTGCAGTGTTATTTTCATCATCTATTACTCTGTTGATTATTTTCATGATTAACTGATATATATAATGTTGTAAATTAACCTAGTGAAAAATGCCCATCACAAGTTCCCAGAACCGGAACCAATTATGATTTTTTTTATTTACAAATACCTATATTCCTGTAAAATACATCATGTCACAGTTCTATTCTACCAATAGGGTATCAAAGAGAGTTGGTGAGTTTTAGAGAGTAAATTCCAACTGTAAGAGTTGTGCAATTTAATAGTGTCAACATCACACATTTGTTACGTGTAATGAATAAGACGTTTGTAAGACAACAGTGCGTTTGTTCAGGTAACACTTGTTCTAACCGGATCCCAGGTTTTGTGTGCCTGAGCTGGTTTCCTAATGCAAATACTGTCAGTACAAACTAATAGGTGTATGCTAACACAGCAGGTATAATTTGCATTTGTGGAGTGCTCATCATGTATTCTATTGAAAGAGATGTGCATTGTGCTTATTACAAGCAGAGAGCATTGGAGAACAACTATTTAGACAGGTTATTGAGTTCTAGTGGCAACGTCTGCATTTACTATGTGAAACCAACATTAGGATACCTTCTAGTGATATACTAATACAGTAAGTTCACAAAATAAACAACTAACCAGATTTTTGCTCCTGCTATAATGATAGAAACTAAAAGCTTTGTAAGCTCAGGCCTCAGCGTGAACCTCAGACTGAGAAACCGTGTCAGGCACAGATGTCTGCTTAATGATGTAGCTGCCACAAATGTGAGAGCGTGACCTGCAGATGAGGTGTGACTTCATCTCCATCAACAACCATCGGAATGTAAATCTTCGCTGTGGGACTGTGGGCATGTCTCAGCCCCCCTCTGCTCCTCCAGACTAGTGTTTGGCTGGAGCTCCCGGCTTTCTTTGATCTCCTCTTTTCTGCCCATACATGCTCTGGTCTGTTATCTGTGCTCAATGAATACTTTTGTCCACAGAAATATGTCCACGATTAAAAAAACAAAACAATAAAACAGTTTACCTGGCAGAGTTATTGTTTCCCTAAACTGAAATCTGCAGCCGGACAAAATAATAAGACATTTATAAATGGAGGATTTATAAATGAGACCAGTCCAGGGTGCACCCTGCCTTCTCCCAATGACAGCTGGGATCGGCTCTAACCCGGTAGACAATGGATGGATGGATTTATAAATGATAGCTCATACTGATCATTCTTCTAAAAACACCTGCAGCAATATGAATTTCTGTACATTACATTAATGCCATACACAAAATCAGCTATTAGCCCAGATGGACTCAACAGGAGCCAGGACTGGAATCGACCTCAACACGACTCGACTTTGCTTGTCATTACCTGAGATCAAGCTGCTTGTCAGGTCAAACGTAGTAATAAACAGCAGGCATATATTATTCACAATTGGAAAATACTTGTGTTGAGTCTTTTGTTCACCATGGGGTTTCGCCTCAAGTGTACCACCACTGTGTTTCAACGGGCGAGTACACTTCTATCTGATTGGTCTTCAATAGCATCCTTTGCCCTTCGTATCGTAAAACCATTGGTTGGCTTCATTTGTTCCCCGGTGTGATTGGTGCTTCCCTGTCTGGAGGCGGGGCAGAACGTTCCAGAGCTGGGCGTGACAGAAATTGATGTCATATGTGACACACCGCCTTGCGCCATCTACTTATATTTATCTATGATGGAAACTGTCCGACTGGAGCGCAGCTTTTAGGCTCCGCCTGCTCTCGTCTGCTTTCCAGGCGAGGTGCAGTTCATCTGAGCCTATTGACATTATAGATGCTGATGCTTAATTTTTAATGCATCAAAATACACATACATTATTGATTCATTCAGTTTACAACAGGTTGCAGGTCACCAAGATCCCATTGTTTAATATACACCTGGTACAACAAGAAAATGTAATTACTGCAGTGGAAATGTGTTGATGTGTAACATGAGGCAACCAATCTCTGATATGGTGAGGCTGACAATATTTTAATAAAATAAAACATTTCTCCAAACTTCAAAACTATTTCAGGAAATGTCTTTGAAGGCTTAAGGAAATTCAGCAGTCACTCTCCACTTGAGCATATGGAGACAGATTACAAAAGATATTTCTCTAATATATAATATAAACAATATGGTATATTTTTCATACGGATTTTGTAACACTTTATTTCTCCAAGAGGAATACGTATGACTTGTGTAAGACATGTTAGGTTATTTTGGCTGTATCTCCGGAATGGTAAGTCATAGAGACACGGGCTAAAGACTGGTGTGTTCAGAAGGATCGGCTTAGGTCAGAATCCACCAAGCCCCAAGTCTCTACGACCCTCCGTTCCCGAGATACAAGCAGAAATGTAGTGAGGGTTGATTCCTTTTTTAATTTTGGCTGTATCCCCGAAAGGGTAAGTCGTAGAGACACGGGCTAAAGAGGCCAGACACCACCCACTCCCGAGTCTCTAAGACCCTTCGTTCCTGCGATATAAGCAGAAATGGGAAAATTGGGGTTAGGGTTATGGTTGGGCTGGGTTGGGGTTAGGGTCGGGGTTGGGGTTAGGGCTACTTCCTTTTTTTATTTTGGCTGTATCTCCGGAATGGTAAGCCATAGAGACATGGGCTGTATAATGTAATGGTGATGGTGATATGTTATACTGTTAAGACCTATCAAACTAGTTAACCACTTTGAAGCAGTTGTGTTGAATACAGTTAACTGTTCCCAAACGTTTGACACAGCAGGAAATGGCGACATCTGCTGGCCACCCTCGGCTTTTCTTCTCATGGATGGATTTGTATCCGACAGCATGACGTAGTCAGTCATAATATAAATGGGTGTTATTACTTGCATAACTGTAGTGCTAATAAGTAATTCGGATAACGGATAATGAGTAGTTAAAAAAACAAACAAACAACGCAGAGTGTGACTAATGCTGCCTTCGTGTGGTATCTGAATTATGGTAATTATGACTTGCCGACATGGGAATTGCACATGAACGTTCCCTCAAGTCGTAATTAAAGGTGGGGAAACTCGGAGCTAATTGTGATACCCGAGTTCCCTCGTTGGGTTGAGCAGAACGTATTGAGCTGCGTGTGTACATATTTAAAATATGTAATCTATGTATACTTAACTTGATATAGACCAATGTTATGTATCGGCCATCATTACAAATTGAATATAATCTATAATCACAAGGTAATTACATTAGCTGACATTATCTTGTCCACAGTTCCCGACAACAGCATTTGAACATGACATTCTCGTAATTCCGGCTTCACAAGTGCGAAGTTGGATCTTCCGACTAGTACGTGAAGGCAGCATACACGAGGTGGGGCGTTAGCTTGGGTCACGTGATTTTTGGCGTGGCGAAGTAAGCGAGGTATTAAACGTCTAGCTCCGATACTTGTGTGTTGAAAGCTGGGCGCTGTGTCGGCTGTTCTGCTTCGAGCTGAAAGTAAACACGCGTATTCGTAAGTAAATGTGACAGCCTCGTCCGGAGTGTTTAGTGTTGCCGACGTGACTCTGCTGTTTGCTAGCTCGCCACCCAAACAGCTAACGTTAACGCAGCCCGCGGCTAGCTAATCCAAACCAGCTAGCTAAATCGCGAACGTGTAAAATGAAACATACCTGCATACGATACGTGAGAGAAAGATGGGAGTTAAAGATGACCGTCATTATTTCACAAGAATGTGCTTTGCTACAGAACAGTGGGAAATAAGTTATTAGTTGTAAAAGGGGGAGTGGGAGTAGCCCTACATCGCAATTGCATTGATAGAAAATGACTCGGATCAAAGTTAGGGATACATAATTGGAACCGTGCACCAGGAGGACACAAGGATTTACACTGCTTGTCCACAACTGCGACTTGAATCAGTTTTCACTGCCGTTGGCTAATATGTCACGTTGTTTGCTTCTTGTTTTCAGTATTTGACAACACGCATCACCATGGACGGCGGAGTGACGGTAGTTACCAATCCCACGGTGAATGTGCGCCTTACGAGCACCAGCTCTTCCTTTGAGGTGCAGCGCAGGTTCAATAGAGGAATCAGAATAGCAGAACTGAAGGTGAGACTCCCCCATCTTACATTATATATGCATGGCTCTGCTGTTGGTTTCCTGTACCCAACCTGAATAACACACTTAATATTTTACATTATTGTTTAATTTTATTCCTCAAGTTATCAGAGAAGTTACCAAATGTGATGGTATTACATGGACAATTTTGTTTATATTGTAATTAGGGCAAATTGGAGATGATTGTGGGTGCATCTGCCTCTGGCATGGACCTGGAGTTGTTCAGTGTCTCTGACGAGTTCCTGCAGAAGATGGACGACAATGAAGCTTTGCTGGGTTCCTATCCTGTGGATGAGGACTGCAGAATACACGTATGTATAGCTCTCACTATAGAGAACAACACAGAGAACACATCACAAGTCTGAAGCAATAATGAGAAGGACAGCCTCTCGATTGAAGCCTATGTCATGTCCACGCTGCGTTCCCTTGCATGTGCTCGTGCATGAACTGTACCATACCGAAATAGACCTCTTCCAATCGTGCCAGGGCCAAGGAAACGTAAAAACAATCCAGAGTTTAGGTTCAATCGTGTCTGAGCATGGAACAGTGGCCTAGTATGAGTGCTCCCTTAGTATGGTGACCCACACCACTGTTGTAAAATACAGGAAGCAACAGGTTTTCAGCTCAGGCAAGAGCATCATAATTACCTGGCTTGTTTGAAGCATAAAGTGTAAGACCGGCGAAAATGGACCCCATAGTCTTTTTTGCTATGAAAAAAATAAGCCATCCAGACATTTTTTTTCAGTGATCACCCATGTATCGAGAAAGCCTCGAAAGACGCTAACTACGTTGTTGGTGTTGGTTTTATGTGTAAGGACCCTTATCATGCTACTGAAGAGGTTTGGTGCTATTTTGAGCAATATAGGTCGCACTGGTGCACCTAACACTGCTCGGGTGAAAAAAAATCATAAGCGCAGCATCTCTGTGTTCTCCTGATGGCATCGTGGTCTAAACCAATAAGAGACGGAGCTCGGGCGGGTCCTTGCCTCTGATTGGCTGTGGTCCTTTTCACTGCTGTAAATTGTGTCAGTTTGAAAAATGCGAGCAAGCGGAGCAGAGGCCTGTACTACGAAGCGGGATTTGGGCTTAGCGAGGTAAGTTGAGCGTTAACCCTGGGTTTTCCGTCCTACGACGCTGGTTCACTTCTTACCGGGGTAAATCACCATGGTAACTTACGCTGTGGAGCTAACCTGCTCCGGAGCAGGTTATGTTCCTGATTAGAGATCAACGTGGAGAAACACACCGCCGACTGACCAATCAGCTGTCTTGGTGCGCCGACATAAAAAAAAGAAGCTCGGTGGATCATGAGAGGGTCTGGTAGGAGAACTATAGAATGTACAGAGACCGGCAAAACCCTTTTTCTGTCCCTGATGATGTTTTTTTATGAGAGATACAGATTCTCATCGGAGGGAAAGACTTTTCTTTGTCAGCGTACAGCCTACTTACCACTTTGAATTATGTATTTATATTTATTTGATTTAAGTCCGTTTTATACCGCCGGGATTGCAGCTGAAAGAATGAGGCTGATATTGTCATAAACCACGTTATAAGAATACATCCAAGCAACAAATTCATTATTTTAAAGTTATATGTTTGGCCTTTTTCGGAAGGACATCATAAGAGTTAAAGGGACTAAAGAAAGAGCAACGACACGATTTAAAAGACGGCCGCAGGGCAGATTCGAACCGGGACCGCTGTAAAGAACCTCGCAACACGGGTCGGTAACTCTACCACTAAGCTATCAGCAAAGTTACTGTTGTACTTAAATCACTCAGATCTAGTAGTGTCCTTATGATGGGGTAGTCATATTATACTACTAATACTATTAATATGACTTCCGCATCCACACAGTCGGCGAGTTTTTGCCAGCTGTCCTTCCTGCATTTGGCAGATGAAACGGTTGCCTTTTGCCTGCATTATATGTTTAACTTCTTCGTATTTCTGGAAGATTATGGTTCGCTCCTCGTACGTGAAATACTCCGCTCCGCTGCCGTAGACTGAGCCATGTATGTGATTGGTCAAATGCTGCAAACGCCGCCTCTTTCATGTGCATGCGCTCTTAGCCGGATAGGTAAACCCTGGGTTGACTTAACGAGTTGATAACCAGCTTCGTGTGACCGCTTATCTCCGATCTCCTTTGTTAGGGTAACTCAAGCTGGATCTCTGAAAGAAACCCTGGGTATGTTGAACTCGCTTCGTAGTACGGGCCCCTGGTACTCTGAGCGCTTCGATTCTCTTTGAAAATGAAGAGAGGCAGAAAGCCTCGCCCCGAGACTAAATAAAAAGCCCAAAAATATGCCTTCAGACAGGACTGCTTGAAGCAATTTCCCTGGCTGATGTACGATGAAGAAAGGGACTCTGCACTGCATTTATTGTCGGGAGTGCGGTCAGAATTTGTCAACAACATTTCGCATCGAGACGTCGAAAAAGTGCAATTTGTCCAAAAAGCATACTACATGCCGTGATAAGTGTGTTAATAAAGTGGCCCCTCATCCAGCTGCATTTCAGCGTCTGCTGTATCGATCAGGTCCGCTGAGGAATCTGAAATGATTATAAAATTAAACGTTGCATACAATATTGCAAAGGAGGAGTTGCCGTTCACTAAATTTAAGTCCGAAATTATTCTGATGAAAAAAAATGCCGACACACTAAAAAACAAGACAGCTGCGGAGGTTGGAAACGCCACGTACACGTCATTCATAATTGACGGCGACACAGACGTCTCTACGAAGGAGTGCGTTATTGTCTACTGCTGCATTTTGCGTAAAGGGAGTCCGGTCAACATGTTAATTGGACATGTCGAGGTGGAGCATGGACACGCACAGTGTTTGAAGGCCCACATTACAGCATGAGACATCACGAATAGGAAATTGTATAGTAGCCTATTCCTAATATTATTATTAAAAATGAATAGCCTAAGTAAAAATATAAGTAGGCTAGGCTAAGATCACATAAACAGTTTTCCATTTGCAATCTATAGGCTAGTGACCTGTATGATCTTTTTATTGTGCCACAAAGCAAGCATTCACTGCGCTTGGGCATCAGTGTGCAGATTGGCTGCAGAAAACGGTTCCTCTGGGTGCTGATGGTGCTGCAGTTAACCTAGGCCATAAGGGGGGTGTCATTATGTAAAAGGAGAGCAATAAAAAGGTGACCTTTTGGCGTTAAATGTGGGTGCACCTAAATTTTGTGCTGGTGCACCTAAAACAAAAAGTTAGGTGCACCAGTGCAACCAATGCAACAAGTTAGTCTGGAGCCCTGCTATGGGGTCCATTTTCGCCTGTCTTACACTTAAGGTGATTTTCAGTTATTGGCTAAACCATACAAACCATGTTTTTTTTCCTTCCAAACTGTCTTTGTTCATCCTGAATCACAGGTTACTGACAGAAGTGGTCAGATGTCAGAGTTCTGTGATGTTTCCAAAGTGGAGAAGTTTGAGCTCTCAGCTGATGCTTATGAAAAGAGAACAGGTATTTTTTTTCTATGTCAATTTTCTTAGCAGAAACCCTTATTTCCTTTTTTATGCTTGTGGTATTGAATACATATTTCCACCATTTCATGACCAAATCTAGCTATTGCAGCAGCAAAATATGACATTATAGATAGTTAATGTTGTAATTTACCTGAATTAAATCAATCCAAATGAACAATTCACAACCACACAGTGGATGCAGACAATAATTGGTAAAGCGATCATGAATGAATATTGATTGGTAGTTGCAGTCATGGACACCAAAAAAATGAAATCTCTCCATCATACACCTGAGCTGTTATTATTATCTAGAAAGATGTATTTGTATGCTAACCACAGGCACATTTTGCAGGATCTTCTGCAGCCTTCACAGTGTGTTTTGAAGTATCTTGTGCACTTCATCTTTCCATCCTTCAGATTCAGCCAGGTCATTCATGAAGAAACATCGTGTCGGTCACTTCGATGAGGAAGAAATGGCCAGGAAGAAAGCTGCGGTTGCTGCTCGGGAGGAGGAGCAGAAGGCTGCTGCTGATACTATGTCTGTTGGCAACCGATGCCAAGTTCTGGCCTCTGGGCAACCCACAAAGCTTGGCACAGTCATGTATGTTGGTAAGTTTGGATAAAGCTGAGCTGGGTTACTTCCTTCAGGACCATTGGTTTAAATCCTGTGTGGAGGAGGATTTTCTCTCCAACAGGGTGGCCTTTGTTGTAATTTTTGGCCACCTGATCTATGCAAGGAATGAAGGAGGAATCCTAACCCCTTTTGTACATCACTCAGTTTTACAGGACTAACTGCTGGATTGGCTGCTGAAGAGAAAATGCTTCACATTTCATATGATATGAATAAAGGCATACCTTTTAATTTTAAAACCGTTTTGCTTGAGTAGTGAGCCAGAAACAGTGTCCCAGTGTCCAAAAGTATACAGACTGCAAGTAATTCATCGCATCAGGTAGTTTGTTCAGTAAAATAAGTTATTAAACGTCTTCAAGTTTTTGTTGCTTTTTGTCTTACTTTAAAAAACAAAAAATCTAATTTAAAACTTGTTTTTTTTTTGTTATAGCTGCACATTTTTCAGATCTTGACAAGTAAACGATAAGAGAAGTATGTGGTGTAAAGAACAATGTTGTTGCATTCATTGCAGGTACAACAGATTTCAAGCCTGGCAGCTGGGTTGGTGTGAAGTACGATGAGCCCCTGGGAAAGCACAATGGAACGTAAGAGCACCATCACTTCTTACTTTTTTTAAGCTATGCACAATACTGATGTTGGTCTTGTTTTTGCATTTGACTCCATCTTTTATTAAATTGTGTTCCCACAGTGTTGACGGGAAGCAGTACTTTGAATGTGAGAACAAATATGGTGGATTTGTGAAGCCCCTGAGTGTGACTGTGGGAGACTTTCCCGTGGAGGATTATGGTTTAGATGAGATATAGAGCTGTGATGTGCCAAACGGGCTGAAGGTTTTCTGCCCTGAAATTTGGCTGTTTTAGGTTCAAGCTGTTTTAGGTTCAAGCTTTCTTTCCCTGACGTTGATGCAACCTAATGGAAGTGAATATCAGGCAGTACATCTATTGGTGTGCTGGATATGATGATATTGGTACAGGATAGTCACACCAACAAAGTTTGATAAAAGAGGGGGTTTTGGGAGCTTTCTCAACATGAGAATCCCCATTAATTTGTACGAAGATGATTGTATATAACTTTCTAGTTAACTGTAGTCTTAGGATTTTGTGAAGACTGTAAATTGCTGAGTGAGTAGGTCAAAGTAAAATCCTCCCTAAAATACTTTGACACTGAATAAAAATGATTCATGTTGTATATTGTATTCCAGCCCAACATGATGTCATGTCCATATCTCCAATTGGTTTAAACTGCAGAAAACTTTCTAGTCATTGATTTAAATCGGTACTTAATGGTCAAACTCATTCCAGATATTTCACTTATGACTGACTGACAAGAAACTCAGTTTGTCATTAATTTTATGTTTACATAAAACCCCATTTTTAGTTCTTCAAGTAGATATGTGTAATTCCCCATTATTCCTCTTGTGTGCATTTTAATGTCTGCTTGTATTGAACCACTGAAAAAATAGATTTGAATTAAACATTTGAAGTTTAGCACAATTTTACTGTTTATATTTGATTCATGAAATCAAACCAAATTTAAACTGAGCTGTCCTGTATACAAATTGTAGACAAAATCCAATGATATATCCAATAATTATGGAGCGTATACTGGAAAATGACCAGTTAAGATTTGAAGCTTGGGAATATCTTCCAAAATTGGCAATGGTGAGTTTACTCTGAAGGACATAGTTGTGTTTCAGAGAACTCTGATCTGAATGGTGAAATTCATTTAGTCAAACATAATGGGGCTTTTTTTTTAAATGGTTTACTTTTCTTCTTATTCCTGCACCTCCATATGAACATGATACATTGAATTTCATGCAGATTAACTACAATCTCTGTTAGCACTTTATATTCATAAAACATGACCTTTCTTTTGACCAGGTCAGTGGTTAGGTAATAGTAATTTAGGGGAGATGTTAAATGATTGTTTCTCGTATAAAATGTCCTTACAATGTACACGTATGTATATTTACAGATACGAGGTTGGCTATCAAAGTAATATTGAAAATGCAAGCAAAAACTACAAACTGTTCAGTTAACCTTCTCTCTCTCCAACACTCGCCATTTGAAAATGAATGATGACATAATTTTAGAAGATTACAGAAGAAATGTAAATGAATCATGGTTTATTTTCAATGACATTTCATTACCACACTTACAAAAATGTAGTGTTGTTCTCTTCCTTTTATCAAAATTCTGTTCATCTAGAAGGTGCTGGCGTTATGTGCCAAAGGGTTATGCATATTAATAAAAAATGTTTTGCCGGTACAGAAGCGTATGATTGAGTTTATTTGTCTGTATGATGGAGACCATTTCCTCTGCCTGAAACTAACTTTGTTGCGCTTGATCATTACTTCAAAATGCACATTTGGTTTTACAATAGTCATTCTGTTTTTTTTTTTATTTGTGTTTTGTGAGTTTTGCCTGTATCGATAAAACGGTCTTAAATAATGAAAACATGCTGTAAATGTGTCATTAATATTATAATTATATTATTTACCTACACATTTGGAAATCCATGAGTCTGGAGGCTGCATTCAAGATAATTGGACAGGGAGGATAACATACAGTATGTAGAGTAGTGGTGCAGTATTATTAAGTATTATCTGCAAAGGCTACTTAAAATATCCAAAGTTAAACTACTCTGGCAGAATGGCCATTTTATGTTGTTGGATCATTATTACTGATGATTTAACAAGTAGGCAGCAATTAATTCTGTACCTGGTTGAAGTAGATGTGTATATATATAGATATAGTGATAGATATAGTGTAAAAGGGCAGTATTTTGCCTCTGAAAACTGCAGAAGTACAGTACCTCAGTAGGTACCTTCTGTCACAGCAAATTGGCGACTACATACTAGAATTGTGTCAGTGGAGGATAACTGAAAAAGGTAGTTGTAATCAGCAATGGATAAAAAAAAAATCAAACGGTAGATATCTCATTCTTAGTTTTTAAAGAGCTTTCGTGATATTGAGTAACACGCCCGGAGATGAATGACTCAGCATGTCGTTAGGTTCCACAAAAAGCATCTTACAATATTCATCAGCCTCACATTTTTCATCATTCCCCTGCCCCAAAGACGCACGTCAATGTGATGACGCTATAAACTGTCCTCTCGCGAGACGGAGCGCAGTTTCCCAGGCAGCAGTGTGGTGTGGTGTGTCTGCGCGATAGAGACACAAGGAAAGATGGCGACGCAGGAGAGCGAAGCAGCCGAAGCTACCGTGAGCAACGGCGAGGTAAAATGAATGACACTCTTATTTACTTATTTACTTTTCACGTTTGGACGAAAGGTGAATATTTTTTTCTGTTTGAGCGTTGAGTGTGGAACCGTTAGCATCTAAAGATGTTCCCGACCGTTTCACGAGCCCCGGTGACGTTGTCGGTGCCGGTTGGATTTGAAACGACCCCCCTCCTGCCGTTAACGTTGTGTTGAGATATCTTAGTGAACCGAGAGCGGTGTTTACCGTGTAGACTTATCCGAAGACATAGAATTGGACTAAAGAAAATGTGACACAATTGGTTGAGTCCATGTGTGTCGGTGTGAGCCAGCTGACTGCTGCAGTGTGACAGTTAGCTTATCACAAGGCCTGAACCTGAACAACGCAGCTTGTCTTGACTACCCAGGCCGGTCTCAAGCAGCTCACACACACATCTTATTTACTCTCAACCTGTCACCAGCCTGCCAATATTTACTGTCATTACGGGGGAAACTGTAGGGTACATTTACATTTTGTAGGCCCCACGACAAATACGGTAGCTTAGCTTGGAAACGTTGGTAAGTGACACGAATTGGATGTAGATGTCAAATTCTAACCCTGGATAATTCGCTCTTAAATTGTTATAATAGCCGAGTTTTTTTGTTGTTGAAGTATTTGGGACATCAGATAGCCAACCAGAAATTATTTCTGGAGTGACACATATCACAAGTTACCAGAGGTCAAAGTGAATCATCGTTCTCCAGAGGCTAACCACTGACATCCCCTCTGCTTTATTCAAAGTCTGCCTTTAGCCAAACGCAAAATTGCTACCGATACAAAAATAATGATATGACCAAAACAAGCGTTTCCTCTAAAACAAAGACAGCCACGTAACTTTTGTCATTCGATTTGTGATTGATGAGTTAATTTAGTTCTAGTTTCGTTAGGTTTCCTTGATGGTTTTGCTTTTTTCAGGTATTACCATTTCATTGAAGTCTCAGAGCTGAGCATCGATAAAGCAATGATCAAATCTCTGATAATCACAGTAAAACCAAGAGGGTTGTTGAACCATAAATTCTGTTTGTTTTGTCTGTTAAAGATATTACCAGATTATTGTTTTACAGCCATCTGGGCAAAACAATAGTTGTAACTTGAGAAACAAGTTTATTTCATTGTTAAGTGTTTTTTAAACATTTTTTTGTGCACATTGCAAGGGATTTATCTTCCAGAACTCATTCCTAACCCTGTGATTCAAATCTATGTGGCAGAATCTAGGGCAAGGACACAACATGTTCTGTCAGGAAAAAAAATGCTATTATTTTTGAGGCCCACTGTTGGTGAATCAGATCAGAGGAAATTTTATTTAATATCTACTGATCACAGGTGTAATTGTACCCGTCCCAGCACAACACATGATGAAATTGGTGGTTTCATGTCTTCACATCCATTGTGAATTTTCCATGTACCAAATGGCCTCTTAATGTGGTCTTTAATGTTGGCAAATAACAGTTGTAGGACTGAATGAAATCCCTTTTGTTCATTCACAATTTGACACACATTCAACAGATATGCCTTTTTAAAGGCCCATTTAAAGGCCTTTGTTGTATATTAGCTTACTACACGGTATTCTGTCACCATGTGCCATAAACATTACCAGAGTAATCTCCGCTTCTGTGAAAGACTGACTTATCTGAGCTGTTGGTCCTCTTCCTGCCAGACACACTAACCCCCTTTCTGAATGAGTGGTTAATTGTTAATCCTGGTTCAATGCGTATAAATTGTAAATTATTATCTTGAACTGGATCATATAACCTTGTTCCTTTTGTTGAGCATATTGATGATCCGTCTGTGTAACGGTTATTATGTGAGCCCTCCAGGGGATAGAGATCCATGTCTGATAATAGAATTTCTTCTATTTTCCAACACAACAGAACAGGACATGGCAACGAGGATGAAAGCCTCTATTTTGAGCCACTTCATGGCCTTGAAATTTAGTCTGTGATGTTGCTCGGCCAGTGGCTTATCACAAAACTCAATGTTTCCGATGTTCATTCAGTCATTTCTTGCCTTCTTAGCACCTCAACCTGCTGAGCGGAAAACATTTTTCCCCCTCAAGTGTTGATTGTTTCTAGAGGCCAGCCCCATTTCTCCCTTGTGTTGGTGACAATGGGGGAGATTAGATGTTTTGATAGTGAATGAGTCTCATGACTTGGCATATGCTTGTGTATTGTGTCATTGAATAGAATGTGGCCTTGCTAAAGGGCTGGGTTACATGGACACACTGAAGCAAATTAATGACAGATCCTACTGATCTTTAATGTGCAAATTTGCATGAAGATACTCTCATACAAAGGCTCTCTTAAGTCAAGAGATCATGGTAGTTGATGATGTTAGGGTTCCACTCATGTCATTATGTTGTCCTTTTCATTTTTAACATTTCTTCAATTAAATTATTTAAAACATTGTGAAAGTCAATAAAAGGTCAGAATACATTTTTTAAAAATGTCCTGTTTCCTGAAACCCCATGGTTTGTATTCAAATACATTGTTTGGTCCTTCCAGAACATAAAAAATGTGTGTGTGTGAGTTTTTTTAATCTGCCATGTGATATTTGCCAAGCATACCAACATCTTATTGCAAATTTCCTGCTAAATTTTGTTCTAACACAATTATTTATTATTAGTTATTTAATTTCGGTACATCAAACAGTAACATGTGTCTCCTTTAAATGCAATGGGCATGTAATCATCAGTTATGAGACATAATCACACAACATTATACTAATCTGGGATGAGCTGTATTTTGTCACCATATCTCCACCTTCAATCCATACAGATGTACTGTAACACTCCCAGTTTCAGCTGTAGATTGAAGTTGAGTCAGTCTCCAATACAGTATCCATATATCACCAAGTGATTCCCCTTTTTACATTTTTAAAATATTTTTTTACTGCCAGTGAAGCTGTTCTTGTTTGATGACATACGTCATCACATGATGCCATTGCTGCACCGTCATTGTGACTTTCTTTGGCTGTACTGACCATGTGTCTGTATGGTTGTAGGTGAGCAGCAATGGGACTGCTGCAACAACAGATGGCCAGGCTGTGCAGACTGCTGAAAATGCACAGGATCCTCAGCAGCAGCAGCAGCAACAACCACCTAATGCATGGCAGGTTATTAAAGGAGTCCTTTTCAGGTGAGTTTTTAGTTTTATCTTTTAATCTGGCAGGTTCGCCTTTTTCAAGCAGAGAGCATCCTAATAAAAACATAACCTGAAACTATGTATTCAATAATTAACAAAATGCATGATGTCATACAGTGCCTTGGAAAAGTATTCATACCCCTTGAACTTTTTCACATTTTGTCACTCTACAACCACAAACTTAAATGTATTTTATTGACATTTTATGTGATAGACCAACACAAAGTAACACATAATTGTGAAGTGGAACGAAGATGATACATGGTTTACAAAAATTTAAGCAAATAAAAATCTGAAAAGTGTGGTGTGCATTTGTATTCAGCCCCTCTACTCTGATACCCCTAAATAAAATGCAGTGCAAATCAGTGCCTTCAGAAGTCACCTAATTAGTTAGTAGAGTCCACCTGTGTGTAATTTAGTATCAGTATAAATACAACTGTTCTGTGAAGGCCTCAGTGCTTTGTTAGAGAACACTAGTCAACAAAGAGCATCATGAAGACCAAGGAACTCACCAGACAGGTCAGGGGAAAAGTTGTGGAGAAGTTTAAAGCAGGGTTAGGTTATAAAAAATATCCAAAGCTTTGAACATCTCAAGGAGCACTGTTCAAGCCATCATCCAAAAATGGAAGAAGTATGCCACAACTGCTAACCTACCAAGACATGGCCGTCCACCTAAACTGACAGACCGAGCGAGGAGAGCACTGGTGAGAGAAGCTGCCAAGAGGCCCATGGTCACTCTGGAAGAGTTGCATAAATCCACAGCTCAGGTGGGAGAATCTGTCCACAGGACAACTATAAGTCGTGTACTCCACAAATCTGGCCTTTATGGAAGAGCAGCAAGAAGAAAGCCATTGTCTAAAATCAGACATAAGAAGTCCCGTTTGCAATTTGCCACAAGCCATGTTGGGGACACAGCAAACATGTGGAAGAAGGTGCTCTGGTCAGATGAGACCAAAGTTGAACTTTTTGGCCTGAATGCAAAGCGCTATGTGTGGCGGAAAGTAACACTGCTCATCACCCTGAACACACATCCCCACTGTAAAACATGGTGATGGCAGCCTCATGCTGTGGGGATGCTTTTCTTCAGCAGGGCCAGGGAAACTGGTCAGAGTTGATGGGAGGATGGATGGAGCTAAATACAGGGCAATCCTGGAAGAAAACCTGTTGGAGGCTGCAAAAGACTTGAGACTGGGAAGGAGATTCACCTTCCAGCAAGACAATGACCCTAAACATACAGCCAGAGCTACAATGGAATGGTTTAAAACAAAGAATATTCATGTGTTAGAATGGCCCAGTCAAAGTCCAGACCTAAATCCCATTGAGCATCTGTGGCAAGACTTGAAAGTTTCTGTTCACAGACATCAAATCTGGCTGAGCTTGAGCTATTTTGCAAAGAAGAATGGGCAAAAATTTCAGCCTCTAGATGTGCAAAGCTGGTAGAGACATACCCCAAAAGACTTGCAGCTGTAATTGCAGCGAAAGGCGGCTCTACAAAGTATTGACCCAGGGGGGCTGAATACAAATGCACACCACCCTTTTCAGATTTTTATTTGCTTAAATTTTTGTAAACCATGTATAATTTTCCTTCCACTTCACAATTATGTGTTACTTTGTGTTGGTCTATCACATAAAATGTCAATAAAATACATTTAAGTTTGTGGTTGTAGAGTGACAAAATGTGAAAAAGTTAAAGGGGTATGAATACTTTTTCAAGGCACTGTATATTATGTTGGTGTCAAAATCCATATGAAAGCCAGTCTAAACAGGAGCTGGTTCTCATTTCGGAGAATTCAGAGTATTGATTAGATCCAGAGGTATTGGTACTTGAGAAATTGGAGAACAAAATGATCAAACATTTGGCTACATTTTACTCGAGTAGATGTTGTAACACTCATTGCCACAGTTGCTCTAAAAGTTCTCATGCAAAGCACAGCATTGCCTGAAGCTGGTAATAGTGTAGTGTGTTTTTCACATTTAATTTGAATAAAACCCTGTGATTAAATTTCCTTGCCTTAGGCAAGCAGTTTCTTTGGCAGCCAATCAGCAGCCACTGGAGTAAAAGAGCAGCTCCATTTATGATATCAAAAAGACACTGCATTAATCATTTGAAATACTTGTTTGGCATCAAACCTTTTAACACATGTTGAGTATCATTACCTGGTAAAGTGTATCATTCATTACTACACATTCCTATTTCCTGCATTTGTAATGTACAATTGCCCTCATAGATATAGGATTGTAAATGCAGTTTTAAATTACATAAGGTTGAGTAAAGATGTTGAAAATTCACTTAATGGCTTTAAATAATTTTGATGTTGTTGGACTGAGGAATACCAAACCAAGATTTTGTATAAAGTGGTTGTGTAAAGGTGAACATGCAGGCAAGCAGACAGAGGGAAGGTAGAGTTAGTGATTTAAAAAAAAGAAAAAAGTGTCTCTTCTTGCTAATGTTTTAACAGTTACGTAATGTTTCTTTGTTTGCCACAGAGCGCTCTGCTCTTCTTTCACTTCTGCTTCTTTTGACTTGTCAGTGTGTGTTAATGTAAATCAGTGTGAATACAGTTTGATCAGATTAGCCTCCTCCTCTAGCAGATCTTTAGATCTCAAGAAAAAGGGTCAAAAGAAAATATTGTCTCAGTTTTCATGCTAATGTATACAGAACACATTTAAGTATTAATCGAACTAATCACCCTTATTGATCAAAATCCAGAAATGTGTTGGTGCACTGATGAGAGAATATAATTAAATACATTTTGTTTTTAATGCTTGGGAGAAAAATATCAGGATGTTTTTTTTGTGTAGTAGTCATTTGTTTTGCTATGCTGGTTTCCAGTCTCTTTGTCTCATTGATGGTGTCTTGTAAGCCTGTTCAGTCTGGGCACATTTCTTATGCATGAGACAATAATAATGATAATCCTTATTTACCAAATCTTAACTTTATCTCTCTGTTTTCACTTGTTTGTTCAGAATCTTCATAATCTGGGCGATCAGTAGCTGGTTCCGTCGAGGGCCGTCCACTCCAGACCCCAACACGCCAGCGGGGGCACCCAGAGTACCCAGCAGGAACCTTTTCCCCAAGGACACCCTCATGGTATTGCACCTGTATCCTCTGTCCATTGCTCTTATCTGCATGGCCAGCTGTTTTTAATTTAATTGAAGCTGTTAATTTTTAACCACCCCTCACACTGTGATTCCCTGAAGTATTTCGACAGCAAAGCAGTGTTTTCCTTTTAGACTAACCTGCTGGATCTCCCTTGACTTTGTGATATCATAAACACCTTTTATTTTCTAACCATGCCTGCAGGACCTGTACGTGTATTTGTCCCAGGAGGAGGTGTTCACCGACTTCAACAACACAGAATCCTTGTTCTGGTACCAGAGGGACCTGGTCTACGGAGACTGGACCGTTGGGGAGAGTGGGGATGGCTGTTATGAGCACTATAAGGAGATGGACATCCCAGTGGTAAGGATGACTGAGGTTTGAATGGAGGCGCAATGTAAGAGATATGCAACAGGAGATAGGTGACAGTAGACAGTCATGAACTTGTCAGATTTCTAATGTGGAGGTTTTGTCTGAAACTCTAATACTACTTGTTTGGTGCGTACTTGCAGGAAGTACAGCAGAATGGTTCCCTGTACATGCACATCTACTTCACTAAAAGTGGATTCCACCCAGACCCCAAACGCAAGGGGCAGTATCGCAGACTGGCTACAGTTCATGCAACGCGAAGTAAGCACCGATTTGTAAACAAAAGTTGTAGTAATAGAAATGATCAAATATATTCTTGTAAGGGTTAACTTTAACTTGTTTACTCCTTCAGTGCTAAATAAATTCAAGCGAAGAAAGTTTATGAAGACCAAGAATCTGCTAACAGGAGAGACGGAAGCAGACCCAGAAATGATCAAGGTTGATATGTTTTTGTTTTACTTAATACTTTTGTACACTGTAGAACGAGATAAATTGACATGGCCAATATGTCACAGGGATACATTGCTATCAGTCTTTGTGTGGGCTGATCGAGTGCCATGAAATTGCAATAAAGAAATGCCAAACTAGGTTTGAGGTGGTTTAGAAATGGCGATATCATCACAGGTTGTTTAAAGGTGACCCTTTATAACTTTGTAAAGCGTCACCATAGAGGTCAGTGGGGGGCAGGGGCTAAAATGGGGCAATTTTGTGATTGATTGAAGATGTTTGCTGGGGGAAAATGGGAAATGACATTAAAAATATTTTTTCACTTTAATTTAAAGGGGGAGGTCCAAAAATTTGGTTATAATGGAAGTCTATGGTACACATTTTGGCCTAAACAGTACCAATGTAACTTTTTTGTTCAATCTGACATCATACAAAAAATAATAATCATACCAATATACCAAAATCAATCTTCTCACTTATTAATCAGATGGGTCAGCTGGTGAAATTGATGATAATCAAAGTAAATTAGTTTTTATAGTATTGAATTATAGGGTATTTTTCAAAAAGCAGGTTAGTGGTATATGATAAAAAAAAAAACTGGCATCTAAAGGGTTAATTTTTATTGTGATTAGTTCAATCATGATAAATTAAACAAGAATCCCTTCGTGAATAACATGAAAAAGAAAATTGGCAAAATATTGATCTTTGATCATTTTATTGCAGTTTGAAGTTCAAAATACAAATCTTAGTAGTATCTTAAGTTAACAGCCCCAATGTAACTTTTTTAACAGGGCATTAGGTTTAATATTATTATGATTATTATTATTATTATGATTTTTATTATTATTATTATTATGTGTTTCCTCATAGCGAGCAGAGAGCCATGGTCCAGTGGAAGTAATTTCTCATTGGCACCCCAACCTCACCATCAACATGGTGGATGACCACACTGCCTGGGTCAAGGGCTCTGTCCCTCCTCCTCTAGACCAGCGTAAGTTCCTTCCTCTCTGCCAGGCCCCAAATACAACCGCTGTTCTTCTTCTGTCCAACCCTCTTTGACATTTGCATTCTTCCATCACTAGATGTTAAGTTTGATGCGGTAAGTGGGGACTACTATCCCATTGTGTACTTCAATGACTACTGGAACCTTCAGAAGGACTACTATCCCATCAACGATAGCCTGACAGCACTCCCACTGCGCCTCTCCTACTGCCCGCTGTCCTTGTGGCGTTGGCAGCTGTACGCTGCCCAAAATGCACGTTCGCCCTGGAACTTCCTACCCGAGGACACCTATGAGCAGTCTGATGAAGACCAAGACTCTGTCAAGGTAAGATGTCAAAGGTCACAGATAGAAAGCTGGGGAAAAAAAGGAATTCTATTATGATGTGATTTTGGTTTTGGGTTCCTTCAAGGTTGGTTGCAATAATAATTTCCCTTATTTGGGTATTATGTTAAAAATACATAAGGAGTTATATAATGAAACATGAGCAGTGTGCTGTATCATTATTGTGGGGTTTACATAGAGACTTGCTGCAGTAGTAGCTTTCTTCTTCTCTTTTTTTTTTTTTACCTGTGGACCTTCTGCTCAATCCGTAATTTAAGATTTAATACTATCTTTGTTTAGGTGGCCCTTTTGGAAACCAACCCTTACCTGCTGGGACTGACCATCGTTGTCTCCATTGTGCACAGCATCTTTGAGTTTCTTGCTTTCAAGAATGGTAAGGTCACAACAGCCAGTCTGTATTGAGGACTTGACAACAACAAAAATTAGACTGCACTGTGTTTATCTACTCCTTGGCTTCAACTGTCTACCATCTCCTCCTCAGATATCCAGTTCTGGAACAGCAGACAGTCTCTGGAAGGCCTCTCTGTGCGCTCCATAATATTTGGAGTCTTTCAGTCTCTGGTTGTGCTGCTGTACATCCTGGACAACGAAACTAACTTTGTGGTGCAGGTCAGCGTCTTCATCGGCCTTCTTATTGACCTGTGGAAAATCACCAAGGTCATGGACGTCAAGGTAAGTCAGAGCAGCTCTTGATTTTTCCAGTGCATAATATTGTTCAACAGTCTTTATTTCAAATCTGAATTCTGAGAAAAAATACTTGATAGAATTTTCCTTTTGAGTCAGTGGCTGCATGCCTTAAAAATATATAAAAACTGTCAGACCAACCCAATGCAGCCTGTTTCACTGAATTTATCTTCAACCAAAAAAGTGTGAGTTAACCAGTGAATGTTTTATGATATTTAATTTGAATGAAAACCATCAGACAGACTAGACCGGCTTTAGAAGAGACTTTTTGATAAGTGTCACAAGTATTTCAAACTCTTCTTTTTGTTAATCCAAATGCAAAACCTATTGTATCTGTACTTTGTAATGTGCTATTATTACCAAATTCTAGTAACCACCTATGTTTGTCTTTCTCTAGTTGGACAGGGAGAACAAAATTGCAGGGGTGTTGCCAAGATTGGTTTTCAAAGACAAGTCAACATATGTGCAGTCTTCAACCAAAATCTACGACGATGTAAGTGAAACTGCAGCACACTTGGCACTGGCCACATTCAACCGCTTTAAAAAAAAAACACATTAGCCAATAAGTGAAGTCAATTTCTTATTACTGTTTCTGATTAAAAACCTTCTTTCTCTCTTGCACTGTGAACAGATGGCCTTCAAGTACCTGTCATGGCTGCTCTACCCTCTGTTTGGCTGCTATGCCATCTACAGTTTACTGTACGTAGAGCACAAAGGCTGGTACTCATGGGTACTCAGCATGCTCTATGGCTTCTTGTTAACCTTTGGTAAGTAGGACTGAAGCATTGCACCTCACTCATTTTGTTGTGTGCTCTTGATATAATCTGATATCCATAGCCATAAACAGGGCTTAATGTACCCTTTCGGCCCTAACCATGTACAGAGGCTCAACATCCTCGACACGGTGGTCCTGGGTTCGACTCCCGGCCTGGGATCTCTCTCTCTCTCTCTCTCTCTCTCTCTCTCTCTCTCTCTCTCTCTCTCTCTCTCTCTCTCTCTCTCTCTCTCTCTCTCTCTCTCCCCCTGTTTCCACACTGTCTGACTAAAATAATAAAAGGCTTGAATGGCGCTCTAGCAAAAAAAGCGAAAAAATAAAAAAAAAAAAAAAAAATCTTTAAAAAAAAATAAAGAAATGTACCCATTTCAAATATACTTGAGGTTATGTGTGTGCAATATTGTCCATTAATTAACTAATGTAAATGACAAGATGCAGGTAACATTGTTCTATACACTATTATTACATATATTTTACCTGTCTAGGCCTTTTAAAATGGATAATGTACAGGAAAACAAACAAACAAAATACAGGTTTTGTTGCCATTTTTCTGAATCTTTCTTTTTTAAGGCCAAACATTCAGCTGATTATTGTCTTGTTTAATTATCCTGTCTCAAAGTAGATGTTCATACAGCTAATGTTTTCACACTTGCATCATGGTTACACATCCAGTTCCCAATAGCCTCTGCTAATGTGCTGTGTATTAATAGACCTCACTCACGTTGCCTGTTTTCTGATTTCCTAACCAATCTCTGCTTCTGGTTTTCAGGGTTCATTACAATGACGCCGCAGCTGTTCATCAACTACAAAATGAAGTCAGTGGCCCACCTCCCATGGAGGATGCTCACCTACAAGGCTCTCAACACCTTCATTGATGACCTGTTTGCCTTCGTCATCAAGATGCCGATGATGTACAGGATAGGATGCCTCAGAGATGGTACGTCTTCATTGGTCTAGATGTTGTTCTTTTTATGAGTTTACTAGGTTCAGATGAAGTTAAATGATTAGTTAGAGACATTTAACATCCTTTTTAAAGAGGCAATTTTCAGTTGATGAAGCTCAGATGTGCAGCGTTTTTGCAGTAGGTGGTTTCAGGTTTGAATCCTTGCTCAGCATGGTGGCAGTTAAAGTAAGCAGTTAATCCAGACATATTTATTGTGTGTGTAAAGGAAAGAGTTTCTAGTCCTTGTGTTTGATTCCCTGTAGCCAAAGAGCAACTGTCAAAATCACCATCAACCGGCGAAGCCCTCACAGTGTTATAATTAATCCTCCAACTCCACCTTGTGTCAACTCACTAGCTTGCATTAATTATCATAATTCCTATTCCTATCCTAAGGCTGTCTTGGTATTATAACTTAGTTATTACAGTGCTGGTCACTATAGTTAATCAAAATGGATTTGGAGATGTCGGCACTAAATTTCTATGGATGAATTTCAGCTTATTTCCACTCAGGAACTTCAGGCAACAATGTGACCCTAACTAAGTAGGTTTGTACTTGTAATGCTTTTCAATGATACCTGTTTCTCACTGGATCGACCCGTCTCCTCTCCCTCAGACGTGGTGTTCTTCGTCTACCTTTACCAGCGCTGGATCTATCGGGTTGATCCCAACAGGGTCAACGAGTTTGGCACCAGCGGAGTGGATCCAGTCCCGGACAGCACACCAGCGGCAGATGCTGCTCCTGTCGCAGCCATCACAGACAAACCAGAGGAGGAGAAGAAAAACGATTAAGCTGGGCTACGCCCTCTTCTGCCTCCCTGTCCCCTCACATCTGGGGCGAAGAGGACTTGTGGAAGTTAGGCAGGGAGGGAAGTCGTCGTTTAGCTGTCATGGACGCTACTACAAAAAAAAAAAAAAATGCAGTTCAACAGTTCCCTCTGATTTCTGTGTGGATCCACAGAAAATCATATTCAGTGTAGACTTGGTAAATTCTTATTTCTGTTCCCCGGCCCTCTCGTTTTGCAGTTCAAGTGAAGTAAAACAAAACGTGATGTACTGTATCTGTATGGTTTTTCAGAGGGTAACAATGTCTTGGAGTAGAGTTTGGGAGGGGAACTCGTTGCAATTATACTACTTTTTTTTTTTTTTTTTTTATTTTTTTTTTTACACTGGGGGTAAAAAGAGGCTACATACAGCTTTTTTTTTTTTTTTTTTGTGTAGATTCCTTGTGAATTTTTCTTTTCATTCCATGTGAGCGCTGTGTTTCGGATTGCCTGGAACCTGGTGAGTAGTGCTGGAGGAAACTGGAAGGATCCTGAGCCACAAGGGAGGTTCAAAAAGAGAGGCGGTGAGTGAAGACGAGATGGACAACCCTACAGGACACTTCCCACAAGACAGTGACCACTACCCTCAGTTTTAAACAAATGGTTAATGTTCTGAACTTGAACATAAAAAATAACAGCCTTGTTGGTATTAATATAAATATATTAATATTGTCAATGACTTAATTTTTGTTTTTCAGTCACTGAAGCATTCTTTTTGTATGTTCTCTCAAACTGTACAGAATCTCAGCTTGTCATGTTAATAATACTGTTGTCAAATCTGTCTAGCAATAGCTAATTTGCAAGTCTAATTTTAATTTTACACCCTCAGCCGGACGTCTGATTTTCAGATTGTTTCATGTTCACACTCCAAATCAGATCACGTAACGGATGCGATTGAGACGGTCGGTGTGTGCTGAAAGAATTACAGTGTCTCTTTGTTTTTAATTTTGAGTGCTGTAAATCCTGAAACAAAAAGGGTCCCGTGTTGTTACATATTAAATTTTGATTCATTCATGTTTATAGTAAAACTTATGTGTGATTTAAAATGTGTATCAAAGCTTTTTTTTAATCTTAATTTTTCATAATTGATGTTACAAGAAATACAGTTCAATTTACTAATACGACATGCTTATTATTATTATTATTATTATTATTTTTATTAGATCTTTGAGTGAAGCAAATGATACTGTCAAGAGGTATTACTGTTTTTCCTCTATTTTTTCTTTCTTTCGTATCATGTGCCATCTTGCAGGTTGGGTAACATTATATCTTATTTTTTATGATCCAAACGCTGAGTCACCGCTGACTCTAAACGCCTCAACTTCCGTTTTCCATTTCCTTTAAACCGCGTGTGCCCCGTGTTTCCAGCAGGTGTCGCTGTTGAACTTCGTAACAGCAAATGGTTTTAAAAAGTTCATGCCGAGTAAAAACTGGAGTTCGTCACCATTTTAAGGGCGTCTACGAACACAACTGTCATTATTCGTGTTTTTAAATAGCAATTCCTCTTCTCCCATCGGTTTATCGGAAACGGGAGCTGGCAGGATATGAGCTATGATGCAACCGCGGTAAGAATCTATCTAAGTGTTTGTGTGATGGGTGCTCATTCAAACAGGTGACATTAGTTTTGCGTAATGCAGTGAAGCCCAGTAAACAAGAAATAGACTGTTCCATAATTGGTTATGGGGGGCATTTTTGGGTCACGACCCCCTTTTGGTCTGCGTGTTGAATATTCAAATGAGTAAAACAGTTGATAAGGCAGCATGTACATGCAGACACCTGCTCTCGTGGGGTGCAGGGTGGGGGGGGGGGCTTCCCCTCTTGAGAGTTGTCGTGACGTCGAGGGGATTTCCACACCGAACCAGCCAATCGGCGCGAGGGGTGCTGCGCAAACGCCGAACCTGGGCGAACTACGCTTCACACGTCATCCAACGTACGGACCCGGTCCGTCAAACGTCGTGTTCACGGCTGTGCGGCGCGGACGACTCGGGAGCTGACGTGTAGCCTGACGAGTCTTTTTGTCGGAGCCGTTTTTTTAAAGTGGAAAAACGAGTCCTGACACACGAGAGGAGACTTCATACCCGGAAATACTCCCGGTTGGAAAGAAATCAAGGACACGACGGCTGAGTTCATGGTCTTTAAGGACTCCTCGTATACGATGAAAGACATGGACATCTTCAACGGTACCTGTGGTGTTAAATCCGTGTTTGTTAGTTTATTAGTGTGTGTGTGTGTGTGAGAGAGATGGCTGACATCATCGCCAGGCATGTGATCTGTCAGAGCGGCCAACACCCATTCACCGGAGCGCTCTGCCCGCCTCTGCTGCGACACTTTACTAACTTTTGTGCAGGTTGAACCTTTAACAGCTGAGTTTCTTTATCCCGATGCTTTCTGTGTTTCCCTGCAGAGCCGCCGGGGCCGTCAGATTTTGGTGAGTATAAACTTTGAAACGTTTTGCTCAGAGGACAGAGTCCTCCATGTGTTGGGTGGGAGGCATTATTGCAACAACAACAAAAAAGTGTCCTGAGGCGACCTCGTGAAGCAGGAGGTGATCGACCAGACCATCAGTAGAATCTCTGCTTCCTCATCTTGCATTTCTGCTTCCTCAGCCTGTGGTTAGTTAGCCTGGGAACCATTTCAGCATGTAAGCATGCATAGATAATATCCACATTTAGGTGATACAGAAAATAATGATGTTTGAACCAATACTTTTAAAGTCCATCATCCAAACAAAAAGGCAGTCCTCTTATACACACTGAGCATTAGTGGATCCAATATCGATAGATGGAAACGTCAGATAAATAAACGACTAAATCAACTCTTATCACGTCACACATCATTACAGATGTGTTGTGTTGTGTCTGTCTGATGGTAACGGCTGGTATGCTTAAGTAGGGGATGTGGTGCCTACTTTCACACCAGCACTCACAGGTCACTGTCGTCTTATTGTGCTTACTGGACTTATTGAGCGTCTTCTGAGGTGTGTTTTTGTTATTCACCCACGAGGATAAATGCAGGGCGACGGATGAGTCGAGATGCTCACCACAACCCAAGACAAAAAAGAGCTGCTTCATTTATAAGATCTACCATGTCTGTTTATAGTTCTACGTCAGCAGTTTCTTGTTTGTTCTGGAGGGTTTAGTTTTAGATGCCAGAACTGACATCAACACAGCAGCCTTAGCTTTGTTCATCATTGTTTACTATTGATGTAATGGTAAATCCCCTGTGAAGGGTTAATAAAAAGAAATACAGTTATGTAGGCCAACTGAGACAATACCAATATATTTATATATATTGCAGATCTCATTGACGAAATCATCACAGAGGACGGCGAGCGAGCGCGTGCCTCCCTGCCTGGACCTCCTGCTCCTCCTGCTGACCTCCTCAGCCAGAACCACAGGATGCTCCGGCAGAGCTCCCCATCGTCGTCTCAGGCCGTGCTGGTGCCGAGAGGCACTGCATGTCAGACCAGAGTGGGTACAAAACATTGTAACGTGTGCTCTGAGAGCGAGATGGATTTCTACCTGTGTAGTCATTTGTGTTGTTTTGGTTGAACTCTCGGTTCTGATCTTGTTCCTCCTTCAGTTTGATGTTTCCTAGATTTCCCAGAACCCTGACAAAAACAGATAACGTTTAATTATATACAATAGATCTGTTTCTAAATGATTATTATCTAAAAAAAAAAAAATGTGAGAAGCTGAATATTTTATTTTCAATCTCAAGACTGAATATAAATGCCAGATTTAAGATTTAAGGAAATATTAGCTCTGTGCTGTCAGACCTACGGCTTTCCCAACTTCTCCTTATAAAAAAAGTCCATCTTTACTGGGTTAGTAATTATTTAGTTGTTTACTTCAAATAAAAAAAGCCCAGCTTCTCAAATGTCAGGATTTACTGCTTCATTTTTGTATAATTGTTATCTGAATATCTTTAAAGTATTAACAAAGCATTTATTCAGACAAGCGGTTTGAAGATTTAACCTTGAACTCTGTGTCAGGAAGATCAATCAACCGTACACAAATATTGATCCATGCAGGCACAGACTAATGATCACACACCAGTGTTATTTTGTCCACATTGTCCTTCATGTTGAAAGCATGAAACCATTCGAGGTGTTACTCTGTTGGGATGTGAGGAGAGGACGTCTTCAGTGGAAAGGCTGGTGGAGGAAACGGCAGAGTAGAGGAGTAGCTGCAGGCGGTTGGTGTTTTGTTGTTACAGAGGAGGATTGAGGCAGCCAGGCGGGTCAGGCTCTTACCGTAAAGCACGTGGTTTACGGATCAGAAGTGTTGTAATCTGATCTCTGTACGCTGCACAGATGGGTCATAATGTAGTGTCAAAGAAAACAAATTTAGGTATTTAATGAGTTGGGTTTTTTGTTGTGTGTGTGTGTGTAAAAGTTTGTTAGAATATTTTGCTGCTTGTGATAGAAGTTAACACACCTCCTCACCATGCTTTTCTGTGGAAGCCGCCTGGGAGAGGAGGAGGAGTAACTGTAATCGGACTCCTACTTTCAGTTTGCCGTCCTTTCTGTTTACCAGACAAACCCACAGAGGGGTGAGGGGTCACATTCTTCGCCCCACGCTGCTTCTCCAATTGGTCGATCCGCGTCGGGCTGAGCTGACTTCCTGTTTCCTGTTCGCTGGCTCCGTCTGTCAGGCTTTTGTTTAGCTGAAGTGTTTTAAGGCTAACGCGTTGGCCTGGTTAACACGGTTTTAGTGGACCGCAGACGTCTGTGGCTCGACAGGATACCGGGGAAACATGATCTCATGCAGAGGCATCACCCACATCTCTGCAGCAACGCTTTAATGAGCTCGTCGCCTGCTTTTCTGCTTCTCAGGTGACAAAGAGGGCAACGTCTTTACTTCTTTGTTCCCTGCAGGTTTTTAACATGAATCCGTTGTTGCACTGATGCCAGATGGTCTTAAGTCTTGATTTCTTTGTGATAGTTTTTCATCCTTTTACGTCACACGGAAGCCAATCAGAGGCCTAACTGAGCAGATATTGAGGAGTGACGATAGGGAGCTCTGCAGATAAAGAAAGGTAAAAAGGAAAGTAAAAGTGTTCAAAAACCGGAGTCTGAGAACGGAAAAGCTTGGTGATCTGTGGTGTAACGGGGAAATTTGATATCAAAATGAGGAGGAGTCAAACGAGCACATGGTTAACTCTGTGCCCTGATAGAAAACACATGTATGAAGGAGAAAACATGCAGGGACTCAGTTTTGCTGCTTGATTTCAGTGCAGCGGCCCAGCAGAAGGCTTCACCTCTCATGCCTGAATAGATGTGATTCTCTGGTTGCATGTTGATGTTGTTTTCCAACAACCTGTAGGTAGGGTCACCAGATGATTCATGCGATAGCTTGACAACGTTTCAAATCTTTTGTGTTCTTGTGTAATATCTGAAAAGTCACTCGTAGCTCAGCCATTCTGGGTAATATAACATCATACATCTGTCCCTAATCTGAGGACAGAGATGTGTATAGTTTTATCTGTTGATGTTTTTATGCTGCAGCCTCCAGGTCTCAGTTGCTTTGACCCGGTTACATAAAGGGTGATTCGTGTTGTTAATAAGCTTGTGTTGTTCTTTCTTCCACAACCACCTTCCCCACAGTCCAAGCAGCAGTCGTGCACGTCCGTACAGATGGCTCATCCTTCCCGGGGCGCCGCCTCTCCAGCCGGTTCCTCGCAGCCCGGTCGAGGATCCACGTGTTCACTGGGCTCCCACGCCGTTTCCTCTCAGAACCGCGGCGACGAGATGCTGGAGCGGCTTCTGAATAAACCCAAGCTGGTGGTGGTGGAGGAGCCCAAGGAGAGAGGCATGAGGTTTCGCTATGAATGTGAAGGGCGATCGGCTGGCAGCATCCTGGGGGCGTCCAGCTCTGAAACCAACAAGAGTCAGCCTGCGATCGAGGTAGACGCAGTTAAATTTAGTTTTTGTGTTCGGCCTTGAAGGGGGTTTACTCTTTCTAAGTGACAGTTAGAGGTTTTAAACCACAGTTGATTTTGTTAGGTGTGCACACTTGAACCCCCCGTATCGACCGGTAGGATGTGGGTTGTTGGAGTAACTTAGAAAGTCCCCACAAATCCCAGCTCAAGTGTGGTGAAAGATGGGTGCTTTATTCCCTGCCCCCATACTAACAAACCCTCCTACATGTTCATCTTCACCTCATACACATCCCATGCACTACGGGGGAAATTAAATGTAGTTCTGTCAGTAATGCCCGGTTTTATATTGTATTTTTGAGTTTTCTTGATAAAACTGGTGGCCAGATGTTTGTCCTGAACAGGTCGGTTATAAAACACAAACAAGGAGGTGAGAATATTTAAAATCACAGACATGCCTTGGCATGAAGATCACAAAATAGGTTTTGATTGGCAGCTTGTTTATCAGGCAGCATCTGCTGTGCATATTAATATTTAGTCCATCACATTTTCTTAATTCTTCTTCGTTTCCCTTTTTTTTCCATGTGTATTTGAAATGATTCTATCACGCATGTTGCCAAACCTGCATAACAGGAAGAAATGTGTTTTGTTTTTGTTCATCTGTGTGTGCTGTTGGTTTTGCTTCCCAGATCTCGATGTTTTTGTTCATCTGTGTGTGCTGTTGGTTTTGCTTCCCAGATCTCGATGTTTCCCGTTGCCTTGTTTTTTTGATCTTCTCCCTTCTTCTCAAACTCTTCTATCCTGGTCTCTCTTTCAGATTCAAGGTCCCATTGATCACTTAAAGAAGGCCACCATCACCGTTTCCTTGGTGACCAAAGACTCCCCACACCGGCCTCACCCCCACTGCCTTGTGGGTAAAGACTGCCCAAACGGTTCAGGAATCTGTGTGATCACGCTCAATCCTCACAACAACCGACGTCACAGGTGCTCATATACTGTATAACCCCCCCCCCCTTACTTTTTATTAAATGCACTTCTCTTTTTTTCCTTCAAGCTTTTAGCATCATAATATCTTTCTTGCATTTTGTAACATACAAAATGTGTGTGTGTGTGTGTGTGTGTGTGTTTCTTCTGGACTTGCAGCTTTGCTAACCTTGGTATCCAGTGTGTGAGGAGGAAAGAGCTGGATTTTTCACTTCAGAAGAGAAGAAGCCAAAATATTGACCCCTTTCAAAGTAAGATGGATCCCACACCTACACATCGATGTATTTAAAAATAAAGGATTGTACATTTGATCCTTTCATCGCTGTTTAAATTCATTCGGCATACTTTGATATCGTGTCTTTTCCTCCCTCAGCTGGTCACACAAAGGGCATTGAAGACATGGACATGAACGCTGTGCGTCTGTGTTTTCAGTGTGAGTTTGAGTGGGAGGACGGCAGAAAAGACTCTCTCAGCCCAGTGGTGTCCAATCCCATCTACGACAAGAGTGAGAAGCCCCCTTTAAGGAACTGCAGCAATATTGAAACGTGTTTCCTGATTCTTATCGTTGCATGTTTTTCTTCTGTTTTTCACAGAGGCCACGACTACATCGCAGCTGAAGATCGGCCGTTTCAACCTGTACAGAGGGCCGTGCACCGGCAAGACGGAGATCTACATGCTGTGTGACAAAGTGCAGAAAGGTCAGAGAAAGTTTGATTTGTGTGTCCATTCTGTTGTTCAACATTTCCCCTTGCTACATGATAGGATTTAGCAGTCGTTGCACCTCTTATTTGACTTTGAAACTCACCATAAAATAGTTTGTCGTACAGCAGAACTTAGAGCCTAATGGTGATATCTGTGGTTGGAGGTATAATGTTTTTGGGTTGTCTGTATGTCTGTCGGTCTCTAAAATGTGAACTTCGTCGTTTTTGGAGGTGAAAGGTCACTGTGGCCTCACGTCCATCCCGACCTTGTGAAAGTGATATCTCAGGAACAACTGTGGGGTCACTGTGTAATCATAACCAGCACCATGGTTCAAGTGTTGATCAAAATAATATGTGTATATATGTGTATAAGAGTGGCAGGAATAATGCAGAGATTGAGAGTGGACACTTAGTTTGGTTGGAACACTAACCAACCAAACACTAATGCTAAGATGTAGGGGGATGGAGCCAAAGTCCTCCCTCGTGGTATTTGTGATCTTGATACCATGGTAACGGTAATACACCATACAGTAACTGTTGGAGGATTTGTCGCTGGTCCCCAGATGACATAGAGATCCTCTTCAGGCGAGGGTCGTGGAAGGCAAGCGGGGAGTTTGCCCAGACAGACGTGCACCGGCAGATCGCCATCGTGTTCAAGACTCCGCCCTACCAGGACCAGGACATCACGGAGGAGGTGGAAGTCAGCGTGGTCCTGCGTCGCCTCTCGGACCAGATGGAGAGCGAGTCCATTACCTTCACCTACCTGCCACACAACACAGGTCAGTGGGCTGTCTGTTAACGCCAGCGTGAATGCAGCGATCTTAAAGTCGCATAAAGATCTAACCGGAGGTTGACTGACCTCATTTCAGATCCATATGAGGTGAAGCGGAAGAGAAAGATAAAGTCGGACATCAGCTTCAGGGAGAAGCCTTGTGTGACAGGTGAGACATCTTTTCTTTCTTTCATGTTTTCTGTGTTCCTGTTTATTCTGGTGTCATGCAGTTTGGAGGTAAACTAGCTGTATGGGCTGTGACACAGCAAACATTTGACAGCAGGAAGTTGTTACTCGTTGTCACTCAACACTTTTTTTTATCAGTCTTGTACTTTGTGTACTCACTACATGTTTTATTCATTTTTCTGCACAACGTAAACCCACAATTGTTCTACTCACACTGAATGTAAACACAGAACCTCAGCTCTATAATATACATACATACTTACTATGTAAATACTTACTCACAAAATAAAACAGATAAATATTGTTCCTTGTAGTAACTTTAAGTGAGTTGTTGTCAGACACCAACACCATCAAAATCACCTGCACTACTCTGAAAAACCTCGAAATATCTGAATATCTTTCAGATATCAACTCTACAAACAGCACAAATCTCATGTCATGATCAAAGTATACAGTTTTCTATATGTGTATTTCATCATATTTGTAATAGGTATATTTTTTCTCTGTGCTGTTTACTGTAACTTAACCTGCGTCTTGTCTCTGCAGCAGAAAGTGCACCTGCAGCGGAGCACCCCTTCCACTTCCAGCAGCCTCAGGCCATGATGTCGCCCAACGAGAGGCTCTGTGCCGCCCAGCCTGGGGTCTCCGCTTTGGGGGAAATGTGTTACAATGAGCCCCAGGACTCAAACAATGGCACCGACGCGACGGCCATCCTTAATCAGTTGCTAGATTTGCCCGTGCTATGGGAAATGATTTCCGACCCCAGCTTTACCTCGTCCATGCCCTCCGGCTTTGAGCCGGGTCCGGACGCCGGCTCCTCGTTCACCAACCTGGATATGAACTTTAACCAGAACTTTGGCTCGTACAATCAGGACTTTTCCCATAACAGCGACTTGCAGTTCAACATGCTGGTCAATGAGAGCCAGACTCCGCAGTCCGAGGCCCAGGAGAGCCTGTCTAACGTGGTTCAGGTAAAGACAGAAGAGCAGCTATGAGGACAGGTTCCTCGGCATCGTGAAACGCCCTTACACATTCTCTCTGTCCACTTAAAAAGAATATAGACATTTTGGGAAATGTGCACTCTCTCTCTGAGAAAGATGTGTATTTTCCCAAAATATTAAACTTCTCTTAACCCCTCTGGATTTAGAGCCAAACAAGATTATGTTGTCCCAAATCCCCTCTGGCTGCTTGCACTGTGATCTGTATCTTTGTCCCCTGAAGACCTTGCTGGTCAAGGCTTCAGCAACCAGCAGGAGCAGGTTAACATTCCTACGTATGTGCCGGTAAACGCTGCCAGCTTTCATCGTCAGAAGAAGGTGATTGTCGCATTTAAAAACGAGAACTCATGAACATCCATATTTAACTTGGGGAACAATAGAAACCCTGCCTTCCATTGTAGTTAATGATTGGTGAGGTAAGATTGACATACCTGTCATACATTTGTCTGAGCTCTGTTTTGTTTGCTTCAACATGATTTGGGGAAAAAAACCTGACTACAAGAAGTTGACGTAGGATTTTGGTTTTATGACAAAGTCTCAAGTAGAGTAGTTTCAGATCTCGTCTTCACATTGCTCTTGCCTGTTATTAATCTCTGTTGATGTGGCGGTCACACCAGCTGGCTTGTTTAATATTTAATCCACTTAAATGCAATAGAAACCAGTCCTCTTTATTTATAGCTCTGTCTGTGTCAGTTCCTATTGTTTTGTAGTTTCACTCTCTGATGAACATTTACATTTTCAGCTTGTCACGAGTTCAGATCTGCCCTCTCGCTAGCATCGTCAATATTTCGGAAAAGAAACAAAAAGAAATAAAACGTCATGTCTGTGTAATTTTTGTCTTGTTGTTACTTCCTCTGAAACTGATTAATACGTGTGATGATGACGAAAGGAATGAAAAAACCTCGGAGTGAGAACTTCAGCCGCCTGCCTACACACATTCCTAACCTGCTCGCTCACGTTTAAAAAAAACTAACAAAAGAAAAAACAACCTTTTATCCTCTTCAGCAACGTCACCAGACCTGGTCAAATGTCCTGCCCAAGAAATTTGAGAGACACACTAAGATGAAAGGTGTCCTTTGTTGTTCATGGTTGGATCAGACACCTTGTGGTTGCACCTTGTCCTGAATAACTTGGCTGTCACATTTTACAGAAGACCAGGCTTCTGAAGAAGTCCACTATGACTTTTTCATTACTTTATTTGACATACTATACTATGACTTTTTTTTTTTTTTTTTTTTTTTTTACATACTATACTATGACTTTTTTTTTTTTTTTTTTTTTTACATACTATGACTTTTTCATGACTTTTTTTTTTTTTACATACTATGACTTTTTATGACTTTTTCCAACATACTGTACTATGACCTTTTTTTACATACTATACTATGACTTTTTTTACATACTATACTATGACTTTTTTTGACATACTATACTATGACTTTTTTTGACATACTATACTATGACTTTTTTTGACATACTATACTATGACTTTTTTTACATACTATATTATGACTTTTTTTACATACTATATCTATGACTTTTTTTACATACTATACTATGACTTTTTTTTACATACTATACTATGACTTTTTTTACATACTATACTATGACTTTTTTTACATAATATACTATGACTTTTTTTACATAATAAACTGGCTTTTTATGACTACCATGACTTTTTTACATTCTATACTATGACTTTTTATTACTTTTTAACATACTATATTCTGACTTTTTTTTACATACTATACTATGACTTTTTCTTTACATACTATACTATTACTTTTTTACATACTATACTATGACTTTTTCTTTACATACTATACTATGACTTTTTCTTTACATACTATACTATTACTTTTTTACATACTATACTATGACTTTTTCTTTACACACTTTACTATTACTTTTTTACATACTATATTATGACTTTTATTTTACATACTAAACGATGACTTTTTTCAACATACTATACTCTTTGACTAGGATTTTTTCATATATGGTCAGTCTGTTGGTCTGTATGGTATTGTTGAAAAAAGTTATAGTATAGTAAGTTGATGAAAAAGTGCTAAACATTCAAAGTACTGTATCATGAGAACAGTCTTAGCATCGTATGAAGTCGGGTGTGTGTCAGTGGGAGCAGGTGTGCCATTTTGTCTGGCTCCGTCACTGTTGACTTGACCTGAACACACCTTACTCACAGGTGCTGGGAAACTCCACACTGGGCTCATTACCAAGGCCTCCAAACAAGATACACACTATTTCCTGTAAAATGGTCCGACCATACCCTGTGACATGTCTCCACTATGAGTATCCTTAAAATGTGGTCATCCGAAAACTGGTGATTTAAAAAAGATTGAGATAAAGAGAGAAAGGCTGCAATAGCTACAGAAAGTATTTGTATACTTCAGAGTTTGTATAAAAGTTTACCTTTTATCATCAGGATCGCAGGATTAAGTCCTAAATCCTGAAAATAAGTTAGCATTCAGTTTACCACGAGGCTGATAACTGTGAACAAAGACAACTGTGAACTTTACCCATGTCTTCAATATAAAATTGATTATTTCCAGGAAACTGCTTATGAGAAGACTCCCGCATTAGAATGGTCACATGTGCAAGCACAATAAATTGAATACTTCAACAGACTCTATATTTATTCTCTTCACATGCTCTCTCTGTGCTTGCCCCACATTCGACTGGACAACTTGTCTGAAGGTTGATGAAAAACTATTCAAAGCCCGACTTCAAAGACATTCACATTCACTGGTAATTACATATATTTGGCACTAAAATTCATCTTGTGAAGTAAAACAGCGTTTATTGCAGTATTCCTTCTATTATATCAAGTTAGGTAATATGTACCAGTAGTATATAAGTACAAATTTTAAGTACCTGTAATTTACTTGAGTATTTTCTTTTCGTGGCACTTCTACTCCACATACAAGTCAGATTATTTTAAAATTGAAATGGTTAGTCACATAACAAAGTTAGATTTTTCCACACAATAAACACAAGGAGTTTATTATGTTTCCTAAATTAAACTATCCAGCAGTACAAGTACAGTTAAAACTATTAGTTGAGAAGTGGATTGAGTATTTGTTTTTACACCTCATGGTTCCAGCTTCACAAATGTGAAGTTTCTGCTGTTTTTCCTTGAAAATCAGAATCAGAGTAGAGTTTATTGCCAAGTACATTTTCACACACAAGGAATTTACCTTGGTCTTCAGTGCACATTATATTTTCAAGGAATAAAAACATGCCTTTTAGTATTTGAATTTGTAATGACTTTACACGATACAATCACTGTGAACTCTTGGTAATAGTAATGGCAGCTCTCACTGTTTTCAGAAATTGATTAATGGATAAAATGATCAGTGGATTCATCCACAGTGAAAACAATAGATGGGTGCCATTTTATAAAAAATATATTTTTTAAATGAGCTCCACCTCAACCAACTACAACAGTAACATCCTGCTTTTACATGGGAGCATCAATAATAAAAATCTAATGATAGAATATTTTATTAGTAAGACTCACACAGGACATTTTTAAGCATAGAGTACTTTTACTTTTAAAGTACATTTTCCTGATTTTCATTTTTCTCAGTAATATTTTCAAAGCAGGAATTTTCCTTGTTATATTATTGCCACAGTGTGGTATTTGTACTTTTACCTAAACAGGATGTGAATACTTTCTCCACTACTCGTATTACCTGTTTGTCACACTGTGTGCATTAACCTCAAACCTTCAGCTGTGTGATGTGCAGAGGTGTCTGCTGGTTTGCGGAGACTCTGGGGAAAAGTCGGGTGGAGAGGATGAGTCATGTGGTGGAAACAATCAAAGACAGACATAAGGAGGTTTAATCAGGGAAGAGTGAAGTTTAACAATCAGACCACACACATGAAGTCATTCATACACGAGTTTCCACTGGAATCACGACCACTCCGTCAAGTGATCACATTATGATGAATATTCCAAGGTGGGGGAAGTATTCAGCTCTCCAAAAGTATTAGGAGTAGGCGGTGCATTTGGCATTAGAGGCAAAATGATCCAGTAGTTGTTTGACAATTCATGTAACCACAAATGTCAATGGTACCAAAGGAAAATTAAGGGAATCTTAAAAGCCATCGTATGGGAACCAGGAATGTCCGCACCAATTACATGGAAGTCCATCTCGTATTTGTTGGGATATTTCAGTCTGGACCAAAGTGACCGACAATCAATAAAGTTAAAAGTTTTTTCTTAGGTTTGATAACAGCTGACTGAACATTCCCAAGGTGGACGAGAACGGGGACAGGTAAGAAGGCAACTATCGTGATACATATTTACACTAATAAAGACTAATGGGAATGAGAGAGAAATCATCTGCATCAGGAGACCACAGATTGCAGTTATTGGCTAATGAGTAGCTTGAAAAAGGTTCAAACACAGACAGCTCCTACATGGGCCTGACTTAAAATATAAAAAGAATTTGGTAAAACCAAACTCACTTTTAAACCTTATTAAGCTTCAAGGAGTCACGATGAATCAGCCAGATGTTCCTCTAAAACCTGTTTCCCAGCAGAGAAATACTTTGGTTTGATAATTTGTTTGTGTTACTTTTCAAATAATGTGCACTATAAATGGGGTCATCATAGTTCAGTTCTGTTTACAAGGGCCAGGTATAACCACCTTCCTCTGTTGCCAGGTTACAACACCCACGGGAGTCCCCGCACCAGTCGGGACTCCCCATCTTACATTAATAGCTGCAACCACAAAGCCGAGCAACAACAACATAACTGTCACACATCGGACCAGAAGTGTCGAAAGCGAAACCAGGAGAGAAACGGCTGTTTTTAATTAACGTCTTCATCTTTCTCCAAAGAAAGATCTTTTCTGCATCAGAGTCCTCACAAACACAAACATTTGCTGAGAAAACTGTTTTTTTTTCAGCTATTTGGAGCTATAACGCTGCAGTTTATGGTCCTGATTCATTTCTGAAGTCATTAAGTTGTACCTTGATTTTGATTTTAAATAAAAAGTATGCTCCATTGTATCTTTTGGTTTGGATTTTCTCTCTGTAAGGCACCTTTGAGTTATCGAAAAAGTGCTAGAAAAAAAAATGTTTTATTAAAAAAGACAGTCACTATTAAATGGAGACTGTACTCATTTAAAGCATTTTGGTGCCATCTATTGGGATAACGCTGACATAACATGTCCTGGGTTTACACAAATCCTCCAAATGTAGTAAAATACATATTCAGCTTGTACTTTACAAGCTCAATGAACTATTATAACGTTTTGCAGTCGATCAAAAGTACCAATACCACACTATAAAAGTCCTTCCAAATCCTAATTTAAAAATACAGAAATATCATTAGTATTAGTGTCACTAAGTATTCATCAGTAGGTATTCCTGTGAGTTCTATTACTATATATAATATTATGTGATTACTATTACTATGTGTTAAACAGTATTCTAATGTTCATGTAGCTAGCCTACGGGATCATTTAAACATCTTTTACACTTGTGGGTAGTTTGAGATTTTACAGTGCATCATATACATATTCAGAGGATATGTGTGTCAATGTTAATCCATATAGTAACTAACAACTAAAGCTGTTGGATAAATATAGTAAAGCAAAATAGATATTTACCATCCCTGTCAACTTAAATAAGAAATTATCACCTACAACACACATTATTATTTTTCTAACTGGTCCATGTATGGCTGTAGTAGTATTTTAACTACAAAGTTGCATTAATACTTTTACAGCTGCGTCTTTTGAATTTGTGCTGCATGGATTACACAGTGAATTATATCATTAGTGAACCGACTTAATGATTATTAGACAACAGATGAGTAGAAACAAGGTTTAAGAAAAAGGAGATGTTTTATTTTGTTTAATATGCTGTACAAGGGCCAGGTATGACAGCGGGTTGGGGATTATTTACACTGTCGGATGCTTTAAGCTTAATTGTTAAAATGTCTTGTTTGGATCTGAAATGCAAGGGTAAAGAAATAAGCATTACTCCAACATGACCGCATCACTTCTTCCACCTTTGTGTTGCTCTCAGATGGATTTCTCCCGGTACAAAAGTTTCAGAAACAGAAACTGTGGAAATTCCACCACCATCAGAGGAAGTTGAGAGTTCAACCTACTACTCGTTTCAGTCTGAAAGCTGCCTTTGTCCCGCTCAGACGGCTCAGACTGTCACTTCTTTTCCACGAGGAGTGGCTCAGAGAGTTTGTGGAGGTGCAGCTTCTCCACCAGCTCCTCCACACAGGCCTGGAAGAGAGGCTCCGGCTCCTGAGAGACAAGAGGAAGAAACAAAACAGATTCAGGATGGCAGGAGGTCACAGACCGCACGCGGCGTTCTCGTTACAAGTCAAGACATTTTTCACATCTTTCAGTGCTCTGTGATTTTGTTAGATGGGACAGAGATGTGAAATGTATTTTCTCTGATCAAAAGTAGAATATATTTCTATTGTGCGGTCAAACAGCGTGAACAAGTGATGAACGAGCTATAGGCAGTTGTGATTGAGGACCTTGTGCTCCAGCTGCCTTTGTTTCTCCACGGCTTCCTCCAGACTCAATCCAAGCCACTCTGCCTCCTCCTCTGGGATCTCAAACTGCTGCTCAGAAAAAGAAAATGTGATTCGTTTTTGTAACCGCAATTTCTTGTTAACTCTTTGTAACACTTTGTTTGAATCATTCTATTCCCAAATGCATTGGTACACCTACCTTGTATTTGTTGTAGACCTCCCCTCTCTTGACGGGATCAGCAGGGTAAAGCTCAGTGTTTCTGCGCGCCAGGCGAAGCAGCATGGCCCTCTTCAGATCCATCCCCAGCTTGGAGTTCAGATCTTCCTTTGACATCTGACGGGAGTTGGATAATTAGTCACATAAAAAAAAAAACACATGTAAAATGTAATTTTGTCACACAGAGGTAGCGCCCTCTTACACTGAGAATATAGAAGTCGAAGCCGCAGGCAGCATCGATGAGGTCCAGAGTGCGCGCTGTGACAGTGATGGTGAACTTGTGTTCGAGGATCTCGCTGTACAACTCTCTCTTGAACAGCTGTGGTTTCCAGGTCTTCTTCAGACGTGTCGACATCTACAGAAAGAGACGATTTGATGTCTGGAACTGTGTGTCAAAACATGTTTTGGTCTACTTAAGGTACAGAACATGCTCAGAAATCTTCTGGCCTTTAGTATCACATATTTATATATTTCAGTTAACATTTTAAATATGCAATGATTTTATTTTTTTTTAATGTTGCCTCCATATTTACGTTCAGTGAAGGCGGAGTATGTAAACACACAAATTATAATGCACTTATAGTGATAACTATCACAGTGCTGTTGAGTGTGCCCACCCAACCCACCTGATCTAGACTGGAAACGTAATATACATTGTTTGTATATTGTGTATTTATTTTCATGGAAACATTCTTAATTATGAATATTTTTAGAATTTTTAAAGAGTAGAGAGATTGAGTTTGAACTAAACACACGTTTAAATTTGCAACATATCATCAAAGTATTGAGGAAAAATCTTAAACATTACACTAAATTATTCTAATAATCTTTGTGTTCTTTGTTGTTCATATCTTTTTTCGTTTTTGTTTTGTTCGCTTTTATTCTCTGTGAGGCACTTTGTGCTACTTTCAAGTATGAAAAGTGCCATATAAATAAAGTTTGATTTGATTTGATTTGATAATATTGTAACCTTATAATGAAACTAGCAGTTAACAATTGCTTCTATATCGGCAAATATAACCTATAACTCTTTGCTGCTAAATAATAAACTTGATGTTTGTGATACTCTTAGTTTTCTGGTGGACGACAAGTAATATGCTTACAAAGCCTAAACTGAATGTTAATCTACAGCAGCTGGGGGCTCATATTAAGCATTATGGCGTAACCGTGCCTGTCAACACACTGCAGAAGAACTAAAGAAAGACAATCTTCTTTCTGGATACTCACTTTGTCATTATTGGCATATCTGAAGCCCGATATCCAGCCCTCTCCTCCCCACAGGCCGTCCTGCGACTGTGGAGGGTAGTAGACGGGTATCGGGACATCCTGCACCCTTTCCTTATGGCCCGTCTTTGGGTTCGCTCGGTACTGGACTCCCAGGGGCTTCCAATGGACAGGGGTGGGGTCTTTCTGTTCGAGGGACTTGAGGTAGTGTTTGGGGAGACGAGCGTAGATGCCCTGCTTCAGTTTCAGGGCATCCCAGATTTTGGGTGCGTATTTATGTAAAGGCATGATAGACTTTTGTAGTCAAATCTGAAAGACAGAACAAGGATGAAACATCACTACTTAGTTAGAGTAGGAAATCAATCAAAGAATAATCAGTAGTTCACGACACATCCTAACCAAGTCAGAGCTGAAAGCGTAGAACCGTTCTGTACTTAGTTTGGCAGGTTGCATTTATAAAGTGGCACAGATTATTTAATACACTAGACATTTGTAGTGAAATGACTGGCTGATTTACATTGAAAATGAATCCATTCAATTCATGACACACTGAATATTTGGTTTACTTTTCAGGTCGAGTTATACATTATAAGTCTAAGCAACAATTATATTTATGATTTATAATGTATTTCTGTTTTAATTCAGCGTCACATGAGCTGAAACACTAGAGGTCATTTAAACTATTTTAACAGCTGGGTGAAAATGCAGGAATTACTAAATATCAATTTACAGAAACTCAACAGCACAAGTGAACAACTTCTAACTGCTGGTTAACAGGACGCTAACTAGCAACGACGCTAACCGCTAGTAAGCAGGACTACACCAACAGGCCAATAACGTACATAGACGTCGAAACGAGACGATTATACTATTGTGAAAACATTTAAAAAAAACCTGTTTACCGGATAATGATACAACAGTGACCGCCACCAAATAAAAGTTGAGTTTTCAGTCTAAGTTAGTCAAAAAATCGAGCTGGCAAGGACATCACGCCAAGCTGCTGCTCCCAGGCAGATTTCCGCATTGATTATCCCGCCTCCATCGAGGAGGAAAACGATTGGATGGCTGACAGGAAGTCATCGCATATGATTGGTTGTCACAGACTGTCATTCAATGTTGTTTTCCGGGGTAACCGGATGTCGATTCAAAGTAAATTCTCCTTCCGCGATAATAACCATGCATTTATTTTCAATAACGCGAATGTGATGTACATGTATAATTTTAATTATATTATCTTAGAAACTCATGGATCATAACTACATTCATACATTAAACTCGTGCGGATTACGAGGTTTAATTACTAATCGTCGATAAAAGTCCTATGATTATATTCCATTTTGACGTATGCTTTATGTGAGCAGCATTTTAACGTTTGAGTTGGACGAGGTGGAAGTGATTTTAACAACTCTGTATACTGTTGGCCAGTTTAATCTAACATCTAATATTTGATCATATTGTCGTGTTTTTACCCCAACTAATCGGACTTTATTCTGAAGTTTAAGGACGGAGATTGAATAAATAAAGCTATAGACTAATTCCTATTTCTTTTTGACTAAATATCGATAAATAGAAACGCGCTACGCCCGAAAGGTGGAATTGAACCACTCTGCCGCTAAGCAGCTACAGGTTTGAAGCCTGCACCCCGGACCACCGAGGATCATCCGGGCATCTGGTCAATGCCCCTGGGATGTTTATATAGCTGACATCCGTGACACTGTTTTCAGTAGCGGTGTCACTACAAATATTCAGGTTAGTTTTCCTTTAATTACAGAGCGATCGTACAAAAGTAATACTACTTGGTTGACCTAAAGCACAACGCTGTCAAATAAACACAAAAGAGTGAAACGTAATTTGGTCCGCGCGGGATTATGCAAATCAGACGTGTTGTGATTGGCTGTTTGAAAAGAAAAAAAGGTGACGTTTTTTAGCGTCACCGTAGGTAAGAAATATGTTAGAGGAGTACAATTATACACAGACAGAAATCCATTTTGAGAAAGCCACACATGTAGCATGACGACATGAAAAATGGCTGCAGGTGTAAAGTGTCTTTCTCTGCCGTGAAAACGCCTCATGTGCGGTTTGATTTACTGCTTCAGCTTCACGTTTTGGCTGCGTCAACTGTGTTTTAACCCTTCAGGTGCTTTTATTAACTCCAACTTCCTTATCACCTAATTGTATTCATGACTTTTGACGTAAAAGTATCAACAGGTCTAGCATTTTATAAAAGTACTCTATTACAAGTAAAGTGTGCCCCCCCTCCGACACACACACACACGCACACACACACACACACACACACACACACACACACACACACACCACTGTTATCTTATTATTGGCTAATATGTAGGATGAGACAGGTACTTTAACGATGTAATTCGTCGAGGTGGAGCTTATTTTAAATCGTTTATTTCCTACGTCATCTATAAACTGTTGTGTAGTTTAATCTATAACAGTGCATCGTATTTTCTAAACTGATCACATGTTTTTTCATGTATAATCTAAATCTGTAAAATAGCTATGATTATTATTAAAAAGGTACAGATTTGCCTTTGAAATGTAGTGGAGAAGAAGTATAAAGTAGCCAAAATAAGTAATACGAATCTCAAATGGTTCTTACTTGCAGTATTTGAGTAAATGTACTTTGTTACCTTCCACCACTTGATAATATAAAGTTATATTTTGAATCAAAGTTGATCATGTCTACTGTACCCTTTTTTATTCTATGCTATAAATCACATGTCTATTTGTTCTTCCACTTCCCTTTGCTGCTGAGACACTGGGATTCATTTTGTATTATCTTAAAAATAACAAGAGGCACAATTTAATACCATTATTTTGTTTATACATCCAAGGAAGACGATACAGAGGTTCCAGATACAAATGAAGCATCACAAGAAGAAATGCCTCACTTGATTTTGCAGCACCATGTTAACGTCATAAAACAGTTTTATTCATTCCCCCCATCATCCATTATCTTTACCTTTTACATTCATTCATTTGTTTTCTTTCAGTGCAATTCTTTCAGAGGAAGGTGTTCTCGATGACCAGCGTCTGAGGCTCCTCCTTGGTTTCCCCAGCAGGTGGTGCCAGCGGGCCGCTCTCCTCCACTATGGGACAGCAACACATGCAGGCCTTTTCACAGGCGAGGCTGCAGGCCAGAGGAGGAGGCAAGGAGGGCTCCTCTCTGTGGCCGACAGGGGAGGCGTCGCCCTCGCTGCCTGCAGAGGAGCCAGAGCAGGAGCTGAACTCTGGCTGAATGGTGCAGCAGCTCACTCCTACACTCTGCAGCACCTTAGTGACCCCCGACATCAGATCAGCACACCTGGACACGCGTGAAAAATATTCTGCATTAATACATTTATAGAGTTTTTAATCCGGACAGAAACATATTTTTGATCAACCATAACTGCCCCTAGAATCTAAAGAAATGAATGTATGATTATGGTGGACGACATCTATCACCAAATGTGCACTAGGACTGGATGGAAACCCCTGTGATGATGCACAGCCTTCAGTAATGATTTGCTGTATCTGAGTATCTCATCCAGGGGCGGACTGGGAAAAATCCGGCCCTGGTAATTTGGTCCCTTACAGGCCCAATTTCAGAAGTGGGGCGTTATTTGCTTTATGAATGCAAATATCAGGCTCACATGAGATTATGGCACCAGCAGCATGTGGTCATTTTTAACCCATACTTACAACAAGTAATCCCAGCTCTTTGAGCTCTAGGCAATGTTTAACCTCACTGTTGCTGTATCAACATACAGTTTAATACTGGCACAGTCATTTAGAGTGGCAAACAAACACATATTAAAGATGTCCGGTTGTATGGTTCAGCTGCAGAACATGATCCATACCTCCCAGCCAATAACAATCAAGTATTCCTCAATGGCCATGGTACGAACAGTTTTAACGATTCTACCTCACCTGTGCACTGGAAACCCAGCATGGCAGTGTACATGGACAGAGGCCACCACAAATGATTCAGTTAACTGCCAGACGTGAAGGTTGTGCACAGCCTGCACCCCAGGGACACTCGTGATCCTCCGTCCGAGATCAGACACACAAACGTGTGGAGGTGTGGCCTGAAGCAGCAGCAGTCCATACCTGTGCACCTGGAGAGATTTACCGGTGAGACAAAGGCAACAGACTGAACTTGAGCCTTTAAAATATAAAGGCATGGGATTAAGACACCGACCTGCGGTGCAGCTGTGGCAATCAGCATATTGACAGCCAGCAGGGAGAGGCAAGGATCCAGGTAAACCAGGAGGTTACAGGATCCAGAGCTTGGCAGGCACTGTGAGCCGATCAGCAGCATCACCAGGCTGGTGATCAGAGCCAGAAGGGAGGGACAAAGGCCCTGCATGATGAGGAGCAGCGACAGGAGACCGAAGCGCCTCCGGCTGCTTGGTACACTCCTCTCAATGTGATGTGATGGCGTGCAGACTGGGGTGTTAGATGCCCGTTGACTGTCTGAAGGAGGAGAAAACTATGATATATCTTCAGATTCATAAAACGTCCAACTTTGTAAAAAAGTGTGAAATGTCAATCATTAAAAGTTAATAAATGAAACAATCATTATTTGTTTTGTGTAAAATTGTTATTTCACCTGCAAAAACACACAAATCGGTAATTTTGTATGAAATGCCCATATTTACACACATGCATTGGATGATATTTTCTCCTGTAGCTCTTTTTTCTATTGGAACCCTAAAGTGAGAAAGATCACAGTCCAAGGAGCTGAGCTCTCTTACCAAGATGTCCCATGCAGGTGTTGTCTTTGGAAACCTGGGTGATGCCTTGGGAACAACTCTCACATTCTGCATCTCCGCTGGCTGCTTCCCAGTCCCTGCTGTCCTGCAGCGCTGCTGCATGCAGGTGGACCTCTGGCTCTTGTGCAGTTTGGGAGTCGGTGTCGGGGACGCTGGAGGCTCCCGGGTTACAGAGGACAAGCGCCCCATTGTGGAGCGAGTCGTCCACAGCACACTGGACGTGGCTTACATCATCCAGCTCATTCTGACCTTTGGCTTCCTCTGCAGCCAAGGGAGTCGAACAGAGGGATGAAAACAAACTCCTAACAGCTTAAAATATACACTTGGAAGCTACTTCAAAGAGAAATATGTCAGAGCAATAGCATCACCTGGACAGGCACACTAATTCTTCTTTAGTAAAGGATTTTTATTTCGTCATTATTACATGACATGAGAGAGGAGCTCTGCAGCATCAATGCGTCTGAATTTCAGCCACCAGAAAGTGTCTTACACAATAATCTGCTTTAAAATCTTGAAGTACAGTGAAAAGTTAGCTGACTATTTGATCTCAGATCAGATTTCCATCTGAAACTGGATGTCCAGATTGTAAAAATGACATGAGGATCAATATCTTTCTAATGTCTGTATGCTAACGGTGTAGCTGGATTTAGCATTCTGTTCGCTTAGTATCAAGACTTAAAACTGGGAGTGTAAACTCCAGCCAACCCGACAACAAGCACGTTCTTATTTATGGCTTATAATCTAAAAAAACGACACGCCTTTATAAACCAGCCTTGTTAGAAACGTGTTGTGATGCTGTATATTTGTGCGTCAGCGTTCAAAGTTAACATATAATCTGTATGTTACCTTTGTGGTTCACTGTCAGGCCGAAGTCGTTCCTCGGCTGCCTGCTGGCCCTGGCCCTCTCATTGTGCAGCTGATCCCAGTTCAGCCAGACCACCAGCATCTTGTGGAGCAGACTGACTGCTGCAACCACCACAAGCAGCAGGGGGTGCTGCACTGGGTGTGGCTCCAGGGCGAAGCTGGTGATTTCCAGTAAGTAAGAGAGACACAGAGACGTCAGTAGGAGAGCAGAGATGAAAGCCCCCACGGGCCGAATCCTGCTGCTGGTGAAGGACACGCAGCGGCCCACAGGTCCATCCACCCGGGACCCTGGTGCAGATTCAATGGAGGACTCTGCAGGTTGGGAGGGGAGTCCTGCAGAGGAGGAGGAGGAGGAGGAGGAGGAGGAGGCATGTGGAGGAGGTTCGGAGGGGTCCGAAGAGGAGAGGGGAGGATTTTTTACGCTTGCCGTTTGAGGAGGAGGAAGAGCCATGTGCAAGAGGATGAAGAACGTGTGGAAACCATCCACTAAGGTGATGAGGGACTTGCAGAGCTGACTGACGGTGACCTGGCACACCAGCAGCAGGATGGTCACTCCCAGCATGCACCAGTGTAGCACCCTCATACCTGCAACTGAGGGTTGAAAGCCCACACTAGAATACTTCATACATTCAAACACTCACTAGTCCTTACAGCGTCCATGTCAGAGTTCTGCTTATTATCTAACATTTTTACTTTTTAATAAAGTAATAGAAACACATGCATATGATTTGATTATATTTCTAGAAACATTGTTACTTTGCTCCACTGTTTTAAATACTCATGTAAAATGAACTACACCAGCATGACTGCACACGTTCTCCAACTTTATTATCTAGTCCATATTTCAGATACAAGAATTACTTTTTAATCTCTTACATTGATTTGATAACTTGATTTAATGGTAGTTTGCAAATTCAGATTAATAATGCAAAAATATAATTGACAAATACATCATGATGTATTATTATAGGTGGTATTAAAACTTTCTTGATCTATGGGGTAAATGTTCCCATCAGTACATAAAGTTAAAATCAGCCACACCTTTACCAACACCAATACACAAGTAATTATAATGCAGAAATATTATATATTTTTCTGAAATTTACCATTTTGTATAATAACTAATTTTACTTTTGATACTTTATAGTTTAGTATTTTTATGCTTTATCTAAGGTAACATTCTGAAAGCATGACTTTTATTTGTAACAGCGTATTTCTACACTGTGGTATTACTACTTTTACTTAAGCAAATCATCTGAGTACTTTTTCCACCACTGATTAAGTCACGAATAACATGTCACATGCAACAAACAAACTATTTGCTGAATTAGAACCAGGAAATTAAAATGCAACACAAATACAACAAGTGGACTAGCTACACGTTGTCTTTTTCAGTATAAAGTTGAATTACCGCAGAAAAGTTGACGACCCTCAGCCAGCAATCAAAGACAGGTTGGGTTGTTGGTTGTGATCTGCGCGCTGAAATCAGAAAAAAAAGTCATTCATCATGCTCACCATGTCTCCCGCTCTGTCCCACCTCACTCCTCCTCTAATCACAGTCATGTGAGCTGCAGAGGAGGGGCTGGGTGCTGGGTGCTGGGTGCTGGGCGGGTGCTGTCGTCCTCCACAGTCATCAATTCATGTTTGAATTCCCTCCTCAGCTCGTTGGTGGGAAGAAAAGACCTTTGGTGGGTGATCACAGAGCCCACCCAGCCTTCACACATTCTCTGAGCAGATCCAGTCAAGCTAATTTGCACTAATTATTCCCCATTGTGTTGTCAGGATTATATAACCAGATCGTAAGGTTATGACAAAAAAAAAGTTTCTTCCTTGATGTGGAAGGAGCCCCAATGGCTGAAGATACTCCATACCCTGAAGGTATTGCCTGAAATAACTCACTTTACTCAACTTTACTTGAGCAATATCATTCTAAAGTAACAATACTCTTACTTGACTACAATTTTTGGCTACTCTACCACCTAGAAATAAACCCACTCCTCCTTAATTTCTGCACAGAACTTGTGCTCACTATTGTTTTGCACTTTAAAAAAAAATCTTTATATAATAGAAATAGCAGCGGCAGGGAGGAGAAAGTGGACCAGAGGCCAGCAAGGATGATCATGCAGGGTCACAGGTGAGAAGAGAATATAACTAGCTGAGAAAAAATATAGATAGCATATAAGTGACTTTGTGATTAATTTCCACAGCTTTGTCACCACTTCTATTCTTAATTCTATTTATACATTTTACTTCACACATTTATTATCTGGCTACTTACCCTGTAGATGTTAGAGTCATTCTGTGTCAACTCAGCTTTAGATTTTAGATTTTGACTTTAGATTGTGATAGTATATAATTCTAAAGAACTAAAGTCGGTCCCCTGGTGCTGCTGTTTGTAGTTATGTGGTTCTTTAGCCACTAAGGAGAGGTGCAATTGAATGCGAGAGGATGATAAATCACTCAATAGCCCTCGGAAAAATTTGTCCCCCTCACTTCTGAAATGATGGCTACGCCCCTGATCTGGTGTGGAGCTAACGGGTTCCAGTTTATTCTGGGTCTTTTGTATTGAGTAACATATTAATGGAAACCTCAGATAAACGGAATAATCAGTGAGGGAAGTAAGAAACAACACATGAGAGTTACTGTTAGGACCAGAGAAGCCACTGGCTTGATAAAAAACAGTGTATACTTGCCAAAAAAGCGTTTGGTAGAAGTGAAGGCAGACAAGTCCGGCAGGAAGAAGGCTAAGACGAGGTCAGGGAAACAGGCAGACATAAAAACAACAACCCAGGAACTCGGAGAAGCCAGTGAAGCAGAAGTTAGAGCATCTTCAGCTTCTGTGCTGTGACGTATTCCCCAGTGAAAAGGAAGATTTGATTCGAGCAGTGTGCATTTCTGGGAGGGATTTAAAGAACATCCTACACATTTGATTGGATCACCAAAAGATGGGCGGACCTAGAAGGTGTCGAAGCTGATGGGGTCTCACAAAAGGGTTTAAAGGCCATGTAAAGATAAAGTGGAGTAAAGGGGCCCTGAGCAGAGAATGAAGTCCCACTCCCTCAGTATGTGTTGTAGTTTCTCTGTGCGTGCATGTTAGTGCATCAAAGCTCTTCCCTTTGAAACGGCTGGTCCTCCCTGGGTTTATTAAAAGTGTAAGAGTGAAACCTCCAGAACTGCAGTGCAATTCCATCTACATCCTGGCTATCTAAAACACATTTGACCTGACGTTTAAGGTGGCTCCCATTGTCAGGATATGTAAAAGAAGGAGGGATCAACGTGACATTGGAAACTGCTTCAAAGAGAGACTAAAGGAACCGTTTGTAAATATTTGTACTTCTTCTCCTTGATACCGCTCTCATGGTATCTCAGCAGTGATGACGCTGCAGTCCCATCAGCCCCTGCAGCGTGCAGGCGTCTGTTGCAGTCCACTGGACTGCGAGTCAACAGGCCAGATCGGGGCTGACACCACAGATAAATCCCTACTGTTCTCCCAGCACATTCCTGAGGCACGGCTTAGCCCAAGGAAAGACCCAGCGAGGAAGCATTTGATCAGTTTCCACTGTCCCCGGACAGAGGGAGAGAGAGGGGGCAGACCTGTCAGCTTGGCTAAACCTTCAGCACCTACAGAGCAGGGATTTAGCTATGAAGCTTTCTGCTCCCTCATCTTTGGAGACTTTCTTTAAAGCTGCTTTAAACTTTTTGTGTCTCCTTGGAGGAGCAATCTCAAAACACGGACGTGTCATCGTTAAGTTTGTCCAGTTTGACTCCCTGCTGAGAATCCCTCAGTACCAAATAAAGTCCAGCTTCTGCCTTACCTAGGCCGAGGAAATTAAACTGTCTGCGGGTCTGACAAAACATTTTCACAGAAGGAACATTTCAAACATTCAGCCCCAGGTGCTCGATCCCATGTTTCTTACTGATGTGTACAGGGACGGTGCCTCAGAGGTTTTCTGGTCTCATGATGAGTCGACAGGAACAGAAGGTCAACTGAAGACTAAATGCAAACATTTACATGAACTCCATAGATACGATAAAACCAAGCCCCTGCTGTGCTCCCTACAGCGGAGCCTTTATCACTCGACAGCTGGTGAAAATCTTCAAAAATCACACTGAACGCCAGCAGACCACACGGCCCTTTAACCTGTTAAAGAGGCCCCAGGGTGAAATCAGGGGGCCACTCAGTACTAGCTTCATATTCAACATACAGACATTCACAGAGGATACATACATTTGTAAGACACGTATTTCTTTCTTTTTATTAACATAATGAAGAAACAAACACATCTGATAAATGTTCACTGACGGTGCCCGTCGTTTGTTTTCCCACCACATCTGCCTTACAGCCTCTAAAGCATGATTCACATTGAGTCACGGCTATGTTTAAGTACTCACAGCACTTGATTAAGGTTACTATGATGATTCATGGTGAATATGAAAATGTAACACCGACTTGAAGCATGAGAGACAACCTGTGCTTCCATGTTACCTTCAGACAATAAAAAAAACATAACCTGTGAACACAAACCAAGCAGCAATTACATTTCCCTTCAAAAAAGAGGCATAAAACAATTAGCAGCATAAAAATGTCATTTCTAGGAGACAACGTTGCCTGAGTAGCAGCTAAAGCAAGAGATTCCCTCGTTTCAGGGGTCATAACACATAAGACAAAGTACTCTGTTATATGTGCAGAGACATTTGCCTTAGTGAGGTTGCCTGTAAGCATTGAAGGGTAAACAAAATCACATTTTAATAACTTCTGCCCGTCTCCCAAGCCCCTGTATTATTGGAGCATTACTGGGCGGGACTGGATTAGTGCAGTCTGGAATTCCTCACATACAGAGCAGAGCTCCCACCCTGCTCGACCCCCGCCACCGCTACACACCCGACTCCAGGAGACGCCAGGGAGCGAGGGCTCTTCTTCTGTTTCAAGGTGTGACACGCAAGGATCTGTGATCCTTCTTTAGGTCCCTGGCCTCCAACACTGCAGATGCAAATACAAACCAGGTGCAAACAACATGGTGTAAATTGTGAAGAAAAAGCGTAGGTTGCTTATTTATACAGTGTTTACTAATGTTTATACTAGTGTTTACTTTACTAACTAAAGTCACTGCAACGTTCTGAAATGTGAACAAAGCTTTGTCATCTGAAATGCATATGGTTTAGTGTGGTTTTATATGGATGAACAGTATAATACAAACGCTGTGAAAGCTTGGGAATGGTTTCCACCTCATCCATCCTACATGACGGACATTAGGTCACAAGCTGCAAACATGGCTGTATCTGCACAGGTTGCAGTGGGAGGAGCAAAAGACATGCTGACTATAACTAAAATCTGATTGTCAGATTTGCAGTCACAGTAAGTCACTCAGATACGAGCCTGAAGCACAGCAGATGTAACTGGTTGATTGAGAACTAATAAACAGAAAGTGAAAATAAAAAAATACACTTTTAAATGGACTGTTGTATTAAATAACTAGTCCTCTTTTCATAGAGGTTTCAAAGATCCCATATTTGAAATTCACCAGCTGTAACCAGCAGTCGCAGCCAAACACATTATTCCATCTGCAGGTTTCAGACATTGAAAACATTCAGTCATATCATTTAGTCATTACATGCATTTATTTGAGAGGAACAAATTTCGCCATACATATCTTTGTGATTACCAGCACATTTAATTAAGTTAACAAATTATTAAAAATTTCTAAAAATTAAAGCATAACAAACAGTGGGAGGGGGGGGGGCTATCTGTTGGGTGGAAAGAAAACAAACAAACAAACAAACAAACAAACAACACACCTGCCTGCACCTGCTTCAGGGAATAATTCAGAGCAGCTCTCTTCACGGACAAACATGAAGACAACGTTGGATTTGAGTGGAGACACGGTGTGTAGCACATGATCTTGTTCGGATTGTGGCATCTTTTACTCATCTCCTCTGTGGGAAAATACCATGATAAACAGCGTCCCCTTGTGGCCACAGCTTACGCCCAGCAGAGTAGTGTCGAAACAAGCAGGACTAATGCGTTTGCTGCTCCCTTGTGTTTGCTTTTTATTACTGCACCCCGACTGCTATCGTAGTCAACCACTCAATTATATTCACCTTTCCTTCCAACACAGAGTATCCTTCCCTCCACCCCCCCAAAACAAAACAAAACTAAATATCTGCTCTAATTTGAAATATACATCAAAAATGGGGCTAATCTTTAAAAGCGACCCCCAAAATGGAAAAGAAAAGATAAAATGAGGATGGTGGGGATCAAGAAGAAAATGGGGGGAAAATAATCAGAAAAGGCCCATAAAGCTATAAAATAAATAGAAAATAACCGTTTTCTCAAAGCAGCCCAAACAACAGAAGAAGAAATGACAGAATCTAAAGTGGTGCGTTTGAAGGCAACATGAATGATGAGCTGGAGCGGTGAGATGGCACAGAGTACCAGTGGAAGACAGGCGGAATGAGGCGATAGGTGACGACGGACGCCGAGCTGCTTCTTTTGAAAGACATTAACATACAAATGACTGGTCAAATTAAGCAATAATAGTGTCTGAAAGTTGCAGAGAACCAAGGAGAAAAAAAAGATGGAAATTACTCAACCAATAGCAGACATCTTTGTTTCCAACATTCGCAGAAGTTCTGGGGTTTTTTTCAACTGGGAGCAAAATAACCGACTTTCTCACTTTCAAAGTGTTTTTTTTTCTTCTTTTTTTAATTTTTTTTTTTTTTTTTTTTAGCGGAGGCAGGTTGAGAGACAGTTGCAACTCCTCCACATCAGATCTGAGGAGACTGACTGGAGGGGGACGCTGATTCCTGAGGGGCCAAAGTGAGCAGAGGATGAGAAAACGGAAAGAAGGAGGTCACTTTGGCAGAGGTCCCTTAAGAGCTTCCTTTGTTTCCCCCCCCACCGAAGGGGGAGGAATGGTCGGGAGCGGAGACACAGACATAAAACATTGACATTTAAACACTCACGTTAACATCTTCAGCTTCCTCGGATATAAAAGCCTTTGACAGTGATCTACTTTCACCTCCAGAACAAGTGTTTAAACCCAGCAGGTCCGCTCAGCAGGGACCGTCACAGTTATTATGTCTTGAGACTGCCGCCAACCCCACCGTTCTCATTATCACTGTTATGTCTTTGTGTACGTGTTTTTTAAACACTTTATTTGCGAGACATTTCCCCATCTAAAGTGGAAATATACAGAAGAGAGCAACAAGAGGGCTGTGAGTAAAGTCTGTGTTGTCTTTGGTTAGTGTTCTATCCTCCTGCTCTCTTCTTTCTCACACACAGGCGGCTGCTTGTGTGGAAAGATTGCAGATTAACAAAATGTAGTGATAACATGGTGATTTTATTTCTCTCCCCCCAATTCCTCATAATATGCATATGTGTGTGTGTGTGTTTCAGTGGTTGATGTAGTGTGCATGTAGAGGGCTCCATATTTGTCACAGCAAAGCTCCAGAAGTTGATTTTGTCCTTTAGTCTTCCCATAAATCGCTTGTATTTTCGTGTATAGAGCTTTGACTGTTCCTCCAGGTCTTCTTTATGGAAAGGTTGTGTCATTGGTAAAGTCAAGGAAACGACAAAAATATTGTAGGGCAACCAGTCACGTAGTAGAGCCAGACAAAAACCGAGTGCTGTTTCATCCCGTCCTCACCGTCCCTGTGGAAGAAGGAGAGAGGCCATCAATTACTCCTGAACATAGCAGGACATTTGGTAATCACAACTCAATGAAAGCAAACCTCATTATCCAAGACTGATACAAATATTACTGAAGGTAAAACCTTTAAGTACACGCCATTGAAGCATGTTTTCAGTTAGATGCTTCTTTGGCTGCACAAATACATGCACACCTTTATTTCCCAGCTTTGCCTCAGAGGCTGCAGAGCAGCAGCACTCGCAGGCTTAGATCACTGTTTATATTCTATGTATTCAGCCACAGTACAGCATTATGGCAATGCCCACAGTTCAACAGAAAATCCCTGTAGTAGTGCATCAACGCTGACAGATGAGACAGGTAAGCAAGCCAAAAGTTACAATCGGTCAGAAAAAACAGCATGTACGACTACAGAAGTCAAGTTTGAGCAATAATAAGTGTTTGCCTTTGTTTTCTGTCCCCGTGACTATTTTTAAAGTTCCCAACAGTTACATTGGTGAGCACTGTAATGGATGATCAGAGCTACAAAATTACTTTTTTCTTTAATTGGTGCATAAAATTTAATTTCTGCTTCTTAAATTAGATGCATTCCAGGTAAGGATCATTATGTACAACGGCATAAAAATGGGATATTGGATATTGAGGTATTTTAAAGAAGTGGCTTCTGTAAGTAGTCTGTGTTTCATGGAAACTTTCCAGAGTATGACGATGAATCTACCGGTGATGTATTGTACACACGTACAGATAAATGTTTACCTCACAACCTCATGGTGCATCTCTCCCCGTCTCCAAACTGGCTTCTAGCAGCAGCTCCTCCAGGTCTTGTCCACAGCTGACACTCACTACACAAGCAACACACAAAAACACATTATCAAACAGGAACTGCACATGTGACTGTATTCATCTACTAACACAGCAGGGATCAGCGGCTCACCGTGCTCCATCACACAGCTGCCGGGCTTGGGGGTTTCAGCGTCGAGAAGGTGGAGGGAGAACTCGGGCTTCAGGCCGTTGGGTAGGGCTGACCCGACTGCCTCCTCTGAGGCCTCGGCAAAACACTCGTCCTCGTCTGCAGAGCTGTCTTCGGGTGAATCCTCGTCTTTGATTGGCGGGACAGACTCGGCTGTGGCAGATTCAGGAGTCGTTGAAGATTCTTCTGTTTCTCCACCTTGAGTGACAGATGGTTCCTGTTGATCAGTATGGACAGAGAGAACAGGATCTCCTGCCCGTTCATCTGCCTCCGTTTGCTGCTTAGGACATGGGTCCACTTGGGCCGAATGGCTGTCCTCTTCTTCTGTTCCCTGGGTTTTGGATTTTCTGACAAGTTGTCCGGTGCTTCCTGTTTCTCCTGTAGTGGAGCTCGCTCCTCTTCTTCTTCTTCCTCCGTTTGGTTCTCCACCTGCGTCTCTTCGGATGCTACTGCTAGCTCATCTTGTAGCTGTTCAAGAACGGATGTTAATGGCTGCTGCTGCGTTTGTACTGCAGGGGAAGGAGTCTGGGTTTGACTCACTTCATCTAACAGTTCACACTCTGCTTCTGTGCTCACCTGTTCCTCATCATCTCTGTGTCCTTCCTCCTCCTCCTCTCCTTCCTTCTTTCCCTCGAGTGGACAAGTGGACTCCCGTTGGGGGCTTTTAATGCTCTCTATTACCTCCTCAGCGAGCCGAAATGCTGCGACCTGCACTACTGAGGAATTTGAAGGCAGGGCTGGTGCTTGTTGACTTGGATCCGTCACTTCTGGATTTAAAGTGCTAGCTGTCACATCCTCTGTGGTTTGGCTTGTAGTCTGTGGCTTTAGTGTGGTATTTAGTGCGGACTCTAAGTGTGCTACGGGACTCTGCTCAGTGAGTTTACAGTCTGTTGGCGGAGCAGGTGAGCTCTGCTTTACATCTTCCTGTGTCAGCTGTGTTTGAGTAGCAGTTGGAGGTGAGGGCCCTGACTGTGTCGGCTGCATCGCGGGCGTGTTCCCGTCTACAGGCTTCTTCGAGGCCTCTTTAGCCTTGCTGGGAGCTGCACTCATCTGGAGTTGTAGCTGCTGCTGCTCAGGGGGGCTCTCCACCCGAGTCACCATGAAGATTTTGTGACCCCTCCCTGGGCTAGAGACAGATATACAGCGACCAGGTGACGGAGGGGTGCCGGGGGGAGCTGTGGATTCTGTGACGGTGATGGCGGATATGACACTTGGCCCGCCAGCAGGTGAGGCAGATGGGGGTGAGGATGTACATGAGGCACTGAGAAGAGGCTCTGCGACCCCCGTTTGGGTTTGAGGAGCAGTCTGGTTTAAAAGAGTAGAGGAGTTTGATGTGGAAGAGGATTTTGTTATCACCTCCTCTTCCTCATCCTCGGTGTCCGAGTCCGACTCCAGGGTAATTTGAGGAATGCTCGTCTCAGTGCTTTCTCCGGACTGGCTACTTGTCTGTCCTTCATTTGGTGTCGTTTCACCCTTCTCCTCTCCCGCTTTCTCCCCTTTGTCTAGTCTCTCCTCTGGTGCTGGTTCTTCCTCTTCTTCTCTGGTCCCATCCTCTGTGGCGATTTCAGCCATGGACGCCGACTGCCTCATTTTCTGCTCCGTCTCCTCCTTCTCCTTAGCCAGGATGAAGTTCCTCTTGCAGCCATTCTGTATCTCAGCCAGCAGGGCGCGCTGGGTCTCAATGAAGCTTTTCACCTGGAAGACACGAAACAATTGTCTCAAACATGGAACATAATCCTGTGGAATATCAGAATAAACACAACAAAGTTAAAGCAATCCCTTCAGGCTGCTGCTTTAGTCAGTAATATTATCTTTATTTCAAAACACATGGTGGCCTAAAGGTTAAGGAGACCTTTATTGTCACTGCCCATTTTTCTCTCTCTCTCCACTACCAGCTATTTAATAAAGGAATAAAATGCCCCCAAACATAAAAGAAGGCTAAGGCTAGTATTATTCTGTATTGTAGTTATTGTGAACAAATCCAATGAAAAAGCCAAAGTTGTATTAGTTTATCTCTCAATACTTTATGACTTCTCTACCGTGTCGAGCTCAAATAATTTCTTATTTATTTGCCACAGCTCAGCCTGGCGATACGGACAAAATCTCCCATCTGGATAGAAGTCATTTCATATCTTGATAACAAATATATCACAATAAAGCATATTTACTGGTAATTCAATGAATAAATGGTTAATGTGTACCCGTGTAATTCCCAGAAGCAGAATTCTTAACAACAACAACACATTGCATTATTCGTCCCTTTCCTTCCCCTCTATCCCCTTCCCCCGTCTCCACGCTCACAGTTTCTTTCTTGGGCTCCCGGTCCAGGTCGAGACGCAGCAGAGAGGTGTTGACTTTCAGGGCGAGCGACAGGGCCATCAGTCCACCGGTCTTGATCTCATTCTCTCGGAGGTCCAGGCGCAACAGTCTGGGGCTCTCAGCGATGAATTCAGCCACAGCCACAGCTCCTATGGCACGGATGGCAGAAAGGAGCACGTCAAAAAGCAAGCAAACATAAGGACATAAAAAAAAAACAAGCACTAATCCCCACCTTCGCAGGACAGCTTGGTAGAGGCGAGGCCCAGTCGGAGCACAGAGCGGTTGGCAATCAGACCGTCTTTCAGCTTGTGGATGCCTTCGTTTCCCACCGAGTTATGGCCGAGGTTCAGAGTCTCCAGACTCTGGGTGCAGGGCTGAGGGAGGCAGACAAACAACAGAGATATTGATGGGTGTAATAGTTTATTTAGCAAATGTAGAACGCTTTTCAGTTTTCACAGCTGGTGTTTTTCAGGGGAGACTTGAATTAACATTATTAACAGAAAGATTAACTGAGATTATGCTAATTTTATGTGTAAAATGTCCATTTAAACAGCCTGTAAATATTTCATGTATTTTATCTTTCTGAGAACCATTTTGCATCCCTTTTGAATTTACTGAGAGTCTCTCTAAAGTAGATTGTCCAACGCTTTATAACTCAGTGAGCTGATTAATAAAGGCCAATTCATACTTTCCACATGTGTGTCTGCACATAAATGTTGTGCGACCAAGTACACAGTGTATCTCCAGGGTAACTTATTACATAGTCATGGGATGTTCTTTCTCAGTATGAATGAGGCTTTTAGACCATGTTTGTGTGTCCTGCAACATCGTACAAGCCATTGGACAAATATCTGGGGAGAAAAATGCTCTATTAATAATCCAAAAGCACAACCATCCATATATCAGAACATGTGAGAGGTGAAAGGCATTTATTTGTCTGTTATTTAAAAAAAAGAGAAAAAAAAATAAGCTCTACTTGCTCTACTTACTTCACTCCACATCCCTCGATATTAAGATGCTTTCATAATAAGAGTTTGTACAGTTATTTTTTTTTTCTCTCTAGGCTCCTGCTTTACGCAGTCGTGACAGATTAAAAATACTCAAACATGAGCTGTAAATATTACCACTACCTGTTTATACATGGACATAAGCATCAGAGATAAATGTAATAACAGCTGAATGTTACAGTCGTAGAGTTTATAAACAAAACATAATTCACTTATTCCCACCACTGTTTCTTTATTTAAAGACAACTCATGATTGTGAAAGAAATAATCCAATTAAAATGAAAAATGTAGCAAAATTCTGAGTCAACAGTTTGCCAAATATGAGCAACATTCAAGCTTCACTTTAGCTCTTCACACTCATTTAGAAATAAAAGGAGTTGTTGTAGCTATTGGCTCAACAAAATTGAATCTCATAAAACAGTATTGACAAACAGCAAGAAGCACATAGCAGATGCTGCATTATAGTAATATTAATTCAATAATGGCAGTAATGTCATGTTCAGAAAAAAATGCCTGTGGTTCTATTTATAGGAGATAATGGGAACAGCGCATTAAAAGCAGCAATACAAGTTTATCTTACTCTGACAAGGCCAGGGCTGCAATGACTCAGCACTGTCTAAATGTAACACTTTAGTACCGAAACAATGAGTGTGACTGTAAAGTCGCTATCACTTAACAGCAGACATTAGACCAATTACTTCAGTAATGGATTATCTATGCCAGATAACAAAATGGTACTGCACAAAGACCCGCTCACATCTGTTCACTGAGCGAGACATGACGGCACAAAACATCAGCTGTATTAATGAGGCGCCTATCTGGAAATGTCCGGTCCAATCAGACATCACAGCGTTATCTTACACAGCACCTTCATTTCACACCCGGACACCTGTCAGTCTCAAGTTTAGTGGTCTAGCGGCTTCTCAAGTGAAATGAAAACAGGATTCTTTCATCGAACAATGAAACCGTTCTTGTCTCGTCTTTGGCAGATAACCCTCTGTGGCTAACTTCTTGTTTTGCTGGGTTACTTCTATCCATGCAATAAACCAAACTCGTGCCAGAGTTCGTAAAGTGAGGTCCAGCTGCTGAACGCTAACAGATATAAGGAGAAGAAACCGAGCTCTGTTCTGATCATTTCTCTGATAGAATAATGAGGAGAAAATTGAATTCTCCGTGCCTACGCTTTTATAGACACAAAAACAGCCAGTGATTTCCTCTTAAAACCTCCGATAACTGTGGGTGAGTAGAGTTATTGTTCCACAGTGTGTGTATGTGTGTGTGTGTGTGTGTGTGTGTGTGTGTGTGTGTGCGTACCAGTGCAGCTGCGAGGTAGCCCATGCCATTGTGTGTGAGCTGGTTGTTCCATAGCACCAAAGTGACGAGGCCCTTCCTCTGCTCTTTTAGTCCTTCGCACACGTAGGCCAGACCTGTGACGGCAGGCAGAGTTAGTACATCTGTATCTACCTCATCACAATTTAACAACACGTTAGTAAAATGTTGTATTGCGGTGCATTAGCAGTGACTTCTTTGCATAATCCTTTATTTAGATTTACTGTCAACTGTAAACCGGACCAAAGAAAAAAAATACATGCAAATGAATTTATCCTCGGAGAGAATATTGTTTGTAATGACATCACATCCTGTGTATTTGCATCTGGAAGTGCTCAGATGTGTATGAATTTTAATGCGCTGATCTAATTTCCCCAGAAGGCTCAATTAACTCATCTTATCAGAGTTTGTTCTGAGGTGTTAAAAAAGTGTTTTTAACAAAACATACAAGACATTAACATAGTTATGCTGCAGTGTGTGTTAGTGCTCCATCACTACAGTACCAGAGTCCAGAATGTGGTTGTTGCGCAGATCCAGGATCTGGATGTTGTAGTTGAACTTGAGCAAGTTGCCAAGTTGGGCTGAGTCCTGCAGGCCATTGAGCTTGTTGTCTGCCAGGTACAACTCCCGCAGGTTCATATTCATCTTCAGAGCCGTAGCTGTCCAGAAAAATAAATTATGAATGAAGGTGAAGGGAGAAGAAATACAAAGTGTCAGGAATGGAGAGGTAAATTCTTGGACTCGGATTGTCTGACACTGAAGGAAGGGCTGGAAAGGGAAACCGTTCTGCCCATCTTACCCAGTAACATGAGCGGTCTGCCGGACAGACCGGCATTCTCCAGGTGGAGGACTGCCAGGCTGCCGCTGATCCTGAGCGCTCGCGCTACAAAGGGAGCCGAGTGGTCCAGCAGAGGACTGTTACGTGCATCGAGGTACTGCAGAGAGCTCGTCTGAGAGGAAACACCAACAGAGATACAATTCATTTGGTGTGCACGGATACAAGTGAAACAGTGTCCTCTTCATGGCAATGACAACAGCCTTTCTGTGGTTCTTAACCGTTAACACATCTATAACAGACAAGGAGAATGACTAAACAAGTTAAAGGTGGATTTTGAGTTAAGGATGTCTTGAGGACTTTAGCATTGATTATAGCTGCGGTCATAAAGCGATGAACATCTGCTAAGAGTGTCATCAGACTCCATACATAAAACATTATCCTCAAATGAGCAAACGAGGAAGACAAAGAGGAAGTACGTGCACGTTGTCTCCCAGATAAAGGCTCTCCAGAATGGATTAATCCAAGGCCTCACCTCAGGGATTCAAAGCACACACTTGTCAAAGCCTGACCACATTCACAACCATTGGGCTTTGCCGAAATTAGCTGCTTTTTATTGACAAGCTCCGACACAAACAATCTACAGGCTGGTTTTCTCCAGACAGCTCTTCATTAATCATCAGACATTCGATACTTGTAGACAAGGGGAAGTCTTTTACCAACACTGATCAGATGTGGAGTCGGATTTTTTACATTTTAGCAGGAACGAAGCAAATCTCTAAAAATAAAATAACCAAATAAACATGCCACCCTATAAATACTCCAAAGTAATTTGTGGTTTTGCACACAGATTAGTGTTGTTCACTGCCAGACTACTTCACAATGTAATTCAGTATAGCCAAATATATTCACAAACTGCATAATATAGTAACCTAATATACAAATTAAACAATTTACCACAATTGGTTGAAGCTATATTTTTGCATTTATCATCTCAAACTTTGAACTATTCCACATTTTACAAAATTATACAAAAACAACTGTATGAAACGCGTTCTCGAAGCTTCACCCTCTTTATTCCTCGAGCACACAATCAACACTTATCTGCACATGATTTAACAAAAGCTAACCAGCAGCTGTTCATACCCATGCGTTTTCTCACATAGAGGCTTGAGAGGTGATGTATTAATATGTGTTAGCCTGGCGACCCATTTGTATTCTTCACAGTGATGACTGACGTCAAAGAGCGGCGTAAAAGGGCAGGCGAGGAAAAGCCGAACACGTCTGAGTGCTGCAGAACATAAATTCAACCAGAGATTTAAAAACAACAGATGAAAGATCGATCTTCCATCCCGGGCACAGAGCTACAATTACAGAAGTAAAAGATCAAACACCCTCTTTTCTGGTCACAAATAAATGTATAACATGACATTTTTTCACTCAGTTTGCACTTAAGGCTGAAGTGCTTTCTCGCTGAAGACAAAACACTCAGACCAGTGTAGTCCATCACTCTCCTTTCATTTATTTTACAAATGATTACTTTTATCGTCCGTCCTCGGTGCCCTCACTGTCATCATCCTGTTCATTCTGTCAGGACTCAGCCTGTTTCCTCCTTCACACAAGCAAGAAGGACTTTCAGAGCTTCATGTTTATCGTATCTTTTCATGCTGTGTACACCAAAGCACTGAAGTCACTTCATTCCACTGTACTGATCAGTATTGGACAAAGAGTCCATTACCATAAACTTCACCTCTAACCCAGAGATCAGGTCTTATTTTATATAAATGCCATTTTTGTGTTGTGTATTCAAGAATCTATCATCTGTAAAAAAAAAACAATTTAGGGGGAAATAAATAACATGATATTCTGAGGACTGTTTTGTTGATCCATGAATGCAACAAATGCTCTCCTATTCCCATACGCTCCTTTTTCTCCACAGACAACGTTTCCCCCTATTGAAGATGGAGATGACCTCTCACCTTTCTCATCATGTGAGCCGCAGCCTGCCATCCCCGTGTGCCAATGTGCTTGTTGAAGGAGATGTTGAGATGTGTGGCCGACTCGTAGTACTCGATCATGTCAAACAGAGCTGATGCGCCCTGAGAAGCACAAACATACATTAACCGTTATTTCAGATTACAATTCAACTGTTATATATCTACACATTCAAATACAAACACTTATCACAGTCAGTCAAATTGTTGAAACCCTGAAAGAGATGTTACATGGTATAGTCTGGAGCAGCTGAAGTAGCCACGGTAACAGTCCTTTGGAAAAGGCGAGAGCTGCTGTTTAAGGGGCTCACGCGTTGGAGAAGACACACCTGTCTGGTCTACGGTTGCAAATAAAAAGGCAGTGAACACCAAAGTAGTGAACATGTAAAAATATGCAGTGTCACAGCTCCTGTCGTCTACTTTAGAGTGCAGCTGGCAATTACTTACACTACCGATAATCTGCAGATTCTTTCATGATTAATTGATTGATTATTTTCTCTTTAAATAATAGTTGAAAATGTGATTAATATTAATTTCTTTGTAAGACCCAGATCCAGTTTACTGTCATTTATGATGCTGAAAAGCTTTAAATCCTCAAATTGAGAAGCTGGAAGCAGTAAATGTTGTGCATTATTAAAACAAGATTAGTAGAGTATAAAAACAGTGACTAATTAAATCTATGTCAAACAAATTAATTGTCATTTCAGCTATGTTATAGAGAAATGTGTACAAATGGGGGCATGAAACCCTGGAGCTGAAGAACCAAAGTGAAATGTCTGGTGATGCATCTCTCTTATCGATCACTGATCTACTGACTATGTCAACGTTTTGGTGAAACTTAAACACCACCAGCAACACCAGGCAGCGGTGAATTTGCTCCTGTGTGCAATTGAGCGGATTAAAATGAGAGCATGAGCGTATAAATTCATCCTCCACGGAGTCGTATGAAAATCAGACCGGCTGCTGCATAGTGTCTCATACTAACCTTTCCCCCTTTGTGTGTGTATATACTGGGAGACATTACAGAATATACACAAGTGTGTTTATCTACAGGGTGGGGGGAGATGAGTCACATCCAGCCCAATAAAAGCCAGCCTATGTTAGTCCTCCCCACACTTCTTAAAACATCTCTCCAAAACCATTTCCCCATTTCACCTTCCCATATCATTCCCAACAACATCACCACAGAGGCTCTACACAAATCAACTGCTACTCATTCCCCATCTTCTCACTTCCCCTCGATTCCCCTTCTACGCCCCCTTCCTCCATTCTCCTTTCAGCACTTTTCATTGCGTCTGAGCCCAAAGCAAAGACACTTGTCTCAGACCAAGATGCAGCTCTCTGGTGACTCAGTAATGACTCATTCAACTACTTCATTCATATTTCCGGGGCAGTGTTCCATTTTTGTCTGTGCGCACGTCACTCTGCATTCGTCTGGGTTATGGGAAGCTCTGGTGTGCGGATGAGAGCTGTGTGTGTATTTTCCAATTAAGATGCTAAAAGAGTGAATGTACAACACTGTTAATGAATGGAACCGCTATTTTTCATTTTGTTCTGTGTATAAATTTAAACTAGAATATGAAGCCAAATAAAACACTTTTGTCAGGGGATCTACTAACTGGTTGCAGGTGATGTTAAATGTTCTTGCATGTAACTGGGTAAAATCCGTTCCACTTGAGAGAATTTGTGAGTTCACGTATTTGTCTATGGCGTCTTGTATGGTGGAACCTATATAATATAAGCCGTATACGCAGAACGGCAGTCCATCTCAGGGCTAACGCAGGTAGACGACACCTGTTAAATAACATGATCTGTCTCTGGAAACATTACCCGGATATCTGATTCATGGGTGTTTACATTTACCACCTTGTATAAAAAGGTGTTATTGTTATCTCGATCGTCCTGCTTTGTGTTCGGATCTCATTATGAAAAGTATTTTGGCAATGATGCCAGACAGTTCAGGCACGGCAAACTCCAGGTGATCTTTTGAGTTGACGGCCGATTGTAATCATTTGGAAATTTAGACAAACTAGAAGGGCGGATTATTTAATCCCTCATCCTATGTTAACAGTGCTTTTTCACCAATTCAGCCTGTGTGTAAATTAATATATCTGGAGCTCCGTGTGAAAGGAAGTGGCTGTACTCAACACTGCAGCAGTGTCTATCTGTGCGTGCCTCCAGTCCAAACGTCCCTAATGGTGTTTACACAAGTGAACACAAGTGGACATCTGGAGTAATCAGAAAACCCATGACAAATACTGCACATCCTGTCAGACCAGTGAGAGTGAAAAAGAAGATCCGACTGTGACCGAGGGCAGAAAGCAACAGTGAACGAAGAAAAGCGTGAATTATGGATGTACGGTAGAAGTATGCTAGCTGCACTGAGAGAAATAAAGGGTGGGAGTGAGACAGAGACAGGCTTAAATGGCAGGATCTTCTTACATCTTCATCCAGGTTGGTCTGCTCCAGGTCTATCACTTTAAACTGGACCCTCTTCAAAATCTCTTCCAGAGACTCGCATGCTTTGTAGTCCAGCTTCTCACCTAAAGACATACGTTGATAAAATTTGTAAGAAAAGAAAAGAATCTTCCGATATGAAAGGTATTGGTTGAGTCCCACAAGTTACGGTTTGACTGTGAAGCTGATGTTCTGGTGCTTACCTTTCAGATCTAAGCATTCATTTCGCTGAGTCAGGTCTTTCAATTCCTACAGAGACAAAAGGAAGCTGTGTCAGTAAGAGTCGAGTAACCCGATGGAAGTAAACATTGCTTTTCTCGACTTACATCATACAGGAGGCGTTTCAATACATTGGTACTCAGAAAAAAACACAGATCTAGTGTAAACTAAGATAAAACTTTGCTGTAAAGAAAAGCCTCTGCAGGACACGTTTGCTCAGGTTTGTCAGGTGTATCACGTGTATCACGTGTACGCCATTGAGTCTCAATAGTGGCAACTTTGCTAGGAACAGGATTTGGATATAGAGGGGTTCTGCTATTCCTGGTGATGTTTTTCAAATGAATACTCGCAACAAGCTGAGCGATGACTAACTATGACCATTCAAGCCTTGGTGGTGTGGTTTTCCACAGGACAGCAGAGGAAGTTTCACCCAACAGCTCACCGTGGCCGTTTCCACTAACACTATTCCTCCCTACAATATTAAAAACTGATCCAATGGCACAGTGTATGTCCATTTATGTTTCATTTCCTAAAGCTGTTTCACAATAGAAGACTTCGCTGACAGAAAAACTGAAGCAGCAGGAAATATTCGGTGTGCATCAGCAGTAACTTAACAGAGCTCTGATACGGCTGAAAGCACCCAGTGAACTGAAAAATGTTAAGTATGAACAGCATATAGGACTGTCTACTTTTGCAGGGCAGAAATAATTGCGACCACTGAGATAATGATAGTATAATAACATTATAATGCAAGAAGGTCCTTTCAAAGAGCAATTCATTTTTAATGCTTAAACATTCTCAGAGATTGTAATTGGAATGCAAAAACAACAAAACAAACATCTGGCCTATAATGGCAGGGAAACCTGCTTTTATTCTGGGGTTATTTACGTATGTAAACAAACGGTGATCATGTCCATATATCGTTCGATAAGTCGATAATGTACTTATCGTGATCGGCCTTCAGGTTAAGAGTGAAAATAATCTCCAAACAGTAAACGTTTTAAAAATCATCCCTTTCTTTTTTTGTCAGCAGCAGAAGGCCTAAATGTGGCTCCACCGTTTTTATGTTCCGCTTCATTCTTTGAGATGAGCATATGTTGTCATTGATCCAGTGATGTAGCACATCAACACACTCACAGATGGAAAGGTGGAAAGACATTTACATGTAACCCTGGTAAAACATCCCACCACCTACACAAACACAAAAACATAGAGTCCTGCCCTCGAAACTATGTAGCAGCAAATCCCTCCCTCTAGTTGGCTGCTGAGCCCATTCAGCATGAACTCGGTAAACTCTGCCCTCGTGCCACACTGCCGTCACTGATCTGCGTGTGTCTGGACATACTGATGATGATCGAGTTGTACGGAGGCATCATCGCCTCCTGCATGACTCAACGGGCCCCAAAAACACCAAGATGATATGTGACAGATCACACGCCTAAAAAGCTGTATTGTCATAACACAATCAGCAGGAAACAATATGACACTGAATAACAGGTTCACAGATTAATTATCTCCATAACTTAACTGAATAATTCACTTTAGGCAGCTATAAATAAAAAGCCCGAAATGGAACATTTCAACACTGCTTTCTCAGTATGATTTGAGAAATGGTTTGAATAAAAAAGAAATGGAATGTTCTAAATAATCTGGTGTTGTTGACTACGTAAACACAACCAGACATGTTTGGCAATTTAACAGCAAGACAGTCTTCAATTAAACGGGGCATCTGTCAGTGAGAACGACTTTATCAGCGTAAATACCTCCCTGAAAGAGCCGTCACAACCCAAAATAGTGCATGACGCATAGTGCGCCTCTGCACGGATGGTGGTGGTGGTGTGTGTTGTGGGTGGACTACATCGAGCTACCGGTTCTCTTTCTGATCTTGTTCATTAAATTCTGTGGTGACTCTTGCTTTACTGTGCTTCTATGTTATATAGTTTCCTTTAGTGTGTTTCTATTGGCTGAGTGTGTTTTAGTCAAAAGGACCTTCCCCAATCAACTTGAAGTAAAAACATAAATAAATAAAATAAAATAGACATGGGAGATACATATAGAAAAAGACAGGTGGAGATGATGGAAAAACCTTCCTGTGAGCTTGTAGTCCAAATCCAAAGTGGATCTCCCAAAATACATGGCCCTTAAAATGTGTACTTCATAAAAGGACCAGGATAAACCTGCACCTTCAACCTACATGAGATATTCCAACCCCACAAAGATCAAAATTGAGTGATCAGAAGGTCCTTAAATAGTTTGACCTTTTGGTAAATACTCTCATTGGTTTTTCTTGCAGAGTTGAGAAGATTGTTCATGTCATTGTTCATGGAAGTCTTAAAAGGTTGATGTGTGATGAGACGTCTGCAGGAAAATATATTTTCCTTCATTTAACACAGACTGAGGATATATATATATAAATACATGCTGAACCAGTCCAAAGAGATACATTTTCTGCATATTCCGAGAAATCAAGTGTGCACATGGCTGTGTGTGAGACATTGCATAATAGGGAAACCACTTGTCCCAGAGGGAACTGCTGCAGCAGAAATGTGACACAAAGCTACCAAGTGTCCAGTTCTCAAGACAAGTTGGGAGTTACTGCAGAGCAGGCATTCAACATGCAGCTTCTAAATAGTGACCCTTATAAAACACACGGACACACAAACAACTCTTCAGAAATGTACATAACCTGCAGGGCCCCACGTGTACAGTGCAGTTGGACTTCATAAAGAAAGCATTAAGAGTGAAAGAGGAAAAGAAACTGCAAAAAGGTGGTGCTACTCATCCCCCCCCCCCCCCCCCCCCCCACTGGTCAGCCATTTGGTCAGACTGGCTTGTTTATGTTAGTGGCTAGTGCAAGGATGACTAAGCAGAAATGAGAGGGGGCAGTAGTGGACCAAAAGACTACAGTGGCAGGGAGGGATGGAGGGAAGCCAGGCATGAGCAAACAAGCAGTCACAAAAAAAGCAGAATATGATGGAGGGAAGGAGGGGAGAACGGGGGCCACCTCTCTGATGAGTCCCAGTGGAAATGTACCAAGACTGTAGCCTGAAATGAGGCTCACAGCAGCAGTTTAGCACAGTGATGCGCATTTCCACAAGTAGCTGATATGTTAACCTTCTTCTTTCTCTCAGCTGACCAGGCATATTGTGGGGATCTCTTTGCAGAGTCTCTTGAAACTCAACTGCGTTTCCATCTGGGGACAGCTTTACGTCAGCGTCATCACTCACACACACATGAAGACACACCTGCAGGTACAAATATGCAAAGCTTTGGCGGCGAGGTCCAGTTAAGGGTTTTATGAGCGACTGTGCGACAGAACAAACAGGAGAAAGTGCTGATGTGCCTCTGCTGCAAACGCTCGTACTACCAACTCCTCCGTCTGGCAGAGGGAAATCAGTTTGATAATGGGATGTTCCCACACAAAAGCAAGCAGAGAGACAGACAACGTTTGTAGACAAACAGTTATTACGCATCAGAGATATCAGATCAACACAACGTTCCCAGTAATAGCTGGGGCATTAATCTATTGAAATAAAAGAAAATACAGGTCTTTATCAGACAGAGGCTCTCATATCAATAGACCGTTCTCCTTACATTTACATGAAACACATTGCCAGCAGTAATTTTAAATCTAGGTCACTGTACCTGGGAGTGTTTCACCCCACAGGCAGTATTGCAGTAAATGCAAAAATCTGACAATTACATAGTCAGTTGTCTCCCTCCGGCCACAAAGAAACAAGTTACCTGCACCCATGACTCAGCAAACATGCCTCTTTACTCTGATATATCTACTATACATGTACCATCCTCTAGTATCAGGATACCAGCATTATTAACTGGCTGATAGGTGGAGAGTCATTTATGTCTGCTTGAGAAGGAGGTTAAAAATATATTTGTCTCTTCTGCCCATTGATTTGTTTTTCCTCTGTCCTGCTCATCGGTGACAAAGACATGTCTCACACTCGGTGGAAAACAGTTCCTCACAAGATAACATTTGGATGTGTTAACAATCGCAATACAGAACAAGCACAAGCACCAATACGCATACAAAAGGCACGAGGTCGGCAGAAATAGCCTATATAAAAACAAACAGTCCTGAGGCTTCCCCCGCTGGATTTGAAGAACTGCTTATGCAGAGGGATTATGAGACACATGACTGTGCTGGTTCACCCACAAGAGAAGGCAGAAAAAAAAGACATGAGACACTGGTCTGCCTGTTGGGAGTAAAAATGGGGGAAAAGGCCCAGCTATACTCAATGCTATCGCAGCGCAGTCATGACATTGTGCATTATGTCGTGCCCTAAAACCACATAACAGACTTTTTTGAAGTGTTTTCATCATCAGAAGAAAAGCTCTAGGAAGTTATTTTTGGAATAAATGGGACTAAATTTTGTTCAACCCCACGAACAGGATCCTTCAAAATTACAAACAACCTTTGGGTGGATCTACCAGGACTTCCTAACTCTTTCCTAGCTTGTTCAACTCCTGAACTCTCCTCAACTAGAGTAGTTTCTATTATAATTATAATAAATGTTGTATAATCTTTTTATATAACAAGCCCTTGTGTGTGCGAGCATAAAACTAATTTTGAATAACGAAAATAATGTACATTAACACTAAAACTACCTTTTCCCTCCACCATGGGTAACAGATTCAGGGGAACACACCTCACAATCATAATGCTTATTGATTAATTTGCAGATTATTTTCTAAAAGCATTGTTTAATAGATAGATCTATAAAAAGTTCTGTCTTTGTATGGGAAGGAAGTGAGGGATTTGGTATTTGGAAGAGCAATGATGTTCTGCTGGGGGATCAGCAGGGGAACCTGTGGGGTAAACACAAACTTTTGAGTTCCCCAGTGTTAGTTTTAGCTAACTGCACATCTGTAGGGGCTTCTTGTTTCTTACGCTGCTTGACTGAGTGCTGAGGCACAAAACATGCCACAGAGTTATATTTACCATCATGAATAAAAAGATGTGATGCTCTTTCTCCAGAATGAGAGTGTCCCAGACTGTAAAAAAATAAGTGTGTTCATATTCCACAGCATCGCTCACTCTCTCACACACAAAACTCACACTGTCTCTCGGGGTGCGTGTTGTTTTTATCACAACTATTCAAACCCATGACGATAATTGTTTTGGGAATGCTTGTGACAAACAAGCAGTGACAGCAGTGTGTCGGCAGGTTGGGGTTGTGATGTGAGGAAGCATCAACGCCCTCACCAACTATGCTGCTAAACCACTTTTTTTCTGTTAACACTTTTCTTTGCTTTCTTTACTTAAATTCCCAGTCGGCAACATTTGTTTGATCATATTCACCGAAGCCGACACTACGCTCCGATAGAACAACATATATCATCTGGTTTTAGAAAAAAAGCGTGCCTCTACGTGCAAAAATCGACAGTGCCCGGATCATCCTGTCCAATCAGCATGCAGGGCTGTGTTCGTGCACACACAAAGCCCCTCCCCCCTCGGGGCGTACCACTATCACAGGGGGGAGGCGGAGGGAAGTAGCAACAAGCTTCCAATTCATTGTTAAAAACTGAAACGAGGAGGTCCAAAACAACCAAGGAAAAGAAAACATAGGTGGAAAAGAAGTAAAAAAAGAGGGATTGCGACGGGGCCCGCGATAAAACCAGAGTCAACATCGGACCCGCGTTTCAAAGGTGGCGTGATCTAAGGGATTTCAAAGGGCACGAAGTCGAGGGGGAGGAGCTCGGTGGTCGTGGGGGAGGAGCGTGAGAGTTGGAAACATTCAAAATCTGACAGAGTGCCCTCGATCCGCCAGACTTGCCGACTGGGACTTTAATTTATGGTTTAAATTAATTGAAAAACAAACTAATGTAATCAGAATCTTTAGTTATTCTTGCTGCTGCTTAACGAGGAAGCCTGCCTCAACAGTAGCCCTTTCATGTGTTGTATGTGTAGGCAGGTTCTCTGATGGGATTACTCAAAGGATGTGATGAAAAATACAGGTGATTAAATAAAATATAAACATTGTTTTCAACATTTCAGCATGTTCTCATTTGGGGGAATTTAATATTTTCCTCTCCCAACAGCAGACAAATACAGTTAGAAAGACAACCAAAACTACACAGGAGAGAAAAAAAGACAAAAACTAGAGACTACACTCAGTTGCCAGTTTATTAGGTAGACCTGGCTAAAGGCGAGTCCACACCGGACCGAAAATCGGCGTCTTTGAGAGAGTCGGCGTCCATGACATGAGTCCCCTTGGTGTGGTCGCTCGAATCGGCCCACGTCGGCGTTCATTTCAGCCGATTCAAATGTGTAATCTGCCATTCGAGTCGGTCATTCTTTTACCATTCTGATTGGTGGAGGCTAGCAGCTTGACTAGCGAATCAGTGAAGCCCGGAAGTGACAATGGTAAACATACCAGATAACCAGTGGAATCGAAGAAGGTGGTCTAGAGAGGACCGCCTACTTCCGGTTTTCGTGTTTTTTGGCCCACAATACAGATTAGCTCCGCCTGTTGTTTTGGAGACATTACATCTCACGCAAGCGCGGAACGTATGCCGTCGGCTGTAGTTCTGTAGGTGTGAACCGCCCATGTCATTGTTCGAGTCGGCCATGTTAAGTAGCCCGACTTCATTTACCGACGCGAGTCGGGCAGTCGGTCCGGTGTGGACCCGCCTTTAAGATAACAGTCTGTGTGATTGCACTGATGTGTCTGTTAATCTGTGTTTTGTGTCAGGTTTAACCTCACCTGTATCTGTTTGAGCACTTTGGGGATGGGTTTACAGTTGAGCTTCTGACAGGCTTGTTTGTAGGAAGAGAGGATCTCGTCCACCGTCACATTCTGAGCTGCAAAACACAGAAAATGAAGGAGGTTAAGATTATTTTATCGCCTCGTTTCTTTGAGGAATCAACACACGCTCACACATACAAGAGAATCAAATGAAAAGGAGAGGAAAAATGACACGACAAGTATGTTTCAATCATGTTTTTCCCCGTATCGCTTAAGATTGCCTGAGATCTGTTGATAAGCTTTGTTTTATATTTTTATTTATTTCCATTTAAAGCTACAGTGAGCTCACATGTATCACAGCAACTATGTGTGAACTTAAGTGCATGACAACTTTCGTTTGAAGGTTTCCTATATTTTTTATTATTCGTCAGCAAGATTGGGAGTGGGACAGGATGGAGACAGCTTTTCTTCATCTCCGGCAACACTGAAGTTCAAAACTTTGGCTCAAACGCAACCAAAGTTGCAATATATATATAAATAAAAACATGCAAATGTTTTTAATGTGTCCAATATCCAAAGTGGCTCTGCTCACATCGCTTACAGGCACCTTTGTCATATCATTAGGTCAACTGATGCTTATTTATTTTGCATTCTCTGCACTCGGCACAACTCGCTTGTGATGTTGACGTGCATCTCACTGCAATCGTGATGTTCTGACATCAAACAAAGCCTCTTGAATGGATCAGGCTTCAGTTCGATCCAGCATATCAGCCAGGGATATCCCTCCATATGAACATATGATGGTTCCGAAATAGTAACCCCCTTTAAGGCATCCCCTACTTAAGTCAGCAAAAAGGAGGTATTGTTCTTTGCTGCCTTCCAAGGCTGTAAATGGGGCTAACGCCAGTCAGATGACTGGGCAACATTCAAACCCACTGTTCTGGCTGAGAGACTCTGCTGAGAGATGAAGTGGGCACACAGGGGGAAAAAAAGACATGAAACCAGATTAAGCATTCTAACAGACTTATTTGAGCTGTGAATACAACTTTATTCAAAGTAAGCAGTGCATGCCGGTACAGACAGAAACCTAAAATCAATGTAACTCAATAATAAAACCGTTGTCTTTCTATACAAACAGTTTCAGCATGTAGATTTGGATGGTTGAATGTGTTTGCCTGTTGGCGGGGGCAAAGGGGCAGTTCAAAAACCTGTACAACAGCTATGCATGTTGACCAATTGTGTCATTCTCCCTCTCAATGAAATGTACAAACGTCCGACCGCGGCTCAAAATACTACAAGAGACGATACTGCGGTGAGTCTGAGGTAATGGTGTGCATGTGTGTGTGTGTGTGACTAAATTAAAGGGTGAGTCAGTGCCACATGAATACAATTAGAAAGGCCACAACATATCTTCCACTTGTTTTGAGATCCAGACCAAACAGCCACTCTATTGGAAACCAGTTGATTTTTGCAGCAGGAGCTGGTAGATGCTGAATGTACACGTACGCACATAAAAACTCTCCACCGCTAGTTTGATGAGGAAATGCTTCTAATGACAAGACACATAAAACTCTATGTAGGTTCAGGACTCAAACTCTCTGGGCACAAAAAAAATAAATATGCATACTCTCTGCATCAGATTTATAAAAAGATACCCATTCACATGGTCATGTTTGATAACTTTCAATTATGGTGAAATTGTGCACACAAGCCTCATTACTCCTCATACAAGTAGCCATAAATCATAGATTAACAATGAATCAACTGTTAGCAGCTGTTAGCTCCCAAAATATTTAGACCTGTTAAAGCAGGGGCCACATACAGCAGCTTGATCTCATGTGGACCTCTCTGTTCAATGTCGTCCTTGAAAGTTCTTGTATTTTTCACCATAATGAGTCTGATAGTGGCATGAAATATTATATTCCTTGAGCATTGAAAGGTACAAACAAGAAACATTTAGAAGTAATCTAGTGGGCTGCATCCATTGCTTAAAGCTTTAAAAAGCATGTTGATAAATTGCTGTTGTGGTTTCAAGATGTCCAACATTCATAGCAGCTTGCAGGGGTTTGTTTGAAGCAAATGCAATTATTATGTCCTGAAAATCAGTTTTAGTTAAGTGCCACTCATGTGAATGAGGACAGAAATGTGGAATGAACCTAAACGTCTCTGCTGCCAGTACGTGAGAGCGCAGTCTTGAAAATTTGCACAGCAGTGTGTGTGCGTTCAAGTGAACACTGTGTCCTTGGAAAAGTGTTATTGTGCAGAGTCGCTGTGAAGCAAGTGTGTGTGTGTGTGTGTGTAAACACTTCCTGAGGGAAGGGAGGGAAGGGGGGGGGGGGGGTGGCGTGCTTACTAACCCGTATTTTCACACATAATTACAAACATTAATTGGAGAAAAAGACTTGGAGACTGAATTAAAAAAAGAATATGCTCTACAGTATATGGCCTAATCTATCAGTATTGGGCTGAAAAGCAAATAAATTACAGCACGGAAGCTTAGATTGAACACCTATGAGTAAAGGAGTGGTGGGAAATTACAAATAAAAATAAAAACCAGTGACAGAAAGCAACTCAGGGGTCAAATGCTTGGTGTTAAACAGAAGATGTGAGCTTTAGCCCTGCAGGATCATTAGGCGCTGAGCTACAGCTGCATTTCTGCTGGCTTTGTCTTTGTTTTATTGCACTCCCTCTAGTGCTGCTGGTACTTGCAAAAAGGAGGGAGTGGTGGTGAGGAGGTACGCAGAAGGGGGAGAGAGGGAGGGGAAAGGGCTGCTCCAAACAACATCTTTGAAAACCAGGTTAAAAGGGAAGTAGAAGGGTAAAGGTAGTTGGATTTAGGGTTGGGCAATACTAAAGTTCCCCTACGGTCAGTGTTGCTTTAACTATAACACTGAACAAAAAAAAATAAAATGGAGAGAGGGACAAAAATATATATAAATATCTATAGTCTGAAGTTGCATATGTCGCAATACCCAAAATTGGCCCCAATTTATAGGCAGTAAGCGCTGTGTTACACAAGGGCATGCAGCGATCAATCACTGGTAGTACCTGACCTCACACATTTTCATCACCGTCACATTTATATTTTGTTGCCTTTGGAAAAGTCCTGATAACTGAGGGTTGATTGCTCACAGTGATAGTTTGCTTTGTACGGCTGCTCTTTGTGGTGGCAGACTTGTGTATTCTGTTGGGTGATGAGTTTTAAGATGGGAGTAGAGATTAGTGGTTCTTCCATCCTTAGTCTCAAATTGTTTATTGCAGAGCTCGCAAAGAACATCTTTCCTGCTGAGGTTAGGCCTTATGGGTATTTAAAAAGATCTGTGCTGAAAGGTTTGACGCTTTATTCATAACGTTGACGTTCACATGATTATTATTTATAACTTATGGAAACATGTGTGTGCAACAGTCCACCGGCTTCCACATTCCCGTTCTCTCTCAAACACACAAACAGTGAGCCTCCTCTCTTGTTGTGAGCAGTTTCGCGTCAGAACTATTTTCTTTCAAACACAGCTCTTACATGAAATTGCTCACAACAACACAAAACAAGGTCTTTGGATGATCTTGTGTCATGCTTTCTGAAAAAGCCAAGTGAAGGCAAACATCTCCAGTGGCAGATATCTCCAAAACTAGGCAACACACACCAAAACCAAATCAGCAGGAAATGAGGAAAAATAAGTAGTTTTGATTTTGGTGTTAACTGTCTCTAAGCACAGAGTGTTTGCACTTATGGAAAACTTTACCGACAAAGTGAACTGTGTGCGCAAATTTAGTTTTAAAGTGACTCATTTATTACATGAATGTATAAATGTTTTACAATGAAGAATGAATGAAGAATGATTTATAATAACTCCTCAATTAGCATCAAGCTCAATCCTTCATGGTAACAGCTAGCGAGCCAAAACTAGCAGAAAATCTAAACTGTGTACTCTGCTTTAGGCTACTATGTGTCTGTTCACTCCAGTAATAAAGTCAAACCTCGCATGAAAAGCATGTATTACTGCTCAGACAGTGCGGTAGTGTTGGCAGCAGTGTGGGCTGCACATGTGATGTAAGAGTGTCGAATGCAGTGTTTGGTTACAATTCAATACCGTAACCAAATCATAACGTGTCCTAGTATGGTTTTTATTAGTACCCCCCCCCCCCCCCTCTATTAAAATGCTTTTTATATTTAAATTGTGCAAATTTCTCCACATTAAGAAACCCTACTATTAAACATGATATAATACCCTGTTTTATTAGTACTGGTACTTTTGTATGAACATTTTAAAAGGATCCGTTCCATCATTACGGGAGATCTGTAAATTAATTTGGTATCATTTAATTGTTGTGGTGGCTCCCTCTAAGACAGGTGTCTCAAACTGATCCAGTAAAGGGCCGCTGTGGCTGCAGGTTTTCATTCCAACCAAGCAAGAACACACCTGATCCAAACAATCAAGGTGTGAAGGCAAATCAGGTAGGTGGATAAGTCGAGTCAGGTGTGTTCTTGCTTGGTTGGAATGAAAACCTGCAGCCACAGCGGCCCTTTACTGGATCAGTTTGAGACACCTGCTCTAAGACTTGTGCATTATGAAAACAAATGCAGTTTTCAACTGTTTCAACTCTACTATAACTATAACACATTACGGCTCTTCTTTTGTTGCATTCGTGCTTCAGTACATGGCCGGTTGGATTGGGTCAGGAAAAATTGCAGGCAACAAGGGAGGTATAAGTACCATAAATTAGGCCTATGAATCAATCACTATGAAGAACAACCAGCAGAATTACAACAATAACCGGTACATACAGCGTGTCAAAGCGTAAGAATTGTTTTTACAGTTATGGCATTGGACGTGACACATGAAACTTGATACTTTACTTCCACACCTTAATTACAATGAAACTATAAAGCACAAGGTGAGGTCGTGGTTTTCACTGGTATTTTTAGTCATTTTATTTGAACAAGGGCCGGAAGGTACCAGACAACTAATTTTAAACAGCCAAATTTAGTCAGATTTACATTTGTGATTTTCAATAAATGCTGCCAAACAAGCCTCTAGCCATGTATGACAATTCATCAAAAAAGGACCATTATTAAATGCAGCTGCTAAAAATACAACACTTTTCCTCTACTTTGTAACTGCACAACGTAACGCTGCTGCAGTCAAAGCCTCAACCACCACCCACAAAAGACCAGAACAGATCGACTCAGAGAGAGTGGGCTTCAGCAGAAGACTCGGTTTGTGCTCGTTTTACTGGGACAGATGAATGAACTGATCTATGAACGCTTCTTCAACCATCACGATCACCATAAAAGGCTTTGTATGAGATATTATTTAGAACTTTGTATTTATTGCTCCATTGTAAATGATGGCCATGGTTGTAGGTAGGGCAAGGATCTACATAGTGCATAACAAAGCAGCAAAAACAGCATATAAATAAAAACAATTATCATTTAACGTAAAGGTAGTGCACAAGTTGCGGCATTTCCTAGTGTGTGTGTGTTGCAGATTCTGCAAGAAGCAGCAAGGCCATCGTGTTTGTTCTGGAAAGATACAAATAAATTAGGTAAGACAGACAACTCCCCCTTCTCCAAACGTCCACCGTTTTCCATTGCTTTCTGACACCTAAATTAATGTGTAAGGGGTGGACAATTTTCGTATCATTAAGTACTTTGAAAGCTCTTGATGTTCAAGCCAAACCTTTAGGGCTTGTAAAAACATGATTATTATCTTCCAAGGTGCTGAAAAAGAGCTAGAACCTCATTTCCCTAGAAGCTGCTGTCATATGGAGGCATTTAATGGAGAGGCGATGTCCGTCCCCTCCTGGTGTCCCCCATGGAACACGTGATTTTGTGAATAATAAATAATTCAGTAAGTAGTTAGTACCATTTATTAAGTAGTACCATTTAGTTTCATGTGGAACTGCTCTTGTCTTGCACAAAGTGCTCACCAACATGGCCGTAACAGTGAGTGGGAATTACAGTAAGTAGGGCTGGGGGTAAACGATTATTTTTAAAACGATTAATCGGGAGATTATTTTATCGATTAGTCGACTAATCTAACGACTAATTGGACGATTAATCCAACGATTATTTTTAGGGATGCACGATATTGATTTTTTGAAGCCGATACCGATATCGATAACTTTCTGCTCCTCGGGACCGATACTGATACCGATACCGATAATATTGTTATTCGTTTTTGAATGTATATTCAGATCAAATTCAGGTCAAAAACACTAATGACTAAGCTTAGGTAGATTTAGCATAGCTTTGCCTTTTACCAAACACCATACCAGATGTATCACAGTGACATGATAATGTGTTAATACTATGAACAAAAGAAAGCCAAGAACAGTTTTGACTCTTCAATAAAATTACAATATTTATATATATATATATATATATATATATATATATATATATATATATATATATAATGTGAAGAGTAGAAATATAGTAGAGTAGAAGAGTAGAAACAAATATGTGTATTTCAACGGTATATCTGCACTACTACTGTCTATACCATACACACTCTCTGTCTCTCTCTCTCTCTCTCTCTCTCTCTCTCTCTCTCTCTCTCTCTCTCTCGCTCTCTCGCTCTCTCTCGCTCTTATTCGTATCTTATCGTATTAATTTATCGTATTCATTTTATGGGGTTTAATGGAAAAAATAGCTCTGAATGAACAACAGCTGAGCAGAAGCGCTTGTCGACCGCCGCGGAGAAATACGCGTCTGGTCTGAACGGGGGTGCGCGGATCGCTCGCGATTTTCGTCGGCGCGCTGCGCCGCGGCGCTTCCGCGTGCAGTGTGAACCTGGCGTGAGAAGGGAGCGCTCGATTTGTGGATTAACTCCCTCCTCCGAAACCTGTGATACCACAGTAACCACATCACTTGCTAAACGGGAGGCGCCTAGAAAAAAACTAACGTCCCTCATCCCAATCCACCCGTAGCACTGTTTTAACACACACATCCTATCGTCGGATCATCGGAGGTATTAATAATTGTATCGGATTTATCGGGATGACGTCATAATTCCTATTATCGGGCCGATAATTATCGGTCCGATAATTATCGTGCATCCCTAATTATTTTTCTGTTGTTCGATTAATAAAATAATTTATCTCAAATAAATACCAAAAAAAATCTTAATAATAGATTACTAAACAACACTGTTTCGCACAGCAAAATAAAAAATATAGAATAAAATTATACAAAATAAAAAGGCCGGCCTGTTTACTCTTACAGTCTAACAAAAATCTCTCCTGTACAAAATTACAAAAGATAAAAAAATACAGTGCAAAAACAAACACTGTGCCGTGCACAGTACAGAAATGATGGCATTTAATACAATATAACACTCCCAACATAGAACCTGATGCAAAATTAAACTGACTATCTAAAAGCTCGTAGAATACTCTATCTACACAGTGAAACTTTTTGGTAGTGCAACACGTATGAGCCCTAACGTACTTGGATGTGGTGCTCATTTTAATGTTTTCAATGCTCATAAAAACATTAATTCATTCATGACCACAGCGCACCAACTTACATGCAGCGCCTGGACTTGCTTGGCTCCGTTAGTTGACATTGGCGAACTAGCGTAGTGAATCTTCATGATACATACTTTAAGCTGGCTAACGACCACAACATGAGTTAGCTCTCTGTGCAGTTTGTTCGTGCCAGGTTAGTAGCGGCTAGATAGCTGTGTTCTGCAGCCGTAAGCTAGCTGCCATCCCAGCCAACATTAAATGCTAACAAACGTTAACTAACACACAGCTGTCTAGCCACTAGTAGCTAGCTAACATTAACTGCTAACCAACCAAGCAAACAAACTGCACGGAGCGCTAAGATAGTTAGCTAGCATGACCAAAGTGCACAGAACTCAAGCTGCACAACACACTACAGAAATGTGCAATTCATTTAGCCAAAGTTAGTACTCCACGAAAGACAAGGGGATGCCTCCACTTTAGATGCTCCAACATTGCTGTTGTGCTGGTGTGGTATGCCAACTCCATTTGGCAAAGACTGCAAATATCGATGTCTTTGCGTTTGGGACTAAATTTAAAGTATTCCCATACTTTTGATGACCTAGGGCGAGCCGTTTTTGTTTTTGGGCTTTTTGCAGGGATTTTTGCAGGGCTTTGTTGGCAATCCTGTGAGGAGGTCGCAGCTTCAGTCTCTATTCTGCAAAGTGTGATTGCAAACTGTTTGTTTTGGGTGACCCACGTGTGCGTGGTGATGCGTTGACGACAAAATATGATGTTGACGATATTTTAGGACGATATGATCGCTACAGGCCTAACAGTTAGGGAGGTGTATCAAGCAATTACACAGCTAGCTGATAACGGAGCAAGTGGTCTAGATCAGATCACTGCAGAGCACCTTAAATTTGCAAGTCTGAGGGCTGGCTGCAGCTCTTCTAGCATTGTTTTACTGGCTCATGGTCTATTGCCGGACTCCATGTTGTCCGTTACCTTGGTGCCTATCATCAAGGACAAAGCGGGCAAGGTGAGGAGCTTGGATAACTATAGACCAATTGCTCTAGCCAGTGTTGGAAAGACTAACTTTTTATATTGATACCACAGACAACCAGTTTGGCTTCAAGACTAAGCATAGTACTAATCTATGTATCTATGCCCTGAAGGAAGTGGTTGAAATGTATAGAAGACAGACCTCTACAGTCTTGATTGGTTTGACAGAATCAATCATAACAAGTTATTCTCAAAGCTGAGTCAAAGAGGTGTGCCCAAAAGCATAACTAGGATCCTGACATATTGGTATGCGAGCAAGAGCATGCAGGTCAAATGGAGGGATGCAGTCTCTACACCATTTGGCGTTGGTAATGGGGTTCGTCAGGGGGGGCTACTATCACCAGCCCTCTTTAATATTTACATGAATGATCTATCTGACCAGTTAAGGGACTGTAAACCAGGATGCATGGTTGGCAACACCATGGTAAACCATCTTATGTATGCTGATGATTTAGCTATCTTTTCTCCTAGCAGTGCTGGGTTTCAACAGATGCTGAATATATGTACCGAGTATGGTGTCAAATACAATGAAAAAAGAGTGTTATAATTTGTAAAACAAAAGGAGATAAGGGACTAATCTTTACATCTTTTTACCTGGCAGGGCAAACATTAACTGTAAGCCACAAAACTAAATATCTGGGACACATCATCACAGATCAAATGTGTGATAATGACGAGATCTTACGGCAGCGACGCATGTTATATGCACAAGCTAACCTGCTGGTTAGGAACTTTTACTGGTGCTCTGTATACTGCCCCCTTGTGGGCAAAGTTTAAAAAGTCTAGCCACCAGAAACTCCAAGTTGCCTATCATGATGGGTTGCGTATACTGCTCAAAAAACCAAGGTGGAGCAGTGCAAGTGAACTATTTTGTATAGTAGGAGTTAGGGCTGCACAAAAAATCGTTAAAAAAATCGCGATCTCGATTCACACATACACGTGATCTCATTTCTACACACAGCGATTCTGAAGCATTTTATATCTCGAGCTGCATCACAAAGCGCCACATTTTTTAAGCGCCCCCAAACGCAGCACTGCCGCTGCCTCCTCCCTTAACCTATGGTAAAGCGTCTTTACAACACGTGATTCAGTGGAGGAAGCCGCCTGCAGTTGAGTGTTTGGAAAGAGTGAAGTTATGTCCACAGGCAGCGGTGTTTCCCCGTGGCCCATTCATTGCGCCGGGTTCGACTCGCCGCCTCGGGAACGCTCGCGAACGCTCGCGAGAATCTTCTAAACTGAATCTTGTCGATCTAAAATAAAGACAGATTCAGCAGCAACTGCATAGCTTATTTCTCGCTTAAAATGTTTTCAGAAACACCTTTCGGTGAACTTTTTTCGTAAAATAATAGAAAGATTCCAAACGAGCCGCCATGTTGGTCTGCGTGAACTCCGGAGCAGACAGGACAGCTGTGAAAGCGATCGTCCAATCAGGTGCAGCCATGAAGTGTGCGCGTGATTGTATGAAGGAGAGCGCCTGTCAATCATCCTCTAGTGGCAGCCCACCAAGCGTGCAATACTGGGAAGCGGTGCGTACACTCGCGTTTAAAATCGCCTCTGTGGACACGTATTACGTACGTGTCAACAGAATTTTTTTTTTTTTTACTTTTGTAAAAATTACTTATCTTCCAATGATAGAACTACTACTATGCCTCTGCCAAAGCAACAAACATTTTTTTTGTTTTGTTAAAGTTCATCTGTGCAATTAACATTTTGTGGGAAAAAATCGTGCAAGAGAATCGTGATCTCAATTCTAAGCAAAAAAAATTTTTTTCCAGAATCGTGCAGCCCTAGTAGGAGTAAACACATTTCATGCACTGTTGAGACATTTGATGTGCAAATCTATTTGCAGACTGAATGGTTCATGTAATTTTATCATTATGCTGTTGGCAAATCCTGGACTTAGTACTGTGAGATACCAGTCATGTGGAAACACTGGCATAACTTCCTTTTTCTGTGTTGTCTGTGTATGTGTTACTGTTTGGATTTGTATGTGTATTTTAATGGACCATGAGTCTGGCAATTAAAGTTGATTGATTGATTGAATGATCATAACCTTGGCTTGGTGGCTAGTTAGGTACTTTAGCTATGTTCCATCACAAATTAAATGTTATCTTTCCCGGTGTTTTTTATCCAGACTCTTTATCAGCCACGAGGTGAAAGAACAAGCAAGACCCATTGTTAGTGTGAGAAATGCTACAAGCCGGTACAAAAAACACACGGGCATCATAGCTTCAACGAAAGCAGTCACTTACATGGAATGTGTATTTGTTCTTATTACATATTTCTCTTTTAAGTTGACAAATAGCATATGTGTAATTCATGGCGCAATTCAAACAGGAAAAAAATGGCCGCCATTGCCTTGTCATCTTTGTGCCTTCACTCACTCACTCGCATTCTTTGTCTAGCTGACAAGAAACAAACACACAGTCCTCCGGCGATGCGCTGTCTCCCCGCACTCCAACAAGGAGGAAACAATCAAAGATAAGCGTTAGCACGTGTGCAGAGTAACACATTTGCAGAGACAAACAAACTGATGACGAAAAGCCTTGGCACGAGGATTTCATTGGAGACATTCAAGTTGCATAACACCCTGAATTTCTTCCGTTTACACTCGTCTGCACAGTCTGGTCTGGTTTTCACTATCACACAGCACACTCTGTATGTGGAGAGCTTAAGAAATATTTTGGCGGTGAATGTGTATGTAGTAAAGATTGTACCGGCTACTGTAGATAAACACCTGACCTGCTGTCTGCACACATAGTCTGGAGTTGCATGGACAGTGGGGGTCTCAGCACAGAGTTACAGTCAGAAAAGGTAGTCAGCCTGTTGACCGACCTACTTTATTGTTGGACAAATTGTTATAGCAGCTAATACAACCCTGCGACAACCGACGACCAATCCTCTGGAAGGATTAGTCCACTGAGACGTGGGAATGCTAAATACTTTAGAAAGCATGAGGTCTGTGGAAAGTAACCTTGAATTGATCATTCAGAAAACATTTATCACTTTAAAAGGTCATAACAGAGGAAACCAGTGTTGACAGGTAACATGCTTCAAGAGGAAATTATTCCCAGCCAGCACTTCAGAAAAAGGTGCTCCAACATAGAAGATTGAACTCAGAGCACTCAGGAACACATGGAGGCCAGGTGTCCAAGAATCTGTTTCAGCCGAGTCTATTAGGTACACCTCACTAAAAATACTGCAGTCTAGGTGTCAAGGTGTAATTTAGCCAATCATCATTCATAAAAAAATACACCTGTCAGTATAAAGCAACACAAATCCACAGCACCACAAACTGCAGTTAGGTTGTTTACAAGTTTAAAGCTAATCACAGAGAGAAGAAAGAAGTAGAACAGAGGTTGAGTCCTTTTCCTGTTGTGTAAACATATTTTCGTAATTTAACTGGCTTAGTCTAAAGTGAAAACATGAAGAATACTTAAACTTGGTGGTGACTGGGTCTACACACGACAACAATTTATAAAATAGCATGCCAAACCTGTGAGCAACCATCCAGAGATAGATGCGAGTATGTTGTGGGTGGCACACCAACGTGTTACCAGCTCCTACTTAACATGCAAGTGCCAGTGTTCAAAATAGCCCCCCTCTGCCTGTCTCCAGTCCCACTCCCTGCCATCTCACACTGCAGTGCTATGGATGGTGACAGCAGCGTCATTCACACATGACAGTTGGCCGCCTGGCTGATCAGAGGTGTGGCAGAGAGGCAGGGATTGTGTCGCTACTGCAGTGTGCCTCGACCAGTCTGGGTGACAAGACGGCAGCAGTGTGTCAACACAAAGAGAAACAAGTTCAAGTTTTAGAAGGAAGCCGCCATCTGCTTAAAGGCAGATGATGAGGTTAAAACCACAACTTAAGCCCATTTACCTAACATAAATCATGCTGTATCAGCACAGGTCTGCAACTAAACAAAGTACATGTAATGGCTTCTAGTAATGTTGCTCAATAAACATCCATTTGTGGGACACTAATTATGCAAAAACTCTGGAATCAATTCCAAGTTCGTGCAGAAAAACAAAACAAAAAAACAAAAACACAAGCCAGTTTAAACCATCTCCCACATGAAAAGCTACAGCAGGCATGTGTCTGATATATATATATATAATAAATAATAAATAAATAAATAAATAAATAGAAGAGAGAGAGAGAGAGAGAGAGAGAGAGAGAGAGAGAGAGAGAGAGAGAGAGAGAGAGAGAGAGAGAGAGAGAGATGCCAGAGCAGATGAAGGGTGACATTATGAGCACGACTGTTGGACGTTTTATTTTCAAATGAGGGGGTATTTTTGCAATGTCTAGGAAGATTTGTCACTTGACTTCAGCTAAAAGCTGATGGATTTCATAGAGAGTGGTATGTAATATGTCTATTCTACCATTTACAAACAATCCCCAGATTGTTTGGTAAAAAAAGATCACGTATAGGGCTACGGTGCAGACACATGGTTAAATGCCAGGGTTTATTAAAAATACCCAGACAAACAGATTTTAAACAAAGGTGGATGTGTAGCACAGACAGGCAGAAATGCTGGATAAATGAATGTACAAACCAGAGCTATGCCACAGGGATGATATTATCAGCAGGTATGACCGTATCACAGACAAGAAAAATATCACAGAGGCCCAGAATATCCGGTGTTGGTCTGGCTCTAACGCAAACTGAACTAGCTTCTAGGTTTTCAAAGCCTTTGTCCATTCTGTTCACTGAAAGCTTTGCTTATCACTATGTAAGTTGGTTCACAGCCATGACACATAACTTTTCATGGGTCACAGAGCCTCTAATAACCTGGTGCCAAGTGGGCCTCGGGTCTGATGACATGAGACAGAGCTGCACGTCGGCCAAAGAGTTTGGCTGCTTGCAGGATTAATGGTCATTAATGTGAAGGAACTAGGCTTTTACATATTTGTACACAAAGCTGTATTACATTAATGTTATAGTACTCTGGTGTGCTCTATCATTCTCAACGGTTGCTGTGAAAAAACATCTTGCACCATGGCTTAACAAAAACAACCGCTCTGCATTTAAGAGCGTTTGCAGTGGCTGATAAGTCTAATAAAATAAATTACTTAGCACATGTTTCCAGAGATTTTGTAACAACGTGCTTAACTGATATCAGCCCAAGCTGCAGCTAGACTGAAGTGACCGGCCAGGGCGGAGGGCGAAACAGGGGAGGAGAAGTGAAGGGAGCACGGGAAGCAACGCAGCATGTTGGGAAGTTCAGGAATCTCAGGATATGATGTAGTATTTGCCCAGGCCTGGAGGGGAAAGAACAGTCTCGCAAGTCTCGACAGGGAGAGAGGTAAAGCAAGGAAAAAAAGAGCTCTAAGAAAGATATAATCTAACATTGATACATCTAACCACTGTCGACAATATTACATTTGAGTACAATCTGGTCCTTTTACTGTAAATCCTAGCCTCACACACGTCATGCTAGCTGATGCCACAAAACGGAGTGCAGAGGAAAGAAGAATAAATGGAAATATGACACCCCATCCCCCATCTGACTACCATTGTTCACCTCTCTGTTCCCTCCTGAACCTCAGGTGTTAATTTGAATGACAACTTTCTAACCCCTGCTTTGCAAACATTCAATACCCATCCAACAAATTCTCCCCCCTGCTCTTACAGCAGTAACTCACACTGTGCATGGACGAAGCTCCAGGCTCTGTGAGCTCAGGCTCACTTTGCTGTTATGTTTCTGGCAGACGACATAAGACAGAGACGCAGAAAACCTGACACTAGATCTGCAGATAAAGGGTTTGCATGGATGATATAGCTAATGTGGCACAGTGCTTCTAACAAAGTGAAAAATGAAGGGCCTGAAGTGGTGGTTTGGATACTTTCAATTTACTTTGGCCTCAGAAACACAGACGCACACATACACACATTCAGATAACCTGTCCCATGTGCAAGCATGTCTAATGACAAGACGGCAGGAACAGGTCAAAGGAAAATATATCCATGTGCACGACAAACATTCAAAGCTTTCACTTGTAACACAAAAAATAGAAAAGTAGAATCGTTTCCCAAATTTTGAAAACATCACGCAAGAAGCAATTTCCAAATTGAATACATAAGTGACATACAGTATATAGTAATAATCAGGCTTTGTCAGTTGCGAAAAAAGATGTTATCAAATCAGTGGTTGGGTGACTCATTAACATTTAACATGTACTTGCTGTCAACTTTTAAAAGACACAACAGGCTAAACTGCCACTACCTGAATGAGCTTGATAAAATCAGATCTATTTCAAGAAATCAGATAGCAGACCAAGTTGTCAAAACAGTGACACTTCAAGATCCTCAATATGTTGAATAGTAGAACTTTCTCGGTAACATGAATGTTGCATTTCTATGGTTCACTCTGCGATTGTCGTATCGAACAATGCAATTGTCGCTATGATAACTCTCCATACTTCCTGATAAAATCCTGAAATCCTTGAAAGCATCCATCTGCTACTTTCTTCTGGATCAGAGGTAATATCTCAGTATCCTTATCTCTAGGCCCCCAGAAACACATTCCTCTGCATTGTTTTGATGCTGGGATCCTGGTGGATGTCTCCCCTCTATGACATTTTAAAAAATCGATACAGATGCTACAGTACTGGTTGCTAGGAATACTTCATGTTTGCCAAGTCGATCAAAGAGATTTGTTTTCTGAATCAAACTTGCGTAGCTAACTTTTTGCAATTCTAAGGCGATTTGTCCTGGCGCTTGTACAGTTAATTTTCAATACAAGAAACTGTCAATGAACACAACCAACAATAGGCATGTATGCAATATTTCAAAACAAAATGACTTCCACCTGATTTCAATACCATCATACTTAGATAGATAGAAACGGTATTGATACTGAGAGAAACGTAGGAATCTGGTAGACACATACAAAAACATTAATACACACAAAAATAAAACATAAGAATTAAAACACATCAGTAGAGTGATGTGATAGCCAACAGAACTACTACAGAGATCAGTCACTAAAATAGAGTATGTGCAAATGGAGGTAATGCAAATAAAAGCTGATTAATAAGTATAATGTAAACCCAGTGCAAGAATCATGATGACTGTCAATGTAAAATTCGAATTGAATATATATATGACAAAAAACAAATCCTAACATAGCAATCCTAACAAAACATTAAGAGTTTTGGGACATCAAATGATTATATTCATCTGATCCATTAGACTTAACACTGTTTTATTAATGTACAATGGTATTAGTATATATTTTCCTAGATTAAAAACAGAACACTGTATCAGTTGATTAACTTCACCGCCATCAACTGTCTGCCTGCCACTATATCAACAGCACAATCAGTTTGACCTTTGGAACTTAAATAAACTAAATGATAAATGTACTGAGATAAGATCATTAGTCATCCAGAAATTTGACTGTTTGCAGTGACAAATGTTCCATAACAGCCCAAAAATCTTGGCTAACCAGGTTGTACTTAGCCCCTGTGGAGTTTGGCTTAAGATATTTCATGGCAAATTTATCATCAGGCTGGCTGCCTGGCAGGTGCACTGCAAACTGATGCACAAACATTAGAAAAAGGCAACAGGGTTATGTGACAACAGTCAAGTTCCTGGATGCAACAAATGTGTCAATTATTTTTGGGGTAGAATATAAATTACAGTATAATGCGGCTGAATGTGTGAGTATAAATGTGTCTTTCTGAGCGGCCCTCTGACCAATTGCAGGGGGTGTTAATAGAACAATTTATATTCAGCTGAACATGAGGCATTACTGTCCATGCATATTAACCTTTGCTTTTTTGCTTCTTTCTACTCCCCCTCCTCCATCTGGACATCTCGCATCACTGACCCCTGCCTTGGTCTGGCCTACATTTTTGGTTTTATACGCCATGAAAAAGCGACTCTCTCTGGCCTACCCGTAAAACAATACAGGTCGCAAAGACACTGTAAAGTAAGCAGTAGGGTTGAAACGATCACTCGACTTATTCGAGTAACTCGATTCTAAAAAATGCTTGTGGCAAAAACTCTGCCTTGAAGCTTCGTTAAATTCCTATCTCGGCATTATGCGGCTGCTCAGCAGGGATCAGTGTTCCACACGGGCCGTCTTGAGGAAGCCAGGGCTCCAGAGTGACCATTTAGGGCGCACATGCAACCAAAACTCAGTGAAGTAAATATGTTCCTTGGTTGCAACATTTAGCGGGTCTGTTCGTGTGTAGCGTTGTTTTTTTCCCCACTGCATACAGAGAAGAATAACCACGGTCTGAGTCAATCAGAGGCCGAGTAGGGGCGGGCCTAGGTCTCTGATTGGCTCAGACCCCGGTCTCTTCTTCACTCAAATGTTTGTAAAGTAATCAGGCGTAGTGACTTGAGCGTCAAAAATGAAGACAACTGTTGATCGTTTTTTTTCCCACAGAAAGTTGCCGTGCCCGTAACATCTGTCTCCCCTCGTGCCGTAAGACACCAGTCCTGTCTCACTGTCTCCCCTCACACCGTAAGATACCAGTCCTGTTTCATGCGTCTCCATCCGAGCCAGTGTCGCGAACCGGGCGGTCTGGTCGGGTGTAGTTTTAAGAACCGGTCGTTTGATCCGGTCTCCGGTTCACCGCGGGCGGCTGACATTATGCAGTACGGCAGAGCCGGGCTTGGAACGCTGCCTTTACTGCCGGAGCGTCGTCGTTCAGAATCGTTAAAAAAGCACCAAAAACACAACCGGTACCGGGACAGGTGCATGCTGGTCCAAGCAGCCCACCACCTCCCCTCCACGTCAGGCAGCCACAAACCGAAGCAGTGAGGAGTCAGACATGATAATAACATTTAACAGTGCTTATAATATCACCCAAGATGAGCATTTTATGTTTATTTGTAAACATTTTTAGGATATTTTGATTTCTTTTTTGTGTTGAGATTTATAAAAGAAAAAAAATCCTCATTTATCTTTAGCTTTATTTTTTTCTCATCTTTATTCCTGTTTATAGTCATTGACCGAATGTGTTAAGAAATTAACAGTGCATATGAGAACTATATACAATGTTAATTTTTTATCCGAATAATCTGTAAATTACTTGACTACAAAAAAATTTGATAGCTGCAGCCCTAGTCAGCAGTGTATAAAATAAACAGATTTGGCATCTTCTCAGACTGCAATCAACTGTGTAATTATGTCGACCGCCATCACAGTAGGCTACTGTGAGCAAACACCAGTTGTCACACTCTGTCTGCAGGTCCGCTTATTCAACGATGCCAATTGCCCGTTGACCCCAAACAAGAATACAACATGACACTACTGTATACTAAATAAGTATAACTCTGCATAAGAGGAACTACACTGAAAAACCATAGAAAAATAGAATAAAAAAGGAATAAAAAGACTCAGATTAATGTCAGATTAACAGTATTATTAAACTTGATTTACAATTCCACAAGAATCAATACACAGTAATTGAAAGCCATTAATTGTTTTATTAAAACTGCATTTAAATGTATTGGACCACAGTCCACGCAAAGAAAATAAAGTTGAATTTAATTTCTAAATATAAGAATAATAACAAAATGTTGATATTATATATTATTGATTATCTTCATTCTGCAGGCACACTAATCTACATAAATAGCAATTAAATTAATTCAATTAAAGTGACAATGCACGTGCCTTTCTAAAGTTTTATCTTAAATATGCGGCATCTATGATCAAATACATTCATATCACTACAGGGAAAATGGTGAAAATGTGAAAAAGTAACTTTTTATTTTGTTGTAATATTAAAGGTTGGGTACCTTTAGCTCAGTCAAGGCAGTGCCATATCCTGCATGAGCTTCCTTTTGGCACTGAACAAACAGGAACGGACAGACGTAAAATGGCACACCTCAAGGAGTGGTGGTATCCACTCACAATATGAAAAACAGCACATATTTAGATATATAGGTATTCTTTGGCTGCCAGGGGAGGGGGGGGGGGGACCTAGACTAAGCTTTGATGTTATTTATTTAACTATTTAGAGTAAGAAATTAACTTGTGTTTGACAAAGGTGCTGTCTTGGGACTAATGCGTGCAAGAGATGAGGAGTTCACACAAAAGAACATTCCTAAAAAAAGCCGTCACAATCGACACACCTCTAAGACATCACTGCCAACATACATCCATCAGTCACGTTTTTACCAACTACACATAGAAAATGGACCATTACTGTCATTTTAAACCTAATCTGAATGGAGTGAACAGCATTTTACATATGGAGCTAGAGAAAAATACTGTTAAAAGTCTTATGCAGACAAATCTTGGTGAGCCATGTTAAACTGACATGTTTATACAGGCACAATAGACAAGTAGAATAAATATTAAGTCATTCACACATGCAGGCATGCAGAAACAAACACACAGTATTACCGTGTCTCCAGGGGTCCTTTGGCTCCACTGCTCCAGAGATAATATCCTCATCTGAGGGAAACGTCACCCTTTTGCCACTTGGTTTGTTTTTGTCGTCCCCCTCCTCCACAGTAGGGTACAGTCCGGCCGGGTCCGTGGCAGACGCTTCTGTGCTGCTTGTTTGACTTGCATCTGACTGGCTCTCTGCCGTGCTGCCAACCGGGACATCTTGACACGCAGACTCCGAGTCTAAAGTATTGTCTGAGAATGATCTGACATTTGTAAGTTCAGCCTCCAACACCCCACTCTCGTCGAGACTCAGATCCACACCTATGTCCATGTCCCCACCATCATCCCCTTCTTCCACAACAAACGTTGCTGGATCAGTGTCCTTATCTTCCTTCATTTTGTCCCCCCCAATATTGTCCTTGTGCTCCTCATCATTAGAAAAGATCAGTGGGAGGTCAGTGGGATTCACTACGCTGTCTTGAGCAGTGCTCTTTCTATTTCCATTGACCTCATCAATTTCCAGTGTGTCTTGTGGCTGGTGGTTATCCTCCTCAGCTGCCTGAAGGTTGTCAGAGGGCTGAGGCATCAGGTACGTTTCGGAGGCCTCTGTGGGAACAATGTTTTGTTTTTCTGTGTTACCGTCCGTCATCAGTTCAGAGATCCGGGGGATGACCCCTTCCATGTTGTTTGTGGTGTTGTGATCATCACCATTGCTTTTTGTCTTGACATTGCTCAAATCTAGACACTGCTCTTCGATATTCATGTTTTAATTTCCAGTGAAACTTAGTCTTTAACTGTGCCAGACAGCCTGGGTGTTGGGTTAAACAGTAACTAGGAACCAAGTGACATGGATAAGCCTGTCTCTGGGCCTTGTCTCACAGAAATATACGTAAAATGTCCACCTACCTAGGTCCTTTACTGACCAAATGATATTCAAGTGCAATCAGAAAACCTTTACCTATACTTAAACTAGTTGTTGTATTTGGAGTGATTTAAATTAGTTTTTTACAAAGCCCCAAGTCACAAGTGATTTTGGTGCATCCTTATAATTAAAGTGCAATTTCACACAAATAGTAATGCAAGCAATATGTGATGCCTACGTGGAAAAAGGTAGATGTTTCAGCAATTATGCATATGCCAAACCAGGCAACTTTGTTCAACTATCAGCCAGGCAGGCAACCGCCAGATCCGACGAAATGCTCGCTGGTCGTTAGCACATTGCCAGCAGTATAGAAGAGGACCAGGACAGTCAATTGAAACGGAACAAGTCACTCAGGGTGCCTCCATTAGAGTGAGCTGACTGCCCCGACACCAAACCAATTCATTTGCATGAATTTGAGCGAGCTAACGTTAGCTAGCTTGCTAAAGTTGTTGCCCAACAATGTCGTCCAGGCCTGTGTCCAGTCGCGTGCCAGCTTCTTTGCGTGAGCCCGTCTGTTTCTCCGCGACAAAGTCCATTCTTCCCCGTCAATAAAAATATTATCCGGCTGTGGATCTCGTCTCACCCTCCGTCGTGCTGCTCGGCTCGCATCACAACCCCCGACCAGCGGCAGCCAGAAAAAAAACAGGCGTCACACTCCGAGCAATGAGCATGTTTCAATGGCTAAACGTTAGCGCTTCAGAGCCGCGCCGAGGCTACAACTTCCGCTACTAACAGCGATAATTATTATGAGATTATAAAGATGTTCCGACTGCACAGGTTTCGTAACTGTCTCTCTATCCGGGCGAGGTACGGTGTACCTGTTTTGTCTTGCGTTACCATTCGCTAGCTTGTTGAAGTCCGAAACTGTTTGTTGTTCACACGTCTTACGTCAGCACGTCATTACCCACAGGGGTACGTTCAACAGACAGCGTGTTACAGAACGTTGCTAAAAATCAAATCGCATAAATAGCGTCATATTCGGAAGGGTTGGAGGAATATTAAGTATAGAATAGTAAATTAATAGTGTTGCTTACTTACTGTAATTATTCGTATCCAAAATATGTGTTGAACAAATCCCACAAGTAAAATCTTCCAATTTTAAAGACGTCATTAAAAAAAAAAAATGAAGTCAAGAATATCAAAACACTTGTAGATACTGTAGAATTTCATTATTGCATTTCCAATCTTCTGCTAGTCATTTGCAGGTAGAATCAAGTACCAACATGCATGCTGTGTGAGTGAGGTTTGAGCCCTAGTCCTTTTAGTTGGAGAGGAGCTTTTCCAAGTTTGGAAATAATTCACGCACTACAGACACATTCAGCGAGTTTGTCTTTTACGAGCCAGTTAACCACGGCATGGTCATCATTTACGTTTGCTTATCCGCAGTTGTAGCACAAACGCTTGAGGTACAGAGTTGTACTATACAGGGGCTGGATCTGTTCACATGCTGCCGACAAGCAGAGTTGAAATCAGGACTTTAAAGGCTCATATTGGACTGAATGGAGCATCAGTACACACAGAATGTTGGCACGTGTGATACATTTGGAGTTATAGGCATACAAAGACATTTCTGTCAGACAGGTTCATTCAAACACATGGGCAACCCTCGATACAAGGAAGCATCCCAACAGCCTTGCCAGGTCAACCGTTCAGAATTCTTAGATTTCCAAACAATGGTGTCACTATAAGAATTTTAGTTAAGTCACTTAACTCTGCAAGACGCATAGTATGAAATGTCAATTTAGCAAGTTGCCTCTTAAAGACACGTCAAGCTCAAGTAGAGCATTTCCCCAGAAGACCCAAGCAAATAAAAAAAGATAAGCACTTCATAAAAAACACTTTAATACAAATTTTGCAAAACATGGTCAATTAAAACTCTTGAGACTGAACATCTTTAGCTGTACTGTCATCCTTCGACACCTTTGTCTTCTTGGGTAGAAGGCTTGCCTGGATATTCGGGATGACACCGCCGTCACTGATCGTGACCCCTGCCAGCAGTTTGTTGAGCTCTTCATCATTTTTCACTGCCAACAAGATATGGCGGGGAGCAATGCGATGCTTTTTGTTGTCACGACAGGCGTTTCCTGCTAGCTCCAGGATTTCAGCGCAGAGATACTCCAGGACAGCTGCAAAGTAGACTGCAGCACCGTTGCCAATTCGGTTAGCATAGTGGCCCCTCCTGAGCAGCCTGTGGATGCGGCCCACTGGGAAAGTGATCCCTGCTCTGGTAGACTTGGAAACTGAAGATTTTGGTTTGGGCACGGCTTTCTTCCCACGGCCAGACATCTTTCATCTGGGTTGAGAGAAATATTTAGGGCAATTTCAAGTCAATTTACTATATATATATATATATATATATTTCACCTCCAACGAGAACATCCTTATCTGGGATCATGTGGCTAAAATCAGCACCTTATGTTTAAACATTAGAGCCAACACCATCTTATAATCTACAATACAACAATTGAAAGGATTCCTCCTGAGGCCAAACCACCTCCACCTCACGTGAGCACTCACCTGTATCCAGCACTTCCTTCAGGGTGAGACAACAGGTACACACTGAAACACAGAACACTGCTTTTATATGAGCCAGGCAGTAATTTGTTGATTGCTGACACCTGCCTCCTCTGAAACCCGATGGTGGATGTGAAGGAGACTGTGAGAAAGAACCAGAGATGTGTCTGCAAAGGGATTGGAAACTAACCCATTTAGAGTAAAGGAGATGGAAATAATCAGTGTTAGATCTGAGAAGACATAAGCATGAGGAAGTAGAAGATTTGGTGCGAGACAAGAAGCTATGGGGAAGATCGATTAGATCAGGTGATGTTTGACATTGACATAATGATCGATGCAGCAAGGAGATTTTTTAATAAGAAGATTTTGGATGCCAGCCACCTTTAAAAAACAAAAAAGACCAGGGGCGGACTGGGAAACAAATTCAGCCCTGGCAATTTGGTCCCTTACAGGCCCAATGTCAGAAGGTGGGCGTTATTTGCTTTATAATTGCAAATATCAGGCTCACATGAGATTATGGCACCAGCAGCATGCGGTGCACTTACAGACTTTCATAATTAAATAAAATAAATAAATACACACATGGCGTTGCACCCATTGTATAAGGGTGGGATGAGTCCTGCACATTACGCCTAATCCCCGATTGCCAGCCCACAGGCCATTTTGTTGCAAACGTGTTTTGCATGTACACTGCGGGATAATTGTCTATGTAAATGTCCTTTATCTACCTCTGTTGACAAGCCTTTACTGTTTGCTTTTGAACTGTCCTCACTGTGTAAACACCATGCGTTAAAATATTTGTTTATGCTCTCTCTCTCTCAATTTTCAGAAACAAAGCACGCTGCTCATAAAACTTACACCTGACAGATGACATCTTTTCCACTCATTTGAATGAATTTCATTCAATTCTCATAATGTGCTGAAACACACCAACAGCAGATGGCAGCACAGACCTCAGACTTAATCTGGAGCTTGTTGCGGTTTGTCTTTATTTATTTATTTATTTTTTAACTCAAATTACAATCTCTTAATGAAGGAGCATTTATAAAACCACATTTAATGGTGTCATGATCCTTCCCTTTATGATTAGGTTCTTGACTGTCTGTCTCCTTGAGAGCCTGATGTGCCTGCTAACTAACCGCTTGGGGGGAGTGAAGATGACTCATCTCCACGCTGTCCTATCAAGTGTTTCATTACACTCAGAAACAGACTGAGATAAACAGGGATTTATAGATGTTTAAATGTCTCAAAGGACACTCATGATTGGGAACCAACACTTGGTTGGTTCCTAATGTTTTAGGCTACTGGTATTTTTGGTGTGATGTTTGGGGTTATAGCTATTATTGAGGGGAAACCCCGCTGACAATGAGGATCAAAGTGAATACTTGACTTAGACTCAACTAAGTTTGACAAAACTTTTTTTTTTTTTTTTTACTTTTGATGAGAGCTCAGTACTGCTTATATTTCACCCATATTCTTTTAGCACATCCACATAATGCATGTTACGTTTTCAGCAACTAAACTTACATTTCAATTGATCCATATGGCAACTGAGCAATGTCCACTGATGAAGACCATGTGATATGATTTGGAAGTAAAAGCTATAATTAATTATTGATTAAATAATTCCATTGAATGGACAAAGAGTAACATTTCATATCCATCACCTATCTGATGTTTTACAGTATGCATGTGTTTTTTTAAAGGCCCACTAAAGCAGCTGTCAGGACATTCTCTGCACCAAAGGTTTAAATTGCCAGCGGCCGATGAACTGAGCAGAATGGGCAAAGTTCTCTTGCTGAGAAAATGAATCCATTATAATTTCTCAGTTTAGTTTAGCTTTAATGCAATGACTGGCAGCTCTGACATTGTCAATATCCTCATTGCCAAATTTAAAGACAACCAGCTTCGTCCTTTGTACCACTTGTCTTCTCCGCTATGTACCGACAGTGAGAGATGGAGGAGAGACAGAGAGACATTTTGACTGTTCGAATTCACTTTAAAACATGGCAAAGAGCCAATCCCAGAGCAGTAGGAAGACAAATTAAGCGAGGACCTTCCCAGCAGGTCGTCCTTGGCCAGATTGGATGTGATTCTGTTCAGCCTCTCGACATCCTCCCGACATGAGGAGGACAGGACGCAGCTCACAGGCTTTTACAGAGCAGTTCCCATGATGCTTTCCCTTGCAGCTTGACTTTCAAGTATGTAAAGTATAAAGCCAGTACACACATGGAGCTGGTTCCTAACACAATTTGTTTTAACTCAGTGGAGACTAGATCAGTGCATAAGCTGTATTTTTTCATCATGAGAGTTGTCATCATTGAAACAAGCCATTTGTTTTTCGTGCAGCTCTCCTGAGAGTCCTCGTCTGGTTAAAGGCTGAAGGCCGTCTGTATTTATTAGCAACAGTAGCTACTAACACTGAGTTTGCAGTCTGCAGCAGAGTGAGAAGAGGAGATGAGAAGGAGAGCGGAGGAAGCTACGAAATGATCCAAACATACGATTTAAGTCAGAGATTGAAGGCAAAACCAGACACCAAAGCCCCCAACAAGAGTTCTTTTATGTCTGCTCACCCACGTCAATTTAAATAAGGTACTTTATCTCGCCCTTATACCATTTTCACACAATTGACTGCTGCATCTAGTCTTGTTCTCTGACAGGTGGACAGGTAAACAGCGAAGGCAGCCTCACACTCTCTGGCGAACACACGGAGGCCTCGTTCTCTTTTCCCTGAGCAGTAATAAATCTGGAGATGTGGCTTTTAGGAGGATTGCAGTTACTTTGACTTCTAGTTTTTCCTCTTTCCTCAGCTCTACGGGGATGTCAGCGGCAGACTACAGGAGATTGTGCCTAATCTCCGTAAATCAATTGATCTTCTGCATGAAACCAACTCAAATGTCAATGACTTCCTGTCAATGTGCACTTGTGCGATTATAGACATGCGTTCACATGGACAGAGTGGCTCTTATTTGAATTACTGAACGTTTTCAATGAGCAGAAACTCCACTGAAAATAACTATTCGTAACAAATATCTATGAATATTTCTATATTTAACAGGGACACTACATATGAATGAACATTTCTGTAAATATGTCAATTAGCCAAAACGATAGTACTGTTCATCTATTTTTCAGATTATAGTCGACTCATCATAAACCACATTTCGTCATTTATAAATTCCCAGATAACAGTGACATTAGCCTCATTATGCCTAATTGACAGCAGAAAAAGGTGTTTGATACATCTGACCCCTCTTGCAACTTGAAGTCAATAAAGAGAAAATGAATGTGAGGTGTTGGCTTAGTAATTGGAGACTGATTAATTCCCTGAGTGCATCTACTTTAATCCTGAAACCTTGTGGACACCCACAGTGCAGTGTCTTGATGTCCCAGGACCCTTAGGTGCTTAAAGTCTGTCGCCTCATGAAAAGAAAATGCCTGCAACGCTGTGATAGTTTTTCCATGACTTCTTCTGCAACAGCCTGGGCTAGTCCTATTAAAAAAAAGGGGAAACTACTTTGGGATACTTTGCCTCAACGTTATTTGCTGCATACAAGGGAAACTTAAAGTTAAAGGCAATTGTGTGAAGCAAAAATCTTTTGGAGAGGCTGTTTAATTGACTTGTGACCTTGTTCTTGTTCCTCCTCGGACTTCTAAAACCTTTTCTGGTGAGCAGAGAAAGTGAAGTGAGAGACAGACAGTCTGGTCAGTGCTGAGGGCCCAAAAAGAGAATAAAGAGCTTCGGTGTCAATGAGGGGCAGTTTAATTTAGCCACAGTGGGCCAATGAACAGCAAATACAGACACATCTTAAAGGATACGTTCACCTTTTTGATTTCGATTGGAAGAAAAAGTAAGGGAATGGTACCAAAAAAGTATGACTATAACAATGATGGAATCAAATTTGTGTAGTTGAACTTTGAGTGCTGAAGCCTCACATTAGCTGGGTCATTCTGCTATGGTAAAGTAATAACATTAGGTTATGTCTGTTTCCAAAATTAGTCCCTCCTGTGCTTACTATTTCTGGAAATTGTTAATTTTTTTTAGACTTTCCAGCCCTTCCTCTCTCGTACCATCCTCCTCTCCACCTTTCTCTTCTTTTGCATCCTCCTACGCATCTTTTATCCTCCTCAGGTCCTGAAGCAGCTGTGATAGTTACCATATGTCCAAACCACATGTCACTGGTTTCCCAATAAAATAATAAAAAAACAATTTCCCTTTTGAAACATTATGAAAACAGAGGGTGAACCTTGGGAGATATAAACATGGGAGTAGGATCTGATGAACACCTGTGTGTGGGCATTGACCAGAAGAAGGCACCGCAAATCCACCGCCACGTCTTTGGGAGAAGAAGGGGGGAGAACGAAGGACAAAGAGATTTTCCATCCACGGAGCCACCCATCCGTCCATCCCACCTGTGCAAAACTCCCATTCCTCCTTGCTTTTAATTCCTCCATCTGTTTTTCTCTCTTTCCTTTTGGTCTCTCTTTCTTTGCAGCCATAACTTGTTTTGGCTACGGTCCACTGTATAGCTCTGTACAAAAAAAGGTAATTCTCTTCCTGTCTCTTCTCTCTCCTCCTTACACCCTACCTACCAAGACACACACACACACACACACACACACACACACACACACTTCATTTCTTTAAATATTCATTTCCGCCTGTCTGTGATGTGTTTTGGGGAGTTTCCTGTTCCCAGCCCTGCGGCTTCCCTGAGAACCGCCATGTAGGAAGTGGCGGTCCTGGCACTAGTTCCTCCTCCCCAGAGACTGGTCACATTCCCACCTAGAGGCCGACAGAGCTGGAAAGAGAGGGAAAAAGAGAAATGGACCACTGCCATAGAGGATACTGTCCATTTAATATTACTGGTTTCTGAATTCTTCTCCAGAAATTGTTGTTGCAATCGTTTTTTCCCAGACAATATCACCCTCTTTACTGCACTACCTGCACATCCCTGCTCGCTAATAAACTCGCCATATTACTCTATTTCACAGCTGGAGGTTTCTTAGAATTTATCTAATTCTTTTGACAGAAACAATTCCCAGGTTGTCACTCAGGAAGCCATGACAGGTTTCCACCAAGATAAACACGCACACTTGAATCCTTGCATTTTATTTTAGACTGGAGAATATCTACATTTCTTTTCTTTTTTTTTTTTTATCTGACTTGAAGAATACTTTTGATTCCGAGTTCAGAGGAACTGTAAACTCTCAGGTGAAGCTTGCCAGAGTCTCCGTGGTGGTCTGAGTCAAAGGGGGGTCAAAGAGGGGAAACAGGCAACATCATGAATGTTTGTGCAGCTGATCTGGCTCCTCATTCAGTCACACCTGGGTTTAGCTGAAGATGGGAAAGGTATTTATGCTAATGAGAGTGATTCAAGTGATGGCCCCACAGAGAAGGATTCACAACTGTATTTTGTTATTCATGACTCTTCTCACAAATTCAGAATGTTAAAATGTAAAATAAATCCATAAATGAACATGAGGTTCACAAACACATTTCTGATCCACACACGAATGTGTCTTGTTTTAAATAAATGTAATATAAATATAAAAGAAATATATGAATTAAAAAAATATTTGAAATTTTCAGCAGAAATGTATTTGGATGTTGTTCCATTTATAAACAAACTGTTAAACTTTGTGAACTTGTTAGCATTTGTGTGTGAACTGGTCTGTATTTATGTGGACTTTTGAGACTCTCCTGATTGGCTGGATTCACGAATGCATTTTTTCAACAAGGAACTCTCCTCGTTTTCAGCCATCAGAAATGTGTTTGTGAACCTTATTTTTGTTTATGGATTTATTTTACATTTTTACATACCGATATCTATTTGTGTAATGTATTTGTGGAGAGTCATTTATATATAAATCACAAAATACATTTGTGAATCCTTCATTATTGATGAGACTGACCTGACCCCATACATCGGACGGTCACGTCGGCACGTTCCTGCATGCTCAATTACGAATCCTGCTATGGTGAAGGCATGCCCCACCCTACTCTGCCTCTGATTGGCTGGTACTCGTTGCTCTCGTTTGTTGGATTGAAAAGTATAATTATACATAGTAATAATTAAACTTAGTTGGTGTTACGGACCTCTACATTATAATGGCTGAATGGCATCGTCATACCCAGTCCTGCTCCCTGGTGTCCACCCTCTGACAAAGTCTCTTAAAAGCGTCCAACCTGTTACTGTGGCACAGTAAGTCTACGCTGTTTATTCAAGGCGACCTGCTAGTGGTCTTCATACCATGACCTCTGTTATCCACTCTGAGATGGTGAAGCTGCTTTTTGGAATATCCCTCATCATAAAGGCCTGTTTGCTAATTTCTGCACGTTTCATTTCCGGTTCTAGCTCCATCTGCCTTTTCCAGAACGATTTCACCCTTTCTTCCGTCTCCCATCTGGACCGCACGGCACCGAAGTCTGTCCCTCCCTGCCTGTCAATATGTATAAAAATAACTTGATGCAGGATTCAGGCCCCTGTGCTGACAGCTCAAGGCTGCTGTCAGGCTGCTGTTTGCTTGTGTGCATGACTGTGTGTGTTTGTGTGTTTTTAGAGGGAGGAACAGATGCTCTTAGGCTTGTTTTTCTCATTCTGGCTACAAACAGACTTATGATTTATGTTATTGTGCTGTTGCTTTGGCAAAAGCAAAACTGGAAGGGGGCTGAGGGGACGGAGGGGCCACCGGACAAAGGAAAGTCAAAAGTTAAAAGTGTTCAATTGAGGTGTTGCTTGATTGACTGAATGACGCTTGATTTTGATTTCGAGTTTAAAACGTGTCTTTTGGTGTTTCCATGCTGTGAGTGAACCCAATAAAACACATCATATAAAAGGAAGACGTTAGTAACATTTTTTGCCAGGCACCTTCAAAACAAGTATAATACGGACACCTGCTATAGTGCTCATCACTATTATTACAACAGAATCTGTTGATGTCCCGTATGGAAACACTCCATAGCTTCTCGCTGGCCTCCCTTCTCTTCCTTCCTACTAGCTGTTGTCTCAATCTGCCAAATGGTACATAGCATCCCCACACACTCAAACACCCTCTCACTCACACTCGCACACGTAAACACACACACACTCAAACGTGACTCAGACCAATTTTTGGGAATCTGCAAGACCATGTGGAGGCTTGTTTTCATATAAAGAGGGTACACACTTCCCGTAAACCACTGATCTCAGCTCAACATCTGGTTGATGGTGAAACTCTCTGGATATTGAATTAAAGTTTATGTTTTGTTGCGGCCAGACAAAAACATTATTTTTAAACGGTCGGCAGCAAACCTTTCCACCTTTTTTCGCCTTTTCACAGCGGCCATTTTTACCAGTGTAACACAGATGTAATTAATGAAGTTAACGATGGTCCCTTGATAGCTAATTAAGTTCACATTTACTCTATGAGTTCTTGGAAAAACGTGTCTCCAGCTGACTTTCCAAAATTCATCTGACTATTAGATATTATATAATGTGAAAAAACACTGACTGATACTAAAACTGATCAATGTGAAGATCAGACTGTTTTTTCATTTTAACACCCCCCTGTTAAGGTCATGTAACGGTGTCTTGAGTAATGTCAGCTGAAGTTGCCGGAGCATACACCTTTTACAAGCTGGATCTCACTGAATAGTTATTTTAGGGAACAGTTTACATTTGAAAGAGTTTTGGGCAGTGATGCTTTGTAGAGATATCATGCAGTTCATTTAAGAAAATACAATATTCAGTACACATTTGTGGGTTGGGATTGGCATTCCATGTGATAGCTCATCTCTTGATTTTCAGACAGAATAATTGAGTCTTTACCAGCCCACCAGTGGAGATTAGAGGGTATATATCAGTCTTTCCATCGCTTTGTCTCATACTGTTCCCACCCTTCCTCCCTTTGGAGTTACAGCTCAGTGGTGCTGGAAACAAGCTTATGGGGAAAGGAATGGAGGAAACCCTTTTCCTACATACCAGGCCAATGCTCTCTTCCCATTGGATGCACGAACAGAATTAGGAGGTATGTCATCCCTTATACCATCGCTTGCAGAGGAGGATGGTCTGGACGAGGGTGTTTAACACACATTATCAACCCTAAATAAACAAACTGTGGGACGGTGGGAGTGTTGATGCTGCAGCTTTATAGGGAACACATATGAGCAGATATACGATGCATACTACAAATACATCATCAAGTTCTATCTCATGTTTCAGGTCGCTTTTAAATGGACACGCATCATATGTGTAATTCATGGCACCATTCAAACGGGGTCAAATATTATATCATTATATCATATATAATAAGGTCCCATGGTGGTTTACTGGAAGGCCTCTATCTTCCAGACTGGTTGTGTGTATTTGTGAATGAGTTGGGCTCGTGTTTGGGGTACTGCTGTTTAGTACAGATGTTTAGTACTGCTGTTTAGTACAGATGTTTAGTACGGCTGTTTAGTACAGATGTTTAGTACTGCTGTTTAGTAAAGATGTTTAGTACAGATGTTAAGTACGGCTGTTTAGTACAGATGTTTAGTACAGCTGTTTAGTACTGCTGTTTAGTACAGATGTTTAGTACTGCTGTTTAGTACTGCTGTTTAGTACAGCTGTTTAGTACAGATGTTAAGTACTGCTGTTTAGTACAGATGTTTAGTACAGCTGTTTAGTACTGCTGTTTAGTACAGATGTTTAGTACTGCTGTTTAGTACAGCTGTTTAGTACAGATGTTAAGTACTGCTGTTTAGTACAGATGTTTAGTACAGCTGTTTAGTACTGCTGTTTAGTACAGATGTTTAGTACTGCTGTTTAGTACAGATGTTTAGTACAGCTGTTTAGTACTGCTGTTTAGTACAGATGTTTAGTACTGCTGTTTAGTACAGATGTTTAGTACTGCTGTTTAGTACTGCTGTTAAGTATGATGTTTAGTACAGCTGTTTAGTATTGCTGTTTAGTACAGCTGTTTAGTACAGATGTTTAGTACAGCTGTTTAGTACTGCTGTTTGTTACTGCTGTTTAGTACAGATGTTTAGTACAGATGTTTAGTACAGCTGTTTAGTACTGCTGTTTGTTACTGCTGTTTAGTACAGATGTTTAGTACAGCTGTTTAGTACAGATGTTTAGTACAGATGTTTAGTACAGCTGTTTAGTACAGATGTTTAGTACAGCTGTTTAGTACTGCTGTTTGTTCCTGCTGTTTAGTACAGCTGTTTAGTACAGATGTTTAGTACAGCTGTTTAGTACTGCTGTTTGTTACTGCTGTTTAGTACAGATGTTTAGTACAGCTGTTTAGTACAGATGTTTAGTACAGATGTTTAGTACAGCTGTTTAGTACTGCTGTTTGTTCCTGCTGTTTAGTACAGCTGTTTAGTACAGATGTTTAGTACAGCTGTTTAGTACTGCTGTTTGTTACTGCTGTTTAGTACAGATGTTTAGTACAGCTGTTTAGTACAGATGTTTAGTACAGATGTTTAGTACAGCTGTTTAGTACAGATGTTTAGTACAGCTGTTTAGTACTGCTGTTTGTTCCTGCTGTTTAGTACAGCTGTTTAGTAAAGATGTTTAGTACAGCTGTTTAGTACTGCTGTTTGTTACTGCTGTTTAGTACAGATGTTTAGTACAGCTGTTTAGTACTGCTGTTTAGTACAGATGTTTAGTACAGATGTTTAGTACTGCTGTTTAGTACTGCTGTTTAGTACAGATGCTTAGTAGGCCTACTGCTGTTTAGTACAGATGTACAGATGTTTAGTACGGCTGTTTAGTACAGATGTACAGATGTTTAGTACTGCTGTTCAGTACAGATGTTTAGTACAGATGTTTCTGCAAACAGAGAAGAGAGAGACTCAAAATGTGTTTTTGTTAAATAAACAGATAACCGGTTGCTACATCTGATATTTCGGCAAGTGATTAGTTCACTTTTTGTCAGGTCTCTTTACGAGTTTTATATATGAATCCACAGTTCTCAAAAATCGGAAATATAATAATTTCTGTCCAAATCTTGACAGTTACTCGGCGAGATCTACAATGTAATTCATATTCATGACAGCGGAGTTCTCTTGCACAGTGACATAAGGAAATCAGGCTACACAGTCAGCATTGGCTAATAAAAAAAAACAACAACACCACAAACGAAACGGCCAATGACAGAACAAACAGCAGACAGACCACAAAAAGGGGATGAGGGTGGAGGAAGGAGAGGTGGAGAGCAGAGGAGGGGAGGTGGAGGAAAGAAAATGTGAGATCAGGCCCAAATCTGTGGGGAAGCATAGCTTGGGCCGGACGAGTTCACAGATGTTTTAAAGTGCTAATCTAATCTTTATGCCAGGCCTTCTCCCTCCTCTCTCCTTCTTTCCCCTCTCCCTGTCTCAGTTGTTTTTTCTTTTCCTCCTTTTCTTTTTTGGAGTGAGGTTGGAGAGGCTGCGGCCTGTGTTAATGCATCTCCGGAGCATCATGTACTGCTGCTCGCTGATGGGCCCTAGTTATTCATGTGGCTGTTATCAGCCCTGTTTTCGGACTCGGACACATGTGCAATTGCAATGAGGGAGTCTGAAACTGAGAAGAAGTAAAATGAAAAATAGCCTTTCAAAGCTAAATATAAGAAAGGATGAAAGGGAGGTAAAGTAGCAGGATGGGGGGGGGTCTTTGTTAAGAATATCACCCACGGTGAGGGAGTTCAGTTGCCTCTTTTTTCTTTTACACTGACACGGTATTGGTCCGCAGACTTTGCCTTTATTTAAGCTCTGCCAAAAGTGTGTTAAGGCTCTGTATATGGCTCTAATCGTGGATGAAGGGGGATTACATTGACTTCTCATGTTTGTGAAACTAATACATTTTAGGCCCCACTTCGAATTTTGACTCATTTCCTTTCCTTGTCACTCTCTTCCTTGATTTTCCCCTCTTGCTTTTTTCTTCCTTCCTCCCTCCTGTTGCCTGATAGGAGGGAGACTGTGTCTCTATTGAAATGCGCCGACAGCTCCCTCAGATTCAGCGGATGTGGTTGCACAGGTGTTAATCTCACTCCGCATAATTTAACAGCAAACCCAAATCCTATGGTTTAAGCCTCTTCCTCCTGACACGCTATAGAGAAGAAACAACGAGGTCACAAAACCTGGAAATAAAGTCAGAGATTAGAGGCACACGTGGACATGTGAGAGGAAATAAAGCACAGGTTATTTAAGTTAGTTACTCATAGGTAGAAAATACATCCACATTGCAATTTTCACTTCATGTATTTCACTTTTCAATAGCCGTTTTTTTTTTTCTTGTGTGATTTAGGGAGAGTGGAGGATGTGGTTACTTGTTGTTGAGCCTGGTGTTTGGTTCCTGTGTTATCCCGTGACAGGGCATTCCTACCACTGACTGCTGGTTACCGACCACATAGCACTTTGAATGTGCAAGTCATAAAATACACCACGATGAGTCCAACCTGGCAACCGCAACCGAACCAATCGCTCACATCCTTCTCCTGCTCTCTCTCTCTCTCTCTCTCTCTGCCCCTGTCCTCCTCTCTCTCCCCTTCTCCTGTGTGTGCTGCGAAACATCTGGAGAGGAGCGATAAACAGACCAACAGCTGTCCACCAGCTCCTGCCCCCCCCCCCCCCCCTCGCCATCCTTCTCTTCCTTCATCACTTGGTTCTTCCTTATATATCTCTCTCCTTTTCTTCACTTTTTCAGTCATGCTGTTGCCTCTTCTCTGTTTTTGTTTGTTGGCTCATCAAGAGCTGACTATCAGTGATGGATGTGTTCACACTGCTGATTCTCAGCTGGTTTTTTAGCCTTGCGAGGACACTGAGGAAACAGATTGAGTGATGGTCACAGAAGGTTGATTTTGTTGCTTCATTCAGATTTGGTGCCGGTAGTTAATTTTAGCCAAAACTTAGATAGATTATATAAAGGAAACAACAACGCCTGATGATGTAAGCATCATCACAGTTAACATTAGGGATTATTACCAATGTTTCAAGGCCTTCATATTTTGTTTTCTCTTTGAATAAAATGGTTTCAAGACTGCAGGCCTGTAACCTGTCGTACTGATTATTTTGGTGAGGACACTTTCTTACAACTGACAGAAATGACGGCCAAAACTATGAAAATAAGATCTGTAATAAATTTGAACTTTACTGTTGGCTTTTCCAGGGGAGAATTAAGAGGTAAATGCCATTGGAGTCCAAACCTCTGTCCTCCGCACTGGGCTAATTAAAAATGAACTGAAGAACCCCCTCACACACACACTCCAGTGGCACATTTCCCTGAACACATGCCTCAAGTGTCGAGAGCAAATCAGAGGCAGAGAGAGAAGATGGGAACGGCAGAAAGTGGGGAAGGAATGAATGCAATTCCCATTCAAGCGGGGACAGCAGCCGCATTGTGAGACACCTGTATAAACAGAATATTTCATCGTTGAGCTGTAAGGGAAGACGGAGATGAGATGAAAACACAAATGAGACAGACCGAAGACAGAGGAGGAAGAAAAAGATGGAGGTGCACGGGTCACAGACTGTTTATCCACCATTTAAAGTTGTAGCACCTTTGATGCTGTTGTAGATTTTCAGGAAGACACGACTGACAAGGATGAATTTAGGACAACAGCTGGTCCTTATGCAACCTCTGCAATGCTACATCAGACACACGAGATGGAGAAGAAGAAGAGGCAGACGGACACAGCAGCCCCCCCCTCCCCGACTTCAGGGGTCTGGCTCCCGTCAGGACTGCTTCCGGTTGGCCCGCCTCCAACGTGCTGCACCTGCCTCACTCTGCGAACCGCGAGGTCCAGTTTTTTCTGTCTTTGAAGCTCGGAGGCGAAACCCAAAACCCTCGCTATCTGTTTTGTGTGTTCCAGACTGAAACCACCAACTCAGCAGCAGCAGCACACAACTGGTAGATGCATCCGCATCTGCTGCAGTGATTTGGGACGCTATCATTTTATTGTGTGACACACTATATGTATCAAACTGCCATTTAGTATACTTAAGGGGTTAGCATGATTGAAAACAGTTCCTGATGTCCAAAGGGAATATTTTGAAGCCATTAAAGGTCTCTGACCCCGGCAGTATAAGTGATGCCCTGGTACTTCTGCTGCTGGTATATCACATCATCTTGGCTTTTATATCGTCTGATTAAAAAACCTGCAGGCAGACACTTTGAAGCTCTTTACCAAACCCACGCACTCTTACAAATAATGGATGCCCTCTCTGAAATATATGGAAAACGTTTCAGGACAAAAGACATTTGCAGAATAGCTATATTTTTCCGAATATCTAAGTCATTCTGTCTACATATACTTGTGTGTCCTTCTGTGTACTCAAACAAATGGTCAAATTCATAGTTTATTAAACCATCGTATTGAAATATAAAAAGTAATCCAAGACGTGCTTTGGACAGATATCATTAAATGTTATGTGTGCAGTGGGTGGGCCCCACCGTCAACCCAACAGTCTGACGGGGAGGCGGGAGTACTGTAGTCAACTGCAGCACATTTTAAAATGTTGACATGGAGAGCTGACCTTGGCCCATATCGATTTCTGAGTTTTTACCAACCTGAGGATGTCACGTTTAGGGAGAAGCACAAAGGAGGGAGTCAAATGCATAACCCAGGTATACATAGAAAATACTTAAATACAGCAAAAAGCCAGGAGCTCGAAAAGTTACAGGTAACAAATGAAAAAAACAAACAAATGAACTGAGGAGGTTTAAATAGTGACTGACAAACAAGGGAAGTGAGAACAGGTGAGTGCAGGTGAAACTGATCAGGACAGGACAGACCATCGAAAAGGTGGGAAAACAGGAAGTGAAACCAAACATGACACATGAGGAGTGAACAAAACACAAGAAAATGAAAAAAGAGGAAATTAGATTTCTGGGAGCCCTATCGTCAAGTTGGTCTATATAAGTTTACTTAAACTCCCAAAGAGCATGCACATAAAATCCAACCACAAAACGTTCTGATTTTTTCTGCCTATTTTTTACATTCTACGCTTTATATTAATTCAGGATTATGGGCAAATTTAGGTTTTTGCAACTATAGCAGTGGGTTTTGTTCTTATTCGAGATAAAGTGTAAATCTTCTAGATAGTCAATTTGTGCTTTAGATTAGCTTAATCTCCACGGCAACAATGTTTGATGCTCATGGCTATGGTAGTTTTTAGCGCCTTATGCCATGCCATTCATATAACCATCAACGTAGCATGAACCACAGGATCGTTTTCTAGGAGACCTACATTTCTATCTTGAGTAACATTGACCAGATCATTACTGAAATACAATTTGAGACAGGAATTCAGAGGGGGGGAATTTTCTTTGGTTGAAAGGTCAAAAAAGTCTTTAAGGGTCTCTATGGACCTCAATAGTGTACGTCTAAAATCCTGGCTGTGGCTATACGACCATGTTTGTGAACCATACTCTGGTTGTAATTATATCCCTGATGTCCTGTGCCTATCCATACATGCCCACGTCTTGTGTGAAGAATGTAACGTGAGGCATTTGTACTCCCTTCTGCTCATCTGGTGTTCATCACAGATAAATCCAGACACCTGGCCATGCGTCCGAGATGTTACAGGGGTCACTCTTCACTGCCCCTCCGTCGCCCCCCTGCATGATTAATGGACTGAGAGAAGGTGCTCCTCTGGGCTGACTGGGTCAAGGCCGCTGCTACCCAACCTCAAACAGACTCCACACCTGACAAGATAAGCCCGGCCATATCCTGTCTTTGTGCACCTGTGAGAGGAAGCAGGAGAGAGAGGGAGGAAAGCATGTTTCAAAGGTAGATGTGAGATAAACAGTGGGTTTCAGCTTTGATGAAGGGTGAGGTCAAAGTGTGAGGAGCTCAAACTGCACAACTTAGTCGCCCCCAAACACAACAGAATGCTGCTTTGGAGACTGCAGTGATAGCCAGTGGCGCAAAAAGTGGGTACGCACTATGTGTGGCGCATAGGGGTGCTGCACCTGGGGGGGGCGCCAAAGTGATATTTTTTGGTATTTTCTATATTACGCTAACCCTTAATGTTACATAGAGTTGGAATTGGCCAAAATTGTTGCCGCATACCCCTCTGACACGTAGAATAGTTGAGCCCCAACCCCAACCCTAACCCCAAACCTAAACCTAACCCTGACCCTTATTGCCTGGTTCCTATCTGGTCAAACAAATCGGCAACCGTTACCAATATTGGATTCACAGGATGTTTGTATCACTATGATGATTTCCTAATCACTCACTTCATCATGAGAGACATATGGACGGTTTAACACCTGCTTCCAATCCAGACCCTGGGAGTAGAATGAGTCGATGGATCGGGTTGAAAGGCTTTAAAGCGTAAACTGTCAGGATGGGCAAAGTGATTGAGAAATAGGCCGAGATAAAGCCGAGGTTGAAGAAGCTGGGGTTTGCAAGGGAGATAGATGAGTCAGGAAAGGTGGAATAAGGATGGGATTGAAGGTGAAAGAGTGAGTAGCGGGAAAAGGCCGGAGGTTATCAGCCAACCAGTAAGTGAACCATGATGTGTTGCTGCCCATGATCCGAAGCACGCTGGCACGAACCCAAAGTGTTATCAGCCGGAGCTCCGTCCACAAACCATCTGTGAACATGATATCATATGACACTTCTATGTGTCTTTATCTGCCTCTACACTTTCTTTCCTTTGCTCTGTTTTTCTCTTCACACACACACACACACACACACACACACACACACACACACACACACACACTCACACACACACACACACACACACACACACACACACACACACACCACACACACACACACACACACACACACACACACACACACACACACACACACACACACACGCACACACACACACACACACACACACACACACAGACACACACACACACACACACACACACACAACACACACCACACACACACACACACACACACACACACACACACACACACACACACACACACACACACACACACACACACACACACACACCTACCAGTGTGCTCCTGACAAGTGTTGAGAGGTGAAATATGCAGGGGAAGGAAGTTTAGAGCGTTCCAGCTGTGTGCAGCCAGTTACTTTTCATGCTGAAATGGCCGTCCAGATGTGTGACAGAATATATACTAAACAGAGTTTCAAATCTGGTAAACAAAGTCTGTGCAGGTGGACATCCACCGAATAAATATGAAAGAAGCACATTATAGGATTAGAATAACCAGCATTTTATAACCTTCATTTATGGCAGGAAATGGGGAAGTAGTTATGTCCCTGGGCAGTAGATGGAGGGGATACCAGTTACCTGCTTGTTGGGCGTTAATGTGTTACTCGCTGCAATTCCTTCTGCTCTATAACTCACTAAAACCAAACGGCACACTTCCACCTCTCACAGGTTGTGGGCTTCAATCAGCTGTGAGCTGCAGCGAGCTGGCCCATCGGGTGGCGGCTAAATGTGAAGGTCAAAGATGCCGAGCCGAGTTGGTCTGACCCCGTATTGAGGACTGACCTGCAGCCAAGTGTGGAAACCTTTTGCTCTTCCCTCTCATTCCCTTCATCTACATGTTCTTACTTCCTGTCTTTCCGCCTCCGTGTCTGATAACTGGGATCAGAAACATGTGCACACTGTTCACTGTCAAGTCATACAAGGTTCACTGGTTTAAGAAGCAATGATGTTCGGTGGAGATAAGACATTTCTCCTTACTTTTAAACCTCACAGCTGTTTCAATGTCTGTTTCAAACACACACACACACACAAATGCACACACATGCACACACAAATCTGTTTAAATTTCTCGGTGGGATTTCTGGCTTCCTTTTTATTCCAGACCAATAATTCTCTAGATCTCTTTGTGCACTCATGCCCCAGAATGGGGAGAACATACAAAAAGAGGGAATGGTTAATGTGAAAGAAAAGTCACGTCACAGTCGTGCTGTTTGCTTTGTTTATTAGAGGTATATTGTCAAACATTTTACAAGCTGTTGCTTAAATGTTTCCACTTAGAGAGAAAAAAGCAACACTGAAAAACAATTACTAAGCTCAGCAGAGAACACTGTTAAAGCCCCTGTTTGAAAGGCACTAAATTCCCAGTTTTAATGTCGGCCCTCCTTTTTTTCTTGACACATGCAGACACAACTAGCGAAGACACCTGCTGTTACACACTTCAGTAGCTACAATACACAGAGCTTTCCATTGACTTGTTAGTTGAGCTTTTAAAGGCAACAATACGTATGTCTGCTATCGAGTGTAGGACACCGAAATGTGTGCAATGATAAGGTGGGAAGTTGAAGAAACACAGACTGTTGATTCAATACACTGAACATTTGTACGGATGTGAAGCTACCATAACATATGGACGGCAGGCTTTCAGTTTGCTGTATGCTCTGTTGAGTGCAGGTATCTTAAATATTTTCAAGATTAAATACACCATATTGCTGCTACTTAAATACATAATGTGTCTTTTAAGTTAGGATCGCATTCAGTGGAATAATGTATAATCACAAGACAACCATCACTTGGATTTTCTTCACGTCTGCAAAAAGAAATGTACAAAAAAATATCTTCTTTAAATAATAGTGATAGTAGTACATTCAAACAATAGCATAATAATTCCTCAGCATTATTGTTGTGGTTTTAAATAGCTTGTGATGTAGGGGTGCTTGTGAGGGGATGGTCTGTCATCATATATTAACGTTCATAAAAACAGATGCACCCTACTTCTTCATTCAAATACTGCAGAAACAACACTGTCAGGCTACGCTTGGAGGCCGTGCTAGTGCCGTCGTTGTATTGCTAATGCTGTTTGATCATCAGATCATCAGGAAGTCCGTCAGGAAGTTACACGATTCTGCTCCATATAGATTTGATTCTGAATGTTTTCCACGTCAGCTGAGAAACATGAGCCTTTCAGACAGTCGTATGAGATGAGCGGCAAACACTGGATATAGAATCGACGCCGTCTGATGTCAAAGCGCTGGCTTCTTGTGAGAGGACGAGAAGCCTGTCGGTTGATGGTGTAAACAGCTGCATCATTGCTAAATGGGGGGAAAGGGAAAAGTAATTCCTGGCAGTGATCTGTGTTGACCATTTTTTTGCTTCTGCTGCCTTATAATCATTTATCCTGTTTGGTGGCAGATTACTCACTCTTTTTCTTTCTCTCTATATCTGTCTGACCCTTTTTCTTGCTCCTGATAATGAAGATTTAGCTGCTATATTCATTCCCTTATCTTCCTCCTCTCCACTCATCCTATTCTGTCATGTCTGTTTGCAGTTAGCTGGCTGCTCTTTTTCCCACCATCTGCCTTTTCATGCTTCTGTCTCTCTCCTATTCCCTCGATGTTCCTCCATCCACGTCTGGCTTCCTCCTGTTGAGTCCTCCGGCCCACTACCGGCAGCCGCAGCCCTCCACCACCATGTCCTGGTAATTCTTCAGCACCACTCGGTCTTGAGGGTCCAGGTAGAGCAGGGCGATGGGGCTGAGGGAGGTGGGCACGCAGCAGGCCCGGGGCACAGCTCCATTCACAGAGTTTACCAGAGTTTGCACCATGGCGTGGCTAGAGGAGTTCATGTGGTCGGCCAGGGGGAAGCGACACTCTCCAAGGCAGAAGAAGGCATCGTAGCCGCTGGGAGCAATGATCCACTTGTGCCAGCCCACATCGTTGAAATCTACATATAGAGGATGGCGGCGGCATCTGTTACGGGAAAGGCGTTTCAGTTTCGCAGCACGACCGCCATTTCTTTTCACCCTTCCACGTTCGCTCCAACTGACCCCTCCTTTATCGCCGCCCCAGCCTGGCACTCTATACCCCGTTTTTTTGGCCCTCCCCGAGGCTTGGTCCCTATTGCGGCCCTTGCTGCTGCCCCTGACCCTCTCTTTTGTCCCTTTTCTTCCTCTCTTCCTCTGACCTCCGTTGGGGCTCCTCCTGCCATGTTTGACTAAGGGTTCTCCACGCCCATCATGACTGTACGTCACCAAGAGGGGTCTTTCCTGGGCCCAGCTGTACTCGTCCTGACCCACGGACCTGCACACCCTCAGGTGTCCCTGTTTGTGTTTCTCTGCCTCCTTCTCGCCTGCAGCAGAGGAGAGGCTCTGGTCAGGGAGCGACACGGTGCTGTTCTCAGGTCTGACCTCCAGGAGGAAACCCAGTCTGCCAGTCCCAGCAAGGGCCTTATGGAGGAGCTCTGCACTTAAGCTGAAAGCCTCCCAGAAACCACTTGCTTTATGATTGTGGAGGCCAGTGGTGAGTAACCTTGTCTCCAGCAGGGTGGGCTCAAGGTCCTCATGGTGCTCAGTGAGGTATAGGTTTAGTCTGTGGGCCCCAGGAGCCAGGGAGGCTCTGTCACTGCGGAGGAGCCGGAGCTCAGCAGAGATCACCCTCTCATCCTGAGGGATGGAGGAAACATTGAAGGCGATGTGCACCCTCTTACGGTTCTCTGCTATGGGACTGTCTCCAAGGGGCTCTAAGAGAGAGAGGAAGAGACAAGGGGGTATGGGGGTTTAGATTGTAAAGATTTCATGAACACTCAAAAATAAACTAAAATCAGAGGTTGGCTACATTAGTCAGATTTGTCATTTGCGGATCTTTCTTGCATGATCTCAGAAACGGCCAACAAATACATGCAGTTACCAGGGAAGAAAGGGAAAGCTCACAATGCCGCTTTAAGTTACAACATTTACCCTTTAATAGAGGACATAGTGAACTGAACTACTACAAGCATTCATTTGTACTTTTGTGAATTGTAAATTATATTTATTGTATCTGAATCAAGGCTGGATTATCAACAATAAATTGATAACAGAATTGTCAACCTTTCCTACACCAGCATAAAGTATAAAAGTCATAACATAGCAGCATATATATATATATATATATATATATATATATATATATATTCCCAAATTAAGTTGCGTTTAAAAGGGGAGATGGGGGATCAGTGGGGGCCCAATAGCAAATGTTTGCCCCGGTGTGCCTTTACAGGTAAATCCAGCCATGATCAACACTAGAGTGCAGAGTCCAGAACAGACTTCCCCTCAGTGAAGCGAAGTATGCTCCCACACATACAATGAAGGATTGTAAACAACTGATCTTATCTAAGAGTGCACAGATGGATCTGACTTAGTGTTGCTGAGTCACAAAAACACCTGCCACGCTCATAAATAGGATCTTTATACGTTATCTGTGGTTAATAAAATAATTCAACAGGACGCACGGACAGCTTCCCTTAAACTAAAGTCCAAAGGCCAATTACAATTGAAATATTTGAATTGCGTTGCAATAAAGGCTGACACAACGACGTCATGGTGTACCAGTGAGCTTACCGTTGTGGTGAAAGCTGCGTACGGTGTTAGCCTGCTGGATGTGTTGGCTGGGGAAGCTAAACAAAGGGTCCTCCACTAGATGGTACTGCTGCTGGTGGAAGCGGTAAAGATCCAGAAGGTACCCGGGGACAGGCACCCCAGGGCGAGGGTCGGGCTGCGCCTGCAGGCCTAGCCGACTCAAGAGGAGGTTCTGGATGGTCTGAGCCAGACTGGGCTCCAGGAGAAGGGAACCAGCTGGTGGGGATGACAAGGAGGAAGGTAGAGGTGACATCCTGCCATGGTCGATCTTGCTGGTGTCTCCACCCTGGCGACCAGACGAGGCTTGAGGTAGCAGCAGGACCATGAGGAGCAGGCGGTTAGCAGGGAACATGGTGGACCTGGAGGGGGACAGGGAGGCGGGGGGAGATTATGGGAGGACAGGTGTGTTGGAGGAAGAAGAGAGGAAGTGATGAATAAAAGACAAAAGAGAATCCAAACATCAACACGTGAAGGTGAATTTGTTATTGTGTTATAGTTCTATATGAAATTTGCAAAAGGGATAACTCCTCTGAGATACTCCAGGCTCTGTATATCATGTTTATGTCTTCTCCTTCCTGGACACACTAGTTTCTCATTAGTCTTCAGCCTCCATGTGCATATGTTCAAGAAATTTACTGTCCGCATATCCGTATGAAGTTGGTTGCTTGTTACTTCTGGCTGTAGAAACAGTGCCACTTTGTTTTCTCTCTGTTAATTTATAGCGAGCTTCTTACCGCCAAGGCCCATATATCTCCTAAGCAGAGTAATTAAACAGTCTCTATCTGTGATTTAATCGTGCTGTGTGTTTGTGCATGAAAGACATCACAGTGCTGTGAATGAAAGACATCTCTCATTAATCAAAGGCTGTGGTCTCAAGTGGCCTTGTAGATATTTCCTTCTCCCCCCATTTTCGGGGAGATGTGTCGAGTGAAAAAGACGTTTTTCATTTAAAGCTCGGGTAGGCAGTATATTATATTATTATACATTGTTGATGTCACTGTTTTTAAATAATCTAGCCCATAATGGGAGACTTTGGCCAATCACGGGTCATTTCACATAGAGGGCGTTCCTGTTGGCTGAAAGCCTGATTCTACGGTGGAAATGTTGCTATTCCAACATTGGCAATAACTGCCTACACGTCAATGCAACCAAAGTTTGCAAGGAGTAGTACTCATGCAGGTTACTGTATGAAGCATGGGCTTGTCTGTTGGGATGGGCTTAGGCCCTTTTTTACCTTTTCTGTAAAACTGCCTACCTGGAGGTACCACTAGAATTACAATATGCTGAAAGGTTATTATGGATATTATAACGCCAAAAATATACTGCCTACCTCAACTTTAAAGGCCTAATTCAATATCCCCTTAAATTACAGGTAAAGTGACAAAACCTCAGAAAACATATAGAATTCACATATGATATATATCATACACAATATATATGATATACAAGAGGTTGAACACCTGTCAGTTTGTTCTGATGTTTTTCTGATATTTTTCACTTAGTTTGGGCTCAACAAGTTCTCAAGAATTACATGTGAGCACTCATTGTTCATTGCCTTTGGACTTCTACAGGAAGATCATTGTTCTAAGATATACAGTATATAAATATATACTGTAGAACTTGGGTGTGCAATGCAATGTCTTGTTTCACACCATGAACAATGAAAATGAAAACTAAGGAGACACAAAAGATGAACAATCTAGTATCACTAGTGTTTTATGCAGGAAAAAGAACAGTTTACAGAATACATGATGATAATGACCTGTTACTGAAAAAGCTGGCTGCGATACAATACCATGCTGCTCATCCAATCAGTGTGTTTTTATGAAGATATGCTTTACGTTTGTGGTTTGCACATTTTGGTGCTTTGAATGTAAAAATCCTCTTCCAAAGAGATATCTGCACTGATGCAGAACCGTCTTTTAAACCTTCCCTGACCGTAGTGTTGAGTTATTCACTTCCTGTCACAATGACGATTGCTAATTTTCCCCACATTCACACCATCACCTGCTTCATTCACTCTATGTTTGAATAACTGAAGCAGAATTCTGATCAAAATCCCAAAACTTGAAACTAAACTTCACTGTTTTAAGAAAGTAAAGACTCTTTCAGCTGACTCAACGCAACTGAGCACCTTATCTCTCCTCCCCTGTCTATCCTCAGTGCGGGAACATGACCACAGACACGGTCATGCAATTACCATGACGACCCGGCTAACACCCTGCACCTCTGTAGTGCAGCTGTTAATAATAACTGAGCCAATAATTAGAAACCAGCACGTTAACGGCCCTCTTGACCTGAAGAGGTCAAGGTGGGGAGTAAGAGGATCAAAGCGAGACAAGACAAATCTAAACTTAAATGCAAGATAATAAAGGTAAACGGGAAAGGAATCATCCGCTGGTCGCTCTGGTCGACTGGACAAGGAACGTGCACTTGTCTGTCACTTACTCAAAGAAAAAACTCTTAGTTTGTTATCTCTTTCCTTGTCCGAGCTCTCACATATCTCTCTCCTTATCTCATCTCTCTACGGGACTGAGAATTGATTAAGCCCTCCACAGCGAGATAACAGGGCTGTTTATGGCTGAGAGAACACATAATGACACTGTAACGACTGCTAATCTTACCACACTGTCCGAAAAGGGGTTAAAAGGAGGTCACAGGTGAAGGTGTGTGTATGCTTTTATGCATTGTGTGTTGTTCGTGTGCTGCGCGGTTCAAAGGGCAGGTCTGGGAAAATAAGCCACCTCCTAAGCGTGGGATTGTTGCTGGCTATCCATTAAACTCTCGCGGCCCCACCCAGGGCTGTTTCACCTGAGGCAACGCAGCAGAGGACAATTACAGATTAGACACTCTGCTGGACAGCCTCTCCCATATTCTGTAGGGGCTTGTAAAGCAGATTAAGGACAACAGCACCATCTCTCTCCTGTACTTTCCTCACCTACAAAAGCACCCAGGTGACTGTGAGGTTCAAAGGTTCGCTCATCACACAACATGGGTGCGTCACAGCCCGCGCGAGGCGAGAAACACGGGCCGTAGGAGAGCGGAGAGTAGCTCGCCCTACATCACTTTGACATACAGCCTCTCTGTTCTCCATGAATGTCTGTGTTATGACACATTCAAACCGTGCAAAGAGGCTGCAGGCCTAACTTCACATCTTTATGTGTTATGTGCATCCTGATCCTCCTCATTCTAGTTGCCTGGGAAAAACAAACATTTTTATGATTACACCCCCCTCCTAGTCCCTGCTTTCACATCTGACTGCACTTTTTATTCTTGTACCTCTCCAGCAGGAACGTGGAATAATCAAATGTACTTAAGGGAGGAGTGGATGATGAATGGGGCCTCAGCAGTGTTTGTGCATCTACTCCCCGTGTGTGCATGCAGCTCAGCCTATTAGACATATTAGATGTGACCTGACCTCCCAAGCAGACAGTGGCGTGACCCTGGCGTGCGGCGGACGAGCGCCGTCGCCGGCCTGCCCCGTGTCTTTCTGAACTCGCTGATTAAAACCTCTGACCTCCGCCGTCCGTTTCTAACTCCTGTTTTTGTGGCGCTTCTATCTCACTGCCTCTCTTTTTTATCTGTTTATTTCAAACCCTGCTCCCTTTCCCCTTCCTCCTTCCTCTTTGCATTCCTTGAACTTTGTCCTTTTGCTTTGTGGTCTACGCAGTCATACAATATGTAACCGCTTTTCTCTTTTCTGTTTCCCCCCTTCCTCTCCCTTGTTTCATCCATCAATTTCCCCTCCCTGCCATATTTCTCTTGTTGTTTCTTGTTAACAGAATCTGTTTTTGTGCTTCCCTGCATCACCTTCCCATTCCCTATCTCCCTCTCTCCCTCTCTCCCTTTCCTCCTCCCCCATTAATGTTGCTCTTTTTTCCTAGACCTAAAATGAATGGTGTTTTTGCGGAAGAGTGCGGCGGACTGTTGCCGGGCCAGAGGGCCGGAGTGTCACTGCAGCCAGCTGATTTATCCACCGCCGCTGTCTTCATGTTACGCCTGGTCCCTCAACTTTCCCTTCCTGTTGTTCTTCCCGTGTTTCTTTTCCCAAATTCCTCCTCTCATTCTCCCTGATCCCCCCCTCCCTCCCCTTCGAGCTCTCATTTTTCTATGCTGCCGTCTCATTCTTTAAGAACACGATACGTGCAGCGTATAGATATGCCACAAGGTTCACTTTCTCTCTTACTCAAACACTTGGAAACATGTCACGTCCTCATGGGCCCAAATGTGATGTACAGTATACGGCACACATGCACACCTGAGAACACTTCTGAGGAAACATCTGCATTCACTGCCGCTCTTTTTCCACTTGCAACTGTGCCATATAAAGTGAGCATGCACGCCACAGTCTGCGTAATTTACTGGGGAGTTATGACTGCACAAGACTCCTCACGCTTAACTAGGCATTAATGCATGACTTTGAGCTGGGGAGTTAATATATAATGGGGGCGGGGTGAAACATGTCCAAAACAGTTGTGGAGTTGTGGTTTCTGCTCTCTGAGGTGTAACAGATGAAATCATTAGAACAATATTCCAGGTAGGCTGCTGTGTGGTTTTATTGGACTCTATTAGAACGGCTCTCTAATTCATGCCAGCTGGAGCGATTAGCTGGCTAATGACCCAGACGTCAAACACACACGAGCAGACACACACATGCTAAGAACAGTACAGGGCAGCAACACATGCTAACTGCCAGGCAGAGGAACACGTACGCAGGAACACAGGCCAAGATGTAGAACTGTGGAGGAGCTGGGTTGTAAATATACATTATAGATTTAGACTCTCTCTCTCACACACACACACACACACACACACACACACACACACAGGTTGCCATGTACTAACACCTTTCATCCTAAGGCTCCTTTTTCTTCCTCAGTATCTCCCCTTTAGTCCCGGCCCGGGATGCTCGGAGGTCTCAGTGTCACAAGTGCATTGTGGTTAAAAGGAGGCCCCCGTCGAGGCACAACACTGCACAAGCATCAGTGGAAACACTGACATATCTAACCCGTGGCTGCTGAAAGCTCAGAGACTGCCCTCATCGTGTGTCTGACAGCTGAGCCGATGTGAAATACAGAACAAAAACACACCTCTGCTTTTCACATTAAAGCTCCTGAGCGTTAAGACTGAAGGCCAATTCATACTTTGTGTATGTTGCAGCGCTGGTGAGTTACGTGATGCTCTTTGAACTCATAATGGGTGCATTATTCTTGGACAAGTTGCTCACCGGATTTTGATTGAGCAACACTGTGCCAGCGGTGTATGCATGTGTGTGTGTGTGTGTGTGTTGTTGTTCCCCAGAGTGACTAATGGTTTCAGCAGCACAGTTCCTGTGGCCTGTGGCTTGACAGACAGACAGATGTGTGTGTGTGTGAAAGGGATGTAGTACTCACGTCCAGGTGTTGTGGGATGTATGCAGAGTCCATGGTTTATCCTTGAGCTCCAGTGTTACGATCCCTCGGCTCTCGCTCCCGCTCCTTTGGACAGAAGTGGACAAAGTGCTCTATTTATCTCTTTGTACCTGTCTCAAGGTAACCAGTGTCTTTCTCTTCTATGTCTCCTATGTAAATGGGCTGCAGGTAACGCTGCTCTCTCCATGTTTTCCTCCCCCTCTCTGCTCCCTGGCTCAGCTCCTCATCCTGTTGTCAGTGTCAGATAAGCAAACTCTTAAAAACATCCACGGGCTTCCCCTTTGCCTGCCTGCCTGCCTGCCTGACCTCTGCAAGTGGGCAACTCCCTTTCCCTGTTGCCTGCACTGGTTGTCTAAAACACACTGGTGTCGCCGCTGTGCATATAAGCTGCAGGAGGAAAAATGAGTTGTGTCTGTCAGTACTGTATCAGCGGCAACAACTCCGTCTAGTTCCTACACCTCCTTACTACGTCTCTCTCCGTCCCTCTCCACTCTGTTCCTCCCTTTTGTATCTCCTCCCCTTTTCCTCTCTCTCTCTTTCTCGCTCACCCTCCGCAACCCCCCCCCCCCAACCCTTCCCCACCACACACACACACACACACACACACACACACACACACACACACACACACACACACTTCTTTTTACTTTTGTCTACACTATACTAAGTGCCCAGCTGGTAAACTCAGTGTAACTCTAATTGACTTGCCTGGCCACTGAGATCCTCCCAAATTGTGATGTCACTAAGACCGGCCCCAGTTCATTTACTGTACTGCTCTCTCTCTCCTCTCTCTCTCTCTCTCTCTCTCTCCCATTCACACACATACACACACACACACATATACACACACACACACACACACACACACACACTCACAAGCAAACAAGCGTGACAAACAATCATAGGCATTCTCACACATAAAATTGTGCAAAAACCAAATCAAACACACTCAAACAGACAAAGATGTACGCAAACACACATGCACACACACTTTCACACACACACGGACACACATGCACACACACTTTCACACACACGGACACACATGCACACACACTTTCACACACACACGGACACACATGCACACACACTTTCACACACACGGACACACATGCACACACACTTTCACACACACGGACACACATGCACACACACTTTCACACACACGGACACACATGCACATACACTTTCACACACACGGACACACATGCACACACACTTCCACACACACGGACACACATGCACACACACTTCCACAAGCACGGACACACTTCCACACACACACGGACACACATGCACACACACGGACACACACACGGACACACATGCATACGACCTGTATCCAGATAACCCCGAGGTCAGCACACAGAAGCAGACTGATTGTTTTCAATAAATTCCTCCTTCAACAAACTCACCTGCTGCTTTTCATTGGCACCATTTTACGTTTTTCGGCCAACACGGGGCCCCATGGCACTGAATGAGAGCATGCAGAGTCAGTTACAAGAGAAATGTATGAATGGATGACTCATAACAGCTGCCATGAAGTCACCTCAGTTGAGTTTTGTGATTGGATGGAAGCAAACGTTGAGGTAAAAAAAAAAAAAAAAGAAGAAGCTGTACTTCTCCACTATGGGTTGAAGCAAGGTGCATCTGTCCTTCCAGCACGGAGCGGGTGGCGGGGTGAATTTGTATTCATGGGGTGGGCCCATGAGAAAACGTCTCTTTAGGATGCATCGTCTCACATATTAGATCTCATCTGGAGAATCACTTGCCCACGTCCCTCCTGCTCCTCCTTTCTGTCCCCTCCACTTGCTCTTCCTGTACACACACACACACACACACACACACACACACAAATAATCCACAGAACTCATTCATCCCCGAGGCTGAGTAATTGTCCCACAGCAGAGCAGCTTCACACACAAATAGACAGACACACACGCACACACACACACTCTACTCTTGTGACACACACTTTTTCTTTTAGAATCCGATTATCAGATTCAGTATGCTTTTGTAAATCATTTGTTGAAATGTGAGGAAATAATTCAATTGTCCATTTCCACATTTTCTCACATCCTCATGATACAACCTGCAGGATCCAAAGTGAACTGAGTGTTTCTCACAGCAACATCAGTGATTCATCTGGCTGGGAGGTGTAGTGAGCGCTGAGTGTGACCTTCAGCTGAGGTTGTCAGAAAACCTCCATGGCCAGTCCTCCAGTAAAGAAGTGAACAAGAAGCCGCACTGCTAAATGTACTTACTACTGCTGAGTGACCTCGGGGATGATGCAACTTCTGTTGAACTCAAAGTAGGTTATTTCATAAACAGCCTGTCTATCATTACTGATGAATAACCTCAGGAATGATATGATTGACCCTCTGGCCATCCACACATGCTGAACTCAAAATAATTTTTTAACACAATTTTAAACTCTTTCTTAGAAGAAACTCTGATATGAGAGAGTCAGAAACATGCTTGAGGTACAGTATTTTTTTTGGAGGCTATCATTTCACACCATTGAAGCATAATATGATTCTTGAACGCACCACCAGGTAAGGTTAATTACGCTCCGTGTTTGAAACTGCTTTACCATGACAACTTCAAGTTGCTTTGAAGCTGCATAAGTTGAAACCAACCACTAAAATAAAATGGCGTTTATAACATAACAGCAAACGTCAGAAGTTTATTTTAAGTTTTCAAAGATATGAAATATGTCAGGTAAATTAAGGGGGAAACGTATGAAAGATTAAGAATTCATTCATTTCCTGGGTTTGAATGTATACTTTGTCTATAAGATGATGTTTCCAACCTTAAAGCTATACTAAAAGGGGCCAAAAAAGGAGTAAAACAATCTACATTCCATGATATGGGCCATTAAAGCATTTATTAATAACGGTGGATAAGTCTTCATGGTTCAGGCATCATAGCTGAGCCACAGCTCTGGCTTCTCCAAATGAGCAGTAATTCCAGCCTCCAGGTTTCCCATCCTCTGGAAAAGCCGTCGGCCGCCTGTCCCGCTGACTTCCGACGGGGGTGGAGAGACTTTTAAAGTAATACCTCACCGCCCTCTTAACAAGCCATCCATCCGTCCTGCATCCCAGTGTTCCCACCTCCATACTGCTCCATCGCTCCGTGGAAACAGAGAGCGAAGCCTCGTCAAATGAGGAGGAGGAGGAGGAAGAGGAGGGTGTTTGGACTTATTCCCTGTTCAACTCTTTTCTTTCTTTTTCCTCTTTCAACAAAGTGTCGCACGTAATTACTCAGCCATCAGCATGGTCATCAGTCATTCGGTGACAAGGAGTGAAGGAGAGCGGTAAATCTGGATACAAAGGTGACTTGGCCTCATAGAAGGAGCAGCACCAGCTGTAAACACACATACACGCCCACTCGTGTGTGTGTGTGTGTGTGTGTGTGTGTGTGAAGTGAACGCTTCCAAGGTGGTAATATGGGAATTTATGAGGCTCTTTAGCCCTTCAATAAAAGGCCCAACAGTCCATATTATCTGTACACGACTCTCAATGAATCTGACAGTTGATTGTCACCCAAAGGTAAATACGGGTTGAAATAATGTCCAAGAATTAGACAGTGCCAAGTTCACAATTATCTATGTGTACAAATCTGACGCTAAGCCTTTTATATGGTGGGTGTGGACGTCGGGTAATAATGCACTGCTGGACACGAAGGGAACATCAGGCTCTGAAATGACAGGATTGGACAGAGCAAGAAAAAAAACTGGGTTTCTGCCATGACAGCAATGATATGTGACAGTTACTTGTAAGGTCTAAATTTAGCCAGACAGATGTCAATAACAGATGCCAATATTGTCAATTTTACCGCCAGCAGTTGCTCTTATCAAACTTTTAGCATATTTGATTTACAGCGCATAGTAAACATGGTCACATTTTTTGAGGATAACAGGTTTGACATATTTATGTTTTGGATTCGACTTGCTTCTATAAATGGCTTTTATTCACTGACTTAAAAGTGTAACACCAAGCCATCTGCTCCGATGAATACAAATAGAGCGCATTTAAACTCTACTGCTGGACCCATACAATCTAATTTTACAGTCATCAGTTGTAAAAAAAATGTTTTTTAACTACCAAATAACAGCAGGGCAAGAATACTGAAACTTCAACCAAACTGCTTAAAATCTGAGGGCTGCTCAAAATAACATGTGTGGCGCCGGCCGAAGCTCACGTCAGCCATCTGTGCCTTGACTCGGCCACTAACTGGGGGCTGTACCTCTGTAGGCTTTGATCATTTATTTTATTGTCTTGGGTCCGTGGTGGCAGAGATGAGGTCTCGCGTCTTCGTTTTGTCCTCCCGACAAGGAAGTTGGCATCTGCGCAGCTTGGCCGGCAGGAGTCCCAGCATGCAGCACTGGGTCATACACAGTGTTGGGCGAGTTACTTCAAAAGCGTAATGCATTATTTATTACTTGTTACTGTCATTTCAAAGTAATTAGTTACATTACAATATTAATGTCTTTGAATTGTAAGGCATTACACTACTTTTACATTACTTTTGCATTACTTTAAATAAAAGGAAATATGGATTTTTTGTTTCTCAATAGATCTTCTTGTGTTCAATTCAGCTCGTTACCGACATTAGTTGGAAAACGACTCGTTAACTGATATTAGTTATTGTGTTCATGAATGGGATTCGGGGATGAAATAACCATTTTTCATTCCAGATTGTCCGTACGTCTTTTTTAATCACCTTGAAGGCGCTGTGTTATGCTGCGAAATTACCTGAAAGCCTACCTGAGATATTTAGGGGGAGCTCTAAAACACTGTTCATAAACGCTCTGACAGCGTCTGACGCTCGCGTTTTGAATAAAATAAACCTACTGTATATTATAGTAATGCATTACGTTTGTAACGCGTTACTCCCAACACTGGTCCTACATAGTTGCAGTAACAGCTAACAGCTAAACAGCTAGCTAACAGCTAACGGCTAACGGCTAACATAAGGGTTGTGGCCATCTTCCAGAGCTGCGGCACGCTCTAGGTAAGGAGGTAACTAGAGCTAAAAGGAGAGGGAATATTTTACTGATATATGTGGGAATATCTTTCATCGTAACTCATCAAACCATTTTGGAAGTGCAAATGTGACAAAAAGAAGGAATGTAATGCAGTCGCTGATGTATTTCTTTGAGTTCTTAGGTGTAAGACAAAAACTGATCAAATGTTTAAATCTACTTTAGTTAAAGCGCAGCTGCAAACTGTTGCAAAGTCACATCTTTCTATGAAATCACGTCATGGAAACCTGAGTGACAGGGGAAATCACTCTACTCAGAACAACGTGAAAAGTTCAAATGAATGAATCTGATCATCCACTGTACAACTGAGTTTTGTGCATTTGCGTCATTGTGTGCCGTCTTTAAAAAGTGACTCAAATATTAACATAATGTGATGTTTTGGAACTCGCCGAAACGCTGGAGCTTAATGACTGTCGTCTGCAGTCTTTTTCCAAAATCTAATTTTCCTGAGAAGACCCTGTCATGGAGCAGAGTGAGTCACGAGAGAAAAGCTTCAAGGCCCTAAAAATACCCAAAGATTGATGTTCAAACACTTAACGTGATGGATGCCTCACTAGGAAACAGCCTGAATGACAAACATGTGGAGCCGGAGAGTCATCCCTGGGACGACCTTACATCTGCCTTCAGCCTGTGGATGTAATGAAGTTCCAATAAGTTCGGGATGGTTTTCCTTTTCTCAACTTTAAAGAAAATGTATATTTGAATTTTACATACATTTTGGATTAATTGTTTATTTCAGATTCAGATTCATTGACATAAGACCATACAAGGGATGGAGGATAAACAGCATATCTGAATATAAAGCAAGGAATCGCTGTCTGTCTGTGTGTCTGTCTGTCTGTCTGTCTGTCTGTCGCTTCACATTTTTCAAACAGGTCAATAACATAAGAGAGTTTCTAATGAGGCAACATGATGAGTAAAGTGTTTAGATGGCTGCTTAGATGCTTCCAGTAAATACTTCGACACTCTTTGCTGTGTTTAGACACTGAGTGGGCCTTAGAGGGGAATGACACTGCAAAAAAAAAAAAAAAAAAAAGAAGAAGAAGAAGAGGATGATTTGTGAGTGTTGTGCGTGCTGGAAAGGACAAATGGATGTCAGAGCGAGGGAAGCGTAGATATGGAGAGGGAGAGCAAGAGGAGATTTCATTAGATGTTCACATGAAGGAGTCCACTCCACTGAAATGACCACACATCCTTCATGAATGTACACACAAATAGAGACACACACACACACACTGACAGACTATACACAGACAGTCACACAAACAGGGTCTGACCTTTTTCATTCACCGGCGAAGAATTCCTTTTGCAGCGATAAGATTTCATTCCTTCGCCCTGAGGTCACTGTTGCTGTGGAGAGATGTGTGTGTGTGTTTCATGCCAACACCTCATGCCCCTTCTGCTCCATACTGAGTCACTCAAACCCATCCCTCTAACTACCTACCATTTCACCAGAAAGACAACAGGGACAATACTTATCGAACCGTGAACATTTTGTTGATTAAATACTCGCAAACCAAAGAAGCTCTACATATCAATTGTGGCCTAAGAAATGCTCCAAGGGGAGCTCCAGAGGTCTATCACGGTGGTTAAGAGCAGCCTGTTGTGGTACGGCTGCAGTACCAAGAAACAGGGAGACACATACCTAACGTATACTATACCTATACTCCTTGTTGGTATTTTTGCACACTTTATTTCAATGGGGTTTATTAAACTTCCAGTTTGTAGTGTTTGTGGTGCAAAACAATAAAAACAATACAATATTATGAAGACATAACAATAACAAGAGATGTATGAAAATGATCCCAGGGACACAGGATAAAAAACTGGGAAAATATGTTTTTCAATTTGCTGTTCTTCCCTTCCTCCTGGCTGGCAGGAACCTCGGCCCTAAATTCAGACAGGGGAAGGTACCCAGCAGGATAGTAGCTGATTTCCCAGAGGGCTTGGCAGGTCTGCATGGCTCCCCCTGGGTGCCGGCCTCTATGCCCCCGCATCTCAAACTCCAGCCAGTTGGACAGGTTAAGAAGGGTAGGGGGATGTGACATATTATTAATATTATTATTATTACTACAGCAGTGCAAAACAAGGTAAATATGCACAAGGTGCATGTGAATAAAAGCAATAAAAGGGAACTGGAAACAGGAAGTTCCATAGTCACACTCCACCTCCTCCACAGCACATTTTAGTCATATCATGTTTGCAGATGCTAAAGACAAGGTCATTGAAGAGTCATAGTGTGTGTGTGTGTGTGTATGTGTGAGAGAGAGAGACAGACAGAGAGAGAGAGAGAGAGAGAGAGAGAGAGAGAGAGAGAGAGAGAGAGAGAGAGAGAGAGAGAGAGAGAATCCTATAAGCTGGCATGCATTCATTATCTTGCTCAAGGACACTGAAACAGTGTCTCGTCTTTCATTCAAACACCCACCTACACACTGCAGAAACTACTACTGCTGCTGCACAAATTCATTCAGTGATTCAGCGCTAAGGGTACCCGAGTTTATACACACACACACACACACACACACACACACACATTCACAGACTAGTGGATCGCTCCTGTCCAAAACCCTTACCCTTTTTTATTGGTGCAGACTTTGCAAAGGTAACCTTGTGGGTTCATCGTCGGTGTGCTATGTCTTTTGAATTCCTGTCAAGAACTGAAACATTCAATATGTTGTATCAGTGAAGTCCTTGCCGTGTGTTTAACTGTTGTGCAGCAGTGGATGCTTTCAGCACAGTGATTTAGGAAAGCATCAGATTAGGCTGAAACATTTATAATTTCAGACTTCTGTGCAGTCTAAACCACATGGATCAGCTGCACTGGTTTGGAGCGTATCATTTGATTTAACAGTTACATTATTTCCAGATGTCAAAACACAATCTTGTAGGTCGTCCTGTCAGATTATATTCAGGTTAAAAGTAATGACCCCAATCAGTGACCCCAGATGTGAATGGGGTTCAGGGATGCTGAATGCTCAGTCGGGGAAGAGTCTCTGGGTTTGGGGGGAATGGAGGGGTGAAGGTCCGGGGTCCAGGAGCACAAAGGGGTGACGAGTGGAGAGCGGGACCAGGTTTAAATACAGGTGTGGATGGTGGCAATCAATGGAACAGGTCAAACTGATCACAACATGAGAAAAATCAAATAAAATGACTTAAATATGTATAAAACTCAGAAAATCAACTTGTCAGAAAACAAGCAACTCGCAAGAAAAGCTACATACATTTTACCCGTATGTCCCACCAACATGTGACCGATGTAAATTCTCGATAGGTACTCTAGCACATTCATTCTGGGCATGTAGTAAACTTCATTTATTTTGAAAATGTATTTTTCTAAGGCATTTAGTAAAAATCTGGCACCCAACCCTCTGGTTGCCATTCTAGGGGCCACAAGTGTCTTTTCTTCTGTAAATGAATTTCAAAGAATTTGGGATGGTGATTGCTAAAAAGCTGATTTTACTAGTGTGGAAAACGGTTGGGAGAATTGTCAAACACGTTACATCTGGAGAGACTGAGATTCTACAATGAAATAGAGGGGATACGTTTGATAAAACATGGGACTCAGTACTGAATTACCTTAAAAATGTGAGCCCATAGACACTGGCTATTGTACAAAGCCTCACGATATGATCTTGTATAAGTTTACTGACCTATTTTACTATTATTATTATTATTATTATATTTTTGTTCTGCTCTTATATTCTGTCTATTGTAGATACTTTTTATGACCATGATATTTCATTGTAATGCTTGATGTGCTGTGTTCTTTACTCTCTCTCTCTCTCTCTCTTCATTTTATATATTTTTTTATTTTTCTCTTCATTGAAAATCAATAAACATATTTAAAAAAAAGAAAACAAGCAAATGTTATGCTTTAATACACATTTTACATTTTTGAATTTAAAGTTTTAGTTTTAGTGTAAACATAAAAATAATCCAAAGTTTTCAACTGCAAAGGTCTGAACCAAGAAACAACAACCCCCCACAATAAAAGCTTGAATCAATAATCATCCTTCGTCCACTCAAAGTGATGACATGGCGCCGCATCACACACATTGTCATTTACACACTGATGTGGGTTTATTCAGCAGCTGTTAAAAGTCCTTCCCGCTCCTGTTCCAGCTGATTGATAAAGTCAGTGTATATCTTAGAAAGCAGGTGCCAGCGAACGTAGATGCCAGACTTGGTCCACACTCCCCTGTGAGGTCACGCACAGTTTAACAGTCGGCCGTGATGAGCAATGTTCACTTTGTCCTGGAGCATAAAGCAAAGTGGATGATGTGTCACAGAGACCAAGGCTAAACATACATTTTGTTTCTCTTTATTTAAATGGAATCAAGATATTCTCTCTTTCTGAGTGTCAAGGTTGAATGAATATAATCCTCTGAGTCTGATGCTGAAGGAGGAGTTCAGAGATGAAGACGATGCACCGTTGTCAAATGGATGGTGGGATGAATGACATAACTGTCTCAAACATGATAAAAAGGGCAATTTACATCTTTATTATTTCTATGTCTTGTGTGTATTTCCATCAAATTGTTTTACTGTCTATATTCGTGCAGTTATTATTAATAGCTTGTCAGTCATCTGTAAAGCACTTTGAATTGCACTAAGGTGCTATACAATTAAAGTTTGACTGATTGATTTGATTTAGGACCAGTTTATCATACCCATGGCTTTTTTTGTCAGCAGAGGTACGGTGAAACTGCTGAAAAGAGAAACCATTAAAAAAAATGTGAATTTAACAGACAAGCACACATAATGAGAGGATGTTTGCACACGTCTTTTTTTCTGTTAACCACATCTGTACAAGAATACTCTATACTTCCACGTTCTTTGTATGCAATTACAGTACATATATTATAGGTTTGTATATGCATATGTGTGGTCAGTAATAACAGGAAACTGGCCTCCCATGTTGACACAAACCTGCGCAGGTCATTGGCTGTTTGAAATAAATAAACAAACAAGTGAGTGGCCCACTCAACCCACAAGCAGCAGAGCTCTCCACCAGACTAAAAATAAGAACCGTCAAACCCAAACAGGAACACCTGCAGCTCAACCCTCAGCCCTGGCCCGTCGTCGTGACAACCAATTGCACCGCATGCAAACAGTTTATAGTAGGATGAGGATGGGTGGGAGAGATTTTGCAGATGCCAGACAGGCTTGACTGAAGATAGTGGATGAGCTGCAGCTGAACTGAAACACAGACAGTAAAGTCAGACGGCAGAGGTTGAAACAAGTCAAAGAGGGCCAAGAATTTGGAGAGAGGGAATCACAGAGATGAAGGAGAGGAGAGAAAGGGGATGTACGGTGACCAACAAAATGGGAATTTTAAAGAGAATGAGACCCGGTCTGGGATGTGGTCTGAGTGGAAGCTGGTTTCAGAGTCAGTTGGTGGCTGTGGAGCACCAAGGCCACAATGCTGACAAAAGGAACTTATGTGTTTGTGAACAGCAATAAAATGGAAATATGGCTATGTGGTAGATGGTGGCAACACCCACTTTTCGGACATATGGAGAAAAGAGGGAAATGATTGCAATGAGAATTAAAGCAAGACAGTAAAGTTTAAGACAACCAGTGTGAATATGAAATAATTATGCTCATGGACTTCTGCACCAGTTGCCACATCTCAAGTTGATGGGTGCAGGTTTTGACCCCAGTCATAGCTTAGCAACAGTAACTAGGAAAGACTTTTCTCACGAGCCGCTCTAACGGTACGAACGTAAGAGCGATAGTCTGTGTCAAGAGTTTAGAGGATGGTGTCTTTTATTGACTTACCCCCTTAACATTTAGTTTCCCTTTGCCCCCTTTTGACCTATAGTTTTTTTTTTTTAGTTTTATCGTCTTATCTTTGTCTTGCTGCAAAAACCAATTGATCTTCATGACAAATAAATGTTGAAAGTTGAAGTTAAACTGCAAACATTTACATGCCTAGCTAAGTAGCTACTTATTTCCAAAGGCAAAGGGCACGTTGTTGCATTTACTTGTACGTTTACAGTTTACGTTCAGGACAAACACATCCACTGTGTAGGAGTCGACCTGAGATAGTTATCACAGTTCACGGTTACTTTGTCCAGCTCTTTATTTGGTTTGAGGAAATAAACACTCCAGCTTTTAACCGACTATCTGAGTTTTATTATTAGCTCATGCGAGTTCCCTAAAGCTGATCAACTCTGCTCGTCATTTCAAATCTGTGGTCTGCTTGATGAGGAAGTCCCTTTGACCGTGCAGCCAGTAAGTAAAGCACCTCTTTAGTGCTCATTCATTCAACATGAATTCATGATTGATACTGTTATGTAAACACAAATTGTTCCTATCTGACACTGTTGTGTACAGCTTTGACTGCAGATGACAAGTCATTCATTCAAAGCGTGTAACATGGTTTTGTATCTGTGGGTCGACCCTGAGGGAGGCTCAGGGCTTTAATTTGGGATGTCTTGTCCGGCGCTGTTAGTGGGGTCTTCTGGGAGATTAAAATGCCCCTCAAACAGCTGCAGCACCTGCTCATATTTCTCTCTGAGACAGTGTCATAAAACTCAAGTCTCCTTTCATATATAAAATAAAAACGCAGGCTCACAACTCACGACATGGCAGGGCAGACCATCTGCATCTGGTCTACGTGCGTGTGAATACACGATTTAACATTCGTGTTGTCTTTCTGCAGACGTGTGCATTTAAATACACGTACACGTGTATGAGGACGTGCAGAAGTGCATGCCTGTCTGCATTTGTGTATTTCCCATAAAGAACACACTGCGCATACGTGTGAGTGTTATTTATGTATCTCCTTGCTGTCTCGCAGTGTGTAAGCTCCAGATGTGCTGGGGGTCAGAGCTGGGCTGGCCTTCCCTGTCCAGATGTGTCCAGGTGCAGCCCAGACTCTCCTTGGACCCTGGAACAGGTCAGACGGTCAGACACATTTCCAGATTCTCTGAATGCTTGAGGAGGAGACGTGTAAGAAAGGACTGCTTCGACTTGTGTGCGTTTGAGCTAAAATGAACGCCTCGAATAAAGTAATCAAGTGATTCATCTCTCTGTCACTCTCTTTGGCAGGATGTCGCTGTCTGTCCAGTCGGGACAGCTGTGTCCGTTGATATCTTCGGCAAGGAGAACAGGACCGAGCTTGAGGACAGAGATCTGGCAATTTTACAACAGGAAAAGGGCACTCAAGTCTTATATTCTCTGGCACGGAGAAAGGAGGGAGAGAAAGACTGAGACAGAAACCGATAAAGAGGGGTCTATGGGTTGAAAGAGATTTTAAATACAGATTTTGCAGGGGGGAGATGTGAAAGAGATGGAGGGATGATGAGAGTTGTTTGTTCTCTGTGAGGATTTGCAATGACTGTGGTGGAGGACAGAAGGCGAGAGGGAAGACGGAAGATGTGCTCTCCTTGTTATCTTGGCTCACTGTTTACTCAGATTCCTACTCGCAGATAGCATCAGCAAATAAGCTGCGGCCAAGTCAGCCTGCTGTTACACCAAGCCAAAGCTGACCTTTTGCCTCTGTGAATACACACACACACACACACACACACACACACGCGCACACACACACACACACACACACACACGCACGCACACACACACACACACACACACACACACACACACACGCACGCACACACACACACACACACACACACACACACACTCCTGCCGTTCTCTACATTCTGACCAGTTATAAACACTGAGCATCAGTGGGGCCAAAGAAAACCAGGAGAGTTCTGAGGAACATAAACATATTTCTTCTTAAATGTAGTTTTGTACGGCCCTGTGTGAGATTTTACTTTCATATGTTAAAAAAAAATAAAATAAAAAAAAAACGACATACAAGATGATGAATGTATGAAGATGAATCTGTATAGATTGTGACCATAGATAGTATACCGTATGAGAAGTGGCCAAGATTAAAGTCCGACGTTGACTTTACTTCTCTGTCTATGATCTCCTCCTTGGGTGAATTTGTCCAATCACGAACAAATTCTTTTAACAGACGTAGTCATCGCGACGTCACCCACTGGTTTGTGGACTACGGTTATGAAGCTCGAACATCTTGGAATTTTTGCAACCAGTTAACAGAAGTGACCATATTTGGAATGCGGAGGAGCAATGGGTGGATCTTATTAACGCAAGAAGCAGAGCGGCACCCCAAAGCAGCAACCTTTCTACATCTGACTCCTGGTGCAAAGTTAAATTCTTAATGCAAGGGAAACTTTACAGCTAAGTTTGAAAGCCATCTCAGTAGCTAATTGCATTGGTAGCGTAGCAACAGTAGCGACACCACCATAGTATCCCTACCACCATGGTAGGGATACCATGGTGGTAGGGATACTATGGTAGGTACACCATGGTAGGTATACCATGGTGGTAGCGATAACATGGTAGGATACCATGGTGGTAGGGATACCATGGTGGTAGCGATAACATGGTAGGATACCATGGTGGTAGGCATACCATGGTGGTAGCGATAACATGGTAGGATAACATGCTGGTAGGCATACCATGGTGGTAGGGACACCATGGTGGTAGGGACACCATGGTGGTAAGGACACCATGGTAGGATACCATGCTGGTAGGGATACCATGGTGGTAGCGATAACATGGTAGGATACCATGGTGGTAGTATGGTATCTCTACCACCATGGTATCTCTACCAGCATGGTATCCTACCATGGTATCCCTACCACCATGGTAGGATACCATGCTGGTAGGGATACCATGGCGGTAGCGATAACATGGTAGGATACCATGGTGGAAGGGACACCATAGTGGTAAGGACACCATGGTAGGATACCATGCTGGTAGGGATACCATGGTAGGATACCATGCTGGTAGGGACACCATGGTGGTAGGGACACCATGGTAGGATACCATGCTGGTAAGGATACCATGGTGGTAGGGATACCATGGTAGCGGCCTGTCAATAAGAAGGTAGCAATGGTCTATTAAATGGGACCATACTTTACTAAATTAAAGTCAGGCTGTATTGAAGAAGACTTGAAACTAGCAAACAGAAATGTTTTCAATGATTACTGAGTTAATAAATGAAGTGAGAGGTACGTCATCTTCTCATAGATTTAATTTATATTTGCAACCAGAAACCTGGTGGCCAGAAGAGATAATGCATGTTTGTCATTTCTAGAGATCCTGGACATTCACAAGGGGTGAGTGAGGAAATCTTCTATTTTGGAAGTTGGATTAAGCAACCCTTTAATCTGTTGCCCTTTAGTCTGTGACCTCATTTTGAGGAACAAGGCGGTCTCAAACTCTAAGACAAGATACAAATAGCAGAACTGTTGAGGTAATAGTGCAGTACAAGCTGCATTTCTTGCCTACTTTCTGTCCTCTCCTGCAGTGAATGAGTACTAATGGGGGACATATATCATAACATTACAATGGTTGTTTGATGAAGCAATAAAAAGGTGGTGATATGTCTAAATGCAATATATAATGTTTCTTTCACAAGTCCCCACTACCCTTAGCCACTACGTCCCTCATTCATATTCTACTTCTTTATCCCTCTCTTTGCGACAGAGTGATGTGACAGTAGAGAGCAGACAATGTCGGGTTACCCTGGTAATTTGGGAAGGAGGACGGAAGTATCCTGGGCGGGCAACGTCCCTCCTCCTTGTGCGGCGCGAGTCCCACTGATGATTCACCAGCCTGCACGATGAAGGTTGGCGACCCCAATTTGAGTAAGGCAGGAGGAGGAGGAGCAGGAGAAGAAGGCGGATGAGGAAGGGGGATAATAAGGAGGAGGGCACGCCGATGGCTACGTCAGTGGCACTTGCTAATAGGCAGATGTCCTTGTCCCTGACACAAGTAAATCATGTCTCTTGGGGGGAAGAATAAAAGAAAGAGAAGAGGAGAGGAGAGGAAGGGAGGAAACAAGTAAGGCAGAGATTGAGATTGCCGTGTTATGGAGCGCGTCATTGGGGTTGGACGTGAGTGCGTGTCTAAGTGAAATTATAAGCAATTACTTCGGCTTCTGAGTCCACTGTTGAAATGCTGTGTTGATGAAGGCGAAGAAGATGCAGGAGGGAAGCCGAGGAAGGTGAAATGACTCAGTTTAAGTGTTTTAAGCTGTTCAGGGTGAGTGGGCTGCGTTGTATTTAAACCAGAGAGAGGAAACAGGTGATCTGAAGAGACGGAGGAGTGGAAGAAGCTGGAAGAGAGAGAGAAAATGAGAGGTGGGGGTTGAGAGAGAAGGGAGGGGGGTGAGAAAGTAGTCAGATACTTTTCTCAAGTAGCTATAAAACATTATAAAAATGCTCAGTTAGTATCAGGTCAAAAATCATACATAAGTACAGTGCAGAGGCAGCGGATGGAAATAAGAAGTGGAGTAAAAACAAACTTGCAGTTAAGAACAACACTTGAGTAAATGCACCACTGGTGTTCAGCAACATCCCTTCATCCACCTCAACTTTGTTGCGAGTTTGTCCCACAAACTCAGCTAATGACCAGATAAACTTACACAAGCATGTGATCTTCCTCCTGATTAAATAGCTGTGCAGCAGACAGCCACCTCCTCTGCCAAGGCAGCTTCCCCTCTACAAACACCATCATTCAACCTCCCTCACAAACACCATAAGCACATCTCTTTAAATGCTACGTAGTCATTTAAGGTCATGGAAACATTTCAAGAGGAATTTCTGCTCGCTGGAGTGCTACCATATGTTTTCCCACATAAGATGCTGATAATAATAATATGATCCGTTTTGAGAGTGGGCACACACAGCAGAAGTCAGGGATTGGGTCTGTGCCTGCAGCCGGTTCCAACGGGAAACCACTTCTCAAATACCGCATGACTACTTCCTATTTTTGTCTAATTAAAGGATTGTTGCACTGAAATGGAAACTGCTTCAGCAGCAGGCGCTGGCTCACCAGTGGTTCTTCAGTTTCTGTGCAACCTGTGATTCAAATCATGTTTTAGAGGTGAGGCAGGAAGTAATTCCATGTTGAAACTACTGCCTGGTCATTGAAATGTGAAGTGGGTTGCATTGAGCCTGAACCGACGCTGGGCATAAAATAAAATAAGATGATGGATTTTAATGGTTCACAGTTCGAAAAGTGACTTTACTGTTGAATATCAATACAATGCCAACGTGGCATCATGACTTTTCGTAAATATATGTTATCTGTACGCAATTTGAGCTATCTGTGTGTATGTGTTCGTTCTGAGCGAAACGGTCCATCACATCCACGTGTTTGTCAGCGCCCTCTAGTGAAATGACCCATCACATCGGCGTGTATATAAACGCCCTTTAGGGTTAGGGTTAGGGTTCCGCGTTGATAAACACACGAAAAGGCGATTATGCGTAGTGATAACACGCCATAATGGCATACGAGTTGGCGTGTCATACATAAGCCACTTCATGAGATCAGTCTGACAATGCACAAAAATGTAAAAACGAAATGATATGAACAACTAAAAAGTAAAGATTATATAAACGTTATGTTCAAATTGGAAAGACATTAGTAAGGGGGAAATAATTGAATTGTTTTAGGATGGTAAAAGTAACTTGAGACAACGCATAAAAGCAGAATCAGTAAATAATATGCATACAGGCTGCATAAATACTGTGTGTTTTTAACATATATATATATATATAGATATATATATATATATATATATACAGTATATATGCTAATGGAAGCATGAGGCCAATGTAAGTAGATGTAATGTTTACCGTTTTCAACATCTTAATTTAGCAAGTTAACAACAAAATTCAGAGCAACATATCCTCTGTGGACCATGAATGTCTGCGTAACATTTCTTAGCAATTCATTTGTTTTTAAATATTTTAGTCTAAACAAGTATTTGGCAGGACAACCCCGCCATCTCTACAGCTTAAACCAAACAGTATTCACTATTTTGGCGTTCCCACGTGTTAAGCACAAGATACCCATTTGCACTTTCCCACAGTAAGACTCACAAACCAGTCAGTAAATGTCAGGACTGCCACTTGTTATTGGTCAGATTTAATGGTCACAGATGGGGAATTTATCCAATCAGTGCTGATAGCGGTGGGTCTTCAGCGTCACAGACACTAATTAGAAGCATCTTCCTGTGTTTACTCCTGTGGGGAAGGGAGCGGACCACGATGGAGTCTACACACTTATAGATAAATGAAGATAACTTTAATCTCACTCCTAATGGGCACTTCCCTTCTCCTCCCACCTCCTCACATATGTCTTCCTGTCTAGACTTGAGTTGTGCATGTGTCCCCCGTTCCTTGCGATGCCGGGGCCACATCTTGATCACATGCACAACTTTTTTCCCCATCTTGGGTCAAATAGAGTAGGATTCACTGGCCCTCACGGGGGGAGGGGGGTGGTGGTTTCTCTGAGTTTAAAATTAGCATCTTTATGCAAAAGCATGCCAGCCGTATGCTGTTGCATTCACATTTTATTCACCTTAAAAGCAAATAAAATGTCATGTTTGTTTATGTTTGGGGCCCACGTCTCGGCTCAGTGGGGTCCAGCTGGCATGCTCCTCCTGCCAGCCTCTTTATCTGCCTGGCCACTTGAGTCGGGGAAGTGAGGCTGCCACACAGCGCCTGGTGCTCACAATCGCTGGAGCTCCTCCAACATTCCCCCCCGATGGCGACTCAAACAAACCTGGGGAGCGACTGTGACTCAGTCATTCCTCTCGTGTCTGCCTGTCTGGCTGCGACGACAACATCTCCAGTGAGCACTTCACAGTAAATACAATGCTATGCAATAGTTTAGGCACCCCATGCCTAAGTTATGCTAAAGAGGAATAAAAATCATCTTTTGGGAATTGATCTTAATGCCTTAATTAAACAAATGAGGAAAAAGCCTACCTTTTAGGACACCAATTTTCTTTGTGAATGACTAATGTATCGTAAAGAAATAAATGTTCTTCATTAAAATACAGGGTGCATATGTATGGGCACCCCTATGTTAAACTCCTATAGAGGCAGGCAGATTTTTATTTTTAAAGGCCAGTTATTACATGGATCCAGGATAATGTGCATTCTGATAAAGTCATCTGGGCCTTTGGAGTTAAACTAAAATCCAAATTCTCACATACCCTTCACATACCTAGAGTAAATCATGGTGCTTTTCAGTTATCCTATTAGCTGGTTTGATTTGCATTGAGAAATCATTAGGCTAACTAGCATGCTACAGGCTATCTAGAACTTTTATTTCTTTACGATACATTATTCATTCACAAAGAAAATTGGTGTCCTAAATGGTAGGATTTTTCCTCATTTGTTTAATTAAGGCATTAAGATCAATTCACAAAAGATGATTTTTTTATCCCCCTTTAGCATAATTTAGCCATGGGGTGCCTAGACTGATGCATAGCACTGTAATCATACTAAGGGATGTTGATTGGCTGAACGGGGGTTTGTTCTTCGGTTTAATGATTGTAACGCCATATGTCTCATTATAATTATAATAGTGACAATATCTACACATAATGAACATATACAAATTCTGTTTTAAAAAAAAACATTGTAGGATTGGTAGCAGTTTTCTTAGGAAAACGTAATGAGGGAACTAAGTAGTGCATGAAATTCAGTCAAATAGAATTGCACAAAGTAAATGCAATGCACTATATAGTCTGTAAGGTGTGATTTCACACTAGATCACAATGACAGTATACTGTATACCTATGGTATATTAATGCATTTGGATGAATGAGGATGAATTTAGGTGTCTCACAGCCGGAGGAACCCACTCTGAAGTCTGACAGCTGATACTTCTGTATGTCTTGCCAGGCGGCAAGCAGGGTTTTGTCTTTAAATGTCCTTTGGGGTCTTCGCGGGCACATGTGGGCTGCACACATCCCATGCCAACTTGTAATGTTACCATTCAGAATGCCTTTTCGTGCTCCTCTGTAAAAGTTCACAAGAACAAAGAGTTGTGTTTTGCCTTCTTAAGTTTCTTTCAGAAAAACAGCCTTTTATGAGCTTTCCTCACCAGGGTGGAGATGTACGAAGTCCCTTTCAGGTTGGCTGTGAATCCCAGAGCTCACCTGGAGTATTTTTGCAGATCATTAAGATCAAAATCAAAGTATTGATCTAATGAACCACTGGGTGAAAAGTCAGGGGATCGCCAAAGTCACCAGGTTACCTTTAGGACACAAATGTTGTGTCAATACATCGATTACATGTTGATATTTAAAAGGATCATTGTAAGTTTTGACCTGTTGGTGGCACCACAGGAATGACGTAGGATCACCAAAGTCAATGGGATTCACCCTCAAGGGACCATGAATGTCTCTGCAAAATGAGTCTGAGCAAAGAACCAACCTACAGACATGTTTTTACCAAAACTAACTAAGTACTTTTGTTGCCTTCAGTTTATAACATGTGGGAACGTACTCTTTGTGGAAGCCAGACTGCTAGTAGAGCTTAAAATAAAATGCACAGAAGCACCCAACAAATGATCAAGCGCCTTTAAACTGGAATTAAGCAAAAATAAAAGGACATGTCAAGAGTCAAATTATCAGTAGACAGCCATTCTGTCACTTTCTTACATTAGTTTTGTAATGAACCATCGGTTGCATTGACTGGACAAATTCCTTATCTCACCTCTTGACACCTTCTTGTGCGCTGTATGTTTTTGTGTTATATCAGTCCGATACTGTAAAATAGTACATGGACTTCCACAGAAATTACCATCATGTGAATCATCATCATCACATCCATAATGAAACACACTAAAAATACATGATTATTAGGTCACTGCCCAATTATTTGAATTTGCTGGGAGGAGTTTTGGGCAAAAGGATGATTAAGTGGTTTTGCAAGTTATCAGACACTGACCAGGAAGTGAGAGAGGGCCACAAACAGGAAGGAGCGGAATGTGCTTCCTGTTGGCCAGCGGTGTTATACAGGGCAGATTCCTTGTAACATCGTAACTGACTGACACACACACACACACACACACACACACACACACACACACACACACACACACACACACACACACACACACAAATACACGTGCATACTAAGAGGCAGGGATGTTTTTCCACTGAAATCAGGGAGAAGCAGACTGTCAGGAAAGACAAACAGTAAGATAACATTGAGGCAGTGTGTCACCGTGCACGGCCACGAGTTCCAGAACATGAATCCAACTCCAGCTCTTCTTTGTGGCTGATTCACTTTCACATATATCTTCACTAAACCGTTCATGCCTTCATCATGAAATCTCTTTACAAAAGTGGTGTGAAGCAAGTGTAGCAATACAGAAAACACTCATGATCAACATTCTGAAACTGTTTGTGGTCATTCATGGAGTTGATTCTTGCAGTCTTGTAGAAAATACTGACTATATTTGAAATGGAGTAGACTGATCTAACCCATGTTAAACCTTCCTTAGCTTATTATTATTATTTGGCCACCTGAGGGCAGCAGAAAATAGCTGAATCCAGCAAACATCATCTAATTAGAAGTTTGGACCACATTAATCTGGCCAGATTGTAATAACATTTTTAAATAGGAACTAAAAGAAAATCCATCCTTCTAAATAAACAGGTAAATGTTAGCAGAAACAAGCTGTAATGTAGCTGTAACACAATAAAGCAGTAAAGCTGTGGGTGGGGAAACCAAAACAATGAGCTGAAAGATGGTAAAACCCTCCATTGATCTGTCGGTAAAGTAGATGTTTGTCACAAGGAGGGATCCCTTTCACATTATGTACAGCCACTTCATCCATTATTAATATAAAAATATTGATAGGCAGCTTTAAAGCTCTAAAGAAACAAGTATGATGGGATTTGGCCAAAATCATTCAATGAATGAATTGTCAGGCACATTATTCTGGCTATATTCGAATAATATAATATTTTTATCTATGCTTCTTTGTTGCAAAAGGTGTTGCCCTCATTAACTAAAAAACTAAATGGATAATAATACGTAGTAATACAAGTAAAAGTACTTCAACAATAGACTTGTAGCTAAATTACGTGGAACAAATTTGAACTGCTGGACAGTTTCACCAGCTAGTAGTGGGTTTTGTAAAACTTTGCCTGCAAAGTAACTACTGTACAGCTGCGATGCAAAAGTAATGGACGTGCACACCGTTACAGTACAGCTGCTGGGGTTGTGGACACACTCGTCAGAGGTGAGAGCTGAGGGAGCACGCTTGTGTACGTGAAATTAACATTGGTCGTCCTTGAGGGCTTCCTGATTGAATCACACAGCCTCGATGACGTCATGTGAGGTTTAAGTCATATTTGGGATTAGGGAGGGTGGGAGAGGAGAGAGGAAGAGAGAGGAGAGAGAGGAAGGGAGGGAGGATGAGTCACTGCCTCACTGATGACTGTCTCTACTGAGTGGTCAGATAATTCAGGTACAAAAAGAGACACAGCCACAGCACGACCGCCTAATGGCACTCAAATAAAATGACTTATTGGGAACTGGCAAAATACACCTTTTAGTAAGATTAAATACTATTGATGCCCCCTCCCCCTCCTGCTCCCCATGAGGCTGGTGCTAAACAATGATGAATCCTGCTCTTCTGTATTATTTATGACCATTTAAATAAGTGACAATAATGAATATCCGCGCTGCCATCAGATGTGGGCCCCGTTTGTGTTAGATTACAGAAACATTCAGGAAGAATGATCTGATGTGCACCTGATCCATCCAAGACCTCAGTATGATTTAAGGGCCTGTAACTTTCATTCAGGTTAATATCCCACATACATTACGAGATAGTTCCTTCTGGTGTTTACCAGTTCAGAACTTACTGAACTTCTGTATTAATGGACGGATCACTGAATGGGCCTAAAGGGCTCTCAGTCCCCAAAGTCTGAACTTTTATTCCAAGTGAGTTATATCTTCTTGGAAAGAATTACGAAATCATCATGTAAAAGATGCAGAATGACCCCAGAGACCCAAAATGACGACACAGACGTGAGGTGACCATGAAGAAATACACAACTACTTCAAATGCCTACTGAGGAAGCCTCCTCCATACTGATGTCCTCACTCTCCTCTTCTTTGGACACTCTCTGTCCCCCAATCTCACGACCTGCGCGATCATCTCCCGCCCCTCCCTGGCTGTCTGAACTTCTGCGAACCAACAGATCATTGTTGCGAGCGTCAGAGAGAAAATGGAAGAAATCGGGACAGCACGAGGACCTTGCTCACTACCACCTCCTCCTCTCTGACTTCACCTCAACTGTTTCGGCAGCCAAATCTGCCTTCTACCTGGCTAAGATCAACTCTTCTGCCTCCAACCCCAGGAAACTGTTCTCCGTGTTCTCTTCCCTCCTCACCCCTCCTGCCCCTACCCCCCCTTCCTCCCTTACTGCCGATGACTTTGCAACTTACTTTACCAAGAAAGTACATGACATCAGCTCCTCATTCACGCCTATTCCCTCCCAGAAGACATCTCCCCCAACTCTCAACTCGGATGGTCTTACCAGCTTTAGCCCCCTCACCTCTGAGGACGTCCACGCACTTGTTACATCTAACCGCGCCACCACCTGCTCCCTTGACCCGATTCCCTCCTCTCTTCTCCAGGACATCTCACACGACATCTTGCCATTCCTCACCACCCTGATCAACTCCTCCCTCACCTCAGGTGTCATTCCAGCGGATTTTAAGAGCGCTATCGTGAAGCCTCTCCTTAAAAAACCCACCCTAGACGCTACTGACATCCAAAGCTACAGACCTGTATCTCTTCTTTCATTCCTCTCTAAAACCTTGGAACGTGCCTCCTACAACCAACTGTCATCCTGTCTCTCGCGGAACAACCTCCTAGACCCTAATCAATCAGGATTCAGGACTGCTCACTCCACTGAGACGGCCCTCCTCACAGTGACCGAGTCCCTGCGAGACGCCAGAGCCTCGTCCCACTCCTCCGTTCTCATTCTCCTCGACCTATCTGCTGCATTCGACACAGTCAACCACCAAATCCTCCTCTCCACTCTGGCTGAACTTGGCATAACTGACTGTGCTCTCACCTGGTTTACATCATACCTGACAAACCGCACCTTCCAGGTCACATGGAATGGCTCTATGTCCAAACCCTGCTCTCTGGACACGGGCGTCCCTCAAGGCTCAGTATTAGGACCGCTTATGTTCTCACTATACACCAGATCACTAGGTTCTGTTATCACATCGCATGGATTCTCCTACCATTGCTACGCAGATGACACCCAGCTGTTCCTCTCTTTTCCCCCGTCCTCTGACGCTCACATTGCAACTCGCATCTCGAACTGTCTGGCTGACATCTCTGTCTGGACAACTGCACATCACCTCAAGCTTAACCTGAATAAAACCGAACTCCTCTTCATCCCAGGGAAAGACTGCCCTCGCATGGACCTGTCGGTCACTGTCGAGGGCATCACAGTATTACCTTCCTCAACTGCGAGGAACCTGGGTGTAATCCTCGATGACCAACTATCCTGCACCCCCAACATCACTGCTGTGGCCCGATCCTGCAGATTCGCCCTCTACAATATCCGCAGGATTCGGACCTTCCTCACAAAGGATGCAACGCAGCTCTTGGTCCAAGCACTGGTCATCTCCCGCCTTGACTACTGCAACTCTCTCCTGGCCGGACTCCCGGCCTCTGCGATTAAACCATTACAGCGTATCCAGAATGCCGCAGCACGCCTTATCTTCAATCTACCCAAATTCTCCCACGTGACCCCCCTCCTCCGTGACCTCCACTGGCTCCCTGTTGCAGCACGCATCCAATTCAAGACGATGACACTGGCCTTCAGGGCCATCAATGGAACGGCACCCTTCTACCTTCAAACACTGGTCAAACCTCATGCCCCGAAGCGAGCACTTCGCTCCTCTACTTCAGCTGGCCGGCTGGTACCACCATCGCTGAAATCAAACAAATGTCGCTCAGCAAAGTCCAGACTCTTCTCCGTTCTGGCGCCTCAGTGGTGGAACGAACTCCCGACCAATGTCAGGACAGCAGAGTCATTTGCCATCTTCCGAAAAAGGCTCAAGACTCACCTGTTCAGACTTCACCTTGACTCTACATAGCATGACCCACTAGCACCCTCCCTCGACCCCCCCCCCCCCCAAAAAAAAAAACAAAACAAAACAAAACAAAAAAAAAAACAAAACCTTACCTATAGCACTCTGATCTTAGCACTGTTGCTCTTGAAGTACTACTTTACTCAGATGAGGACCTAACACTTTTAGCTCTTACTGCATCGGCAATGATACGTCGTGGTTTCTTTGTTTCCTTCTTTTGACAAATGTACTTATTGTAAGTCGCTTTGGACAAAAGCGTCTGCTAAATGACCTAAATGTAAATGTAAATGTAAATGGACGCACCAAGATGAAACTGACAACACGCCCACAAAATGACTACAAAACCCAAACTACAGATGCCAAATGAACACAGAGACACGAAGCAACAACAGACACAGGATTACAACAACAGACGCAAAAGGACTACAGAGATGCAAGCCTCCACATCACTGCAACACCCTGCTGCCCACCTTTAGACAGCCACCACATTGGAAGAATCTGACATCACAGTTTCCTCTTTTAGCATTTTAAGTAGATAAACTTCTAAGAATGTGTCAACAAACAGAACTATGACATATTTGACATCATTAGAACTGCGTCATTCATTGTCTATTCGGGTACCAACGGTAGTTAAAATGGATTTGCGTACAGATAGATAACAGTGTATAATAAACCATTTATCCAATGTTTAGATAGTACTTATACATGTCACATTGCAAACCTGAATTCCTCAAACGTTTTGCCATTTTTTGCTTGAAAAGTGAAACAACAAACTAACTAGATTCATTTGCTGTCGATTGGCTGATCAACTGAAGGATTAATCGACTAATCAGCTGTAAATGTAAACCTGACCGGCTTTGATAAGATGAATACCGAACACTGATCGTACTGTTGACTAGGAGATCAACTAGACTACTCCATTAGAGTTGCCTCCGAGCAGCACAGAAACTGGAAAACTCAATTTGCTCTGGAAATGAAATTGTTTTTTGAAATTATTATGAAATATGATGTAGTTGTGACGGATGTGGTGGTCTGGGGTTACACACATCAGTTACAAATGTTTTCTTGAGCAACATCAATCTTTATCAGACATGAATCTTTTAAAATGTCTTGATCATTTTTCCAAACAAAATACAAAATGGACAATGTAAGACAATGTAAGTGCACCTCAAAAGAAATGTATAGTGCAATGTTTCATTTGCTTCAGTTAAAGAATTAAATGACAAAAAGATATTACAACCTTTTTCTGCATGTCATAAAGACAGCAGTCCTACCGATCTTCAGAAAGCTGCAGAGCAGAGATGGCAGACATACTGACAAATTGTGATGCAAGGCTAAATATTGATTTGATTTCTTAGTCTTCAAGTCTGCATTGTCATTATGGTCTACAGCTTTTTGAACTTAAGAAATAATCAGTGAGCACCTCTACCTGCTCAGCCTTCACATAGACCACAAACAGTTGCCTCTCGGGGTTTATCGTGGGTAAACTCGGAAAGCACTAGTACCCATCAGAACACGTCATCACATCATCAAAATTTCGTTCAGTGCTTTTTTCAACAAAAAAAAAGATCTCCGGAAACACAGGCATACAGCTCCCTCTTGTGTTGAAACGGTGGAACTGACCCTTGAAAGAGGTCTCACAAGCAGAAAGATTGGCTGAACTGTACAGACAGTATTGAAAGCAGCAACGTAAACCCACACCTACAAAAATATAACCAATCGTATAAACTATCTCACAATGTGAAGAAAGAGCTCACTGGCAACAACAACTCCCATCCCAAACAGTAGATTCTGTTTAAAACATAAGCCTCAAGTGTTCATGTCTCAAAAGTGAATGAAATAACATCCTGACACCTAATCAGTGCCTCTTGTTGCACCCCGATGGGGGTGTGCAGGTCCGACACCTGAAAGTTCAGCACGTCGATATCAGACGCTCCGAACGTGGCCTCCACCTTCACCCTCTCGTGCAGGTGAAACTGAACCTTCTTGTTGGTCATAGAGAGGAGGCACCGGAGGAAAGTCTCTCTCAGCACAGACCGTGCATGCTGCTCTCTCGGCAGCAGCTCAGCATCAGCAGAAGTAGGAATGGAGGTGTGACAGAGAGCGATGAAACGGGGGGATTTGGGATCAAATCCGCGGCTGTTGGGGTCGGGTCCTTTTGGCAGGCGGAGCACAGACACCGGTGTTGCCATGTTCAGTCTTTCTGCCAATACCAATTAAAGGAAAACAAAAATAATCATTAACACTAGCTAAGCAATACACCTACCATCAAGATACTTCAACTACAAATAATAAATGTACTATGATTCATTGAAACTGATTACAATCTCTCTCTCTCTCTTTTTCTTTTTTTTTTTTTTTTTTACACAGGAGATTGTTTTTTTTTGTTTTTTTTACACCCCACACACTTGATATCATGTTTGGGTCGTGCATACACTACTAGCAGTCAGTAAAACATTAAATTGATCAGTCGATCGACAGAAAAGGTATTTTAATATGAAAATGATAGTAGCTTCTCCTCTGAGTGGATTTCCTTACTCATTAAATGACGTAATCATTAAAAGCAACCCTAAAAACGACACCACCAGCCTCAGAAAACATTGATAATGTATTGACTAATGTGTGACGTTAATACTACTGCTAATGTATTTAAGACCGATACTTGTCTGCCTTGATAACTTCCCCTTAAGCGCCATGTGTTACTACCTTAACAACAAACGGTTTCATTGGCTAAGGCTGCTAACGTTTTAGCTTTTAATGCTATTCCAGTAGGTGGGAACAACAAACGTTACCCAGCTAACACATATCAACCACAACTGCCTACAAAAGTTACATCACTTTATGTTTAAAGTTAGTTAACTTTACTTAAACTTTGCTTTAAGTGAGCAATTAGGTCGGAGCGCGTTGCTAATTGCTCAAACAGGTACACGGTATGAACGCAGAGCACGTTTTCTTTCTCCCAGCGGTGGCGAATATATTGCGATAGTTTAATTAAAGATGCTCTACCGTTTCACTAAACCCTCGTATTGTTAATGTATATAGTTACTCACTGTTTGTTGCAGTTTCCAGCATCAGTAGCAGCCATTAGCCAGCAGCTGAGCCTTCTTCGTTTGATTTATTGTCGGAATGCAAAGTAGCTCACAGGCGCGTTACTGCCGCCTAGCGGACTGGAGAGGGGAGATAGATACTGAACTCTGCCAATGGTGGAAAAAGTACTCATCTCGTACTTAAGTAAATTTACTTCAGTTACAAGAAAAGCTCGTGCATCCACGTGTTGACTTAAAGGTTGAGTTGGTAATTTTGTTCAAAAATCTGTTATATTGCTTGAAATCCTTTTAACATACCGATAGCAAAGAAGAATAGGCCTACATTTAATGCTCTGTCATAAAAAATAATAAAAAATGTAAACCTAAATAAACCTGTTCACATGTATATATATATATATATATATATATATATATATATATATATATATATATATATATATTTGAGTGGTCAAAAAACCTTCTAATCGCCTTTTGACTGCACACGCATATACAGAAGCACCTAAAGGGTCATACACTACATACATTTTATTTCCTCTGTTTTCCCGTGATAACGAGATAATACCTCCGTTTTCTCGTGATAACGAAATAATTTTCCTCTGTTTTCCCGTAATAACGACTTAATTTCCATCCGTTTTCTCATGATAACGAGTTCATTTTCATCCATTTTCTCGTGGTAACAAGATCATTTTCATCCGTTTTCTCATGATAACGAGATAATGAATGAAACATGATAGGTGAGATTTCACTTAGATTGTGCCTCCAATAAAGTTGAACCCTTGCTAACCTTCTTTTTAGATGACGCACACTAATGTCTGTGCTTGTGTCAGGCCTTGATTGAAGAGATAGGTGATGCTGTGATCGATATTCTCCTGCTCCTCTGACATTGCTACACTGAATGATGTTTCCTGCTTATGTGATTTAAAAGACTACACTATCTCAAATTAATTATCTCGTTATCATGAGAAAACGGATGAAAAATGATTTCGTCATCACGGGAAAAGAGAGGAAAATTATCTCGTTATCAGGGGAAAACGCAGGAATGATCTCGTTATCACGGGAAAACGGAGGAAATAAAATCTATGTATGCATGACTCTTTAGGGCTTCCGTACACAGTGTGGCCGCTTGGCCGTGCGAGTGAGCAGTGGGTAGACAGAGAGGAACAGAAGGGACTGGACACAGCGTTGCGGTGAAGCCCACTTGGGGTCTTTTATTCTTAACAGGTGGGGGGTGGGGAAGGGAACTGAAAAAAAGGGGTGAGGGACGACAAACAACTGAAATCTTCCTTGGCTTGGTGGACGCTCAGGGGGCTCGGTACTTGCTCTCCTGGTCAGAGCGAGAGGGAAACAAAAGAGACCAGAGGTTAGTGGAGGGTGAAGTTTTTCACCGACCTGTTTGCTTGCTCCTCAGTGATTTCCCCTCGTGCTCCTGCTCTGGTCACGGCTCCAGTCCAACCCCTCCTCTGCTTCTGCAGAGTATATGAAGGCTGGCAATCACCTGATTGTCCTGTGGATTGCTGACACCTGGGGTAGTACCGCCCCCTCACCACTCCTCCCCTCTGCCTCAGCTGGCTGATGGGAGGCCCTGTGAGGTGCTGAGCATGAGCAGGGCTCTCACATATCCCCCCCCTCAGCTCCCCACCATCCGGGGGAGCGGCGGTCCACCAGCAGTCATCCCTCCTGGACATGGCATCAGCATTTCCGTGTAGCCTTCCAGCCCTGTGTTCAACTGTAAAGCGGAAATCCTGCAGGTGCAAAAACCAACGGGTTATTCTGGCATTTCTGTCTTTATTGTTGGCCATCCACTTTAATGGAGCATGATCAGTGACCAACGTGAACTCCCGTCCCAGTAAATAGTAACGGAGTTTTTCCACCGCCCACTTAACAGCCAAGGCCTCCTTCTCTATGGTCGCATAATTCTTCTCATGGGGAAGCAGTTTACGGCTCACAAAGGTTATGGGGTATTCAATCCCTTCATGAATTTGGGACAGGACCCCCCCCAGGCCTACCATGGATGCGTCTGTCTGCAGTACAAACTTCCTCCTGAAGTCTGGGGTATGGAGCACGGGTTCGCTGCAGAGGGCTGTTCTCAAAGCCCTGAAGGCCTGCTCAGTCTGTTCCGTCCACTTCACCGGGTGGGGCGCCCCTTTTTTCGTCAGCTCATTGAGGGGCCCTGCTAGGGAGGCAAAGTTAGGGATAAACTGTCGGTAGTAACCCACTAACCCCAGGAAGGTCCTCACCTGACGTTTGGTCTGGGGTTGGGGCCACGTTGCAATAGCGTCTGTCTTCTTCACCTGTGGCTTGATATTCCCTCGCCCCACGGTGTACCCCAGGTAATTTGCCTCCTCTAAGGCCAAAGAGCACTTCCCTGGGTTGGCTGTGAGTCCTGCCTCACGTAAGGATTGGATAACTGCTTCCAGGCGCTGCAGATGATCTTCCCATGAGATACTGTGTATAACGATGTCATCTAGGTATGCTGCAGCATAGTCTTGATGGGGCCGGAGGACCTTGTCCATGAGCCTCTGGAACGTGGCTGGGGCTCCATGGAGGCCAAATGGGAGGACTCGATACTGGAAGGCGCCATCTGGTGTCGAAAAGGCGGTCTTCTCCTTTGCTTGCTGAGTGAGTGGCACCTGCCAATACCCTTTGGTCAGGTCCAGGGTGGAGATGAACCGGGCCGGCCCCAGCCTCTCGATCAGCTCGTCTACACGGGGCATAGGGTACGTGTCAAACTGTGATATTTCATTCAACTTTCTGTAATCGTTGCAGAACCTGATGCTCCCATCTGGTTTCCCCACGAGGACTATGGGGCTGGACCAGGCACTGTGCGACTCCTCCAACACCCCAAGGTCCAGCATTTTTCTCACCTCCTTCCTGATGGCTCCCCGTCGTGCCTCTGGGATGCGGTAAGGTCGCAGTCTTACCGTTTTCCCTGGCTCCGTACATATGTCATGGGTGATGAGCGTTGTCTGGCCGGGGGTCTCTGAAAAGACATCTTTGCTTTTGGCCAGGAGCTCCTGGACCTCCTGGACCTGTCTGGAAGACAACTGATCACCCAGTCTCACAGGGGTCGTGATCTGGGGGTGAGTGGCGGCCAGGACACTGGTGGGGATAGGGACTGGTTCATGCCAGGGCTTCAGCAGATTGATGTGATACAGTTGCTGGCCCTTCCTGCGACCAACCTGTCTGACCCGATAATTTACCGGTCCCATTTGTTCCATTACTTCATACGGTCCCTGCCATTTTGCCAAAAACTTGCAATCGTTAGTGGGGATCAACACCATCACTTTGTCTCCCGGTTGGAATGTTCTCACCTGCGCCCCCCGGTTGTACACGTGAGCCTGCTGGGTTTGGGCCCGTTCCATGTGTTCCCGCACCAGAGGCCAGACTTGGGTCATTCTGTGATGCATTTGTTCCACATGTTCCACGATGCTGCGCTGAGTGGGGGGTTGTTCTTCCCAAGCGTCTTTGGCCAGGTCCAACAGGCCTCGAGGTCGGCGTCCATACACCAGCTCGAAGGGGGAGAACCCGGTGGATCCCTGTGGGACCTCACGGACAGAGAAAAGAACATATGGCAGCAACTGGTCCCAGTTTTTACCATCCACAGCTATTATTTTGCGTAGCATATGCTTGAGTGTTTTGTTGAACCTTTCAACTAATCCATCCGTCTGTGGGTGGTAGACAGAGGTTCTGATCTGTCTTACCTTCAGGAGTTGACACATCCTTTTCATCACCCCAGACATGAAGCAGGATCCCTGATCTGTCAGGATCTCTCCTGGCAGGCCCACTCTACTGAAGAGCAGGAACAGTTCCCTAGCCACTGTCTTCCCAGTTGCAGTGCGCAGGGGAATGGCCTCAGGATATCGGGTGGCATAATCCAGTATGACCAAAATATAGCGGTGACCCCGGCTAGATTTTGGTAAGGGCCCCACTATGTCCATACCGATCCTACTAAATGGGGTTTCGATAATGGGTAGAGGTATGAGTGGATTTCTGTATGTTACCTTTGGGGCGTTGGTTTGGCACTCGGCACAGTGTTTACCGTACTCCTCCACAGCTCTCTTGACCCCCGGCCAGTAGAAGCGGCTGAGAATCCGTTCATAGGTCTTCTCTCTCCCCAGATGCCCCCCTAGGAGGTGGGTGTGGGCTAGATATAAAACTTTTGAGACATATGTTTTTGGGACAACCAACTGTTCACACACTTCAGCATTTTTCTGGGAGACTCGATACAACAGTTTATTTTTCACCATGAAATGTGGAAATGACACTTGACTCACCCCCCCCTGGTTTTGGCCCTCGATCACTTGGACATCCCTCCAAGCCTGGGCCAGATTGGGGTCCTGGAGCTGCGCCGAGCCAAACCGGCCCAACCTAGGTCCCCCATCCATTTCAGCTTCAGGAAATTGCGAGAAGCCTTCATCTGACCCTATATCCTCCAGGGGCCCCTCCTGCGCTGTGACCGTGGACTGATCATTGACACCCTTACTGGCGTCGTCCTCACTGGTCTCGGCTGCACTGCCATCGGGGGGCTCACCTGCCAGCGCTGGTTGGGTTATAGCTGATCTTTTGGTCTCCAGGGGTCGCTTCCGGATCCTCCCCTTGGGTTTCCGGTTTCTTCCTGGCCAGTAAAGCGAGAAGAGGGGGCTGTCTCGCCCAACCAGGACAGGGACTGGAAGTTGCTCGACGACCCCCGCCTGTAGAGTGAAGGGGCCCCGTGGCGTGATCACCTTGATGATGGAGGTTGGATACCTCCGTGTTTCCCCATGGATACATGACACAGGGATCTCTGCTCCCATCGTTGTGCTGGCAAATTCAGGTCTGATGAGGGAGACCATACTTCCGGAGTCCAAAAGTGCCTCGGTATCCTTCCCAGCAATCTTCACAGGAAACGTCGGGGCTGGTGCTCCCTCATGGGCCCAACAGGTGGTGAGGTGTTGGCAGTAGAAAGCTTTGCCTTCAGAGGTTCCCGCTGTGGGCATTGATTCCTCCCGACCGGGGCACTCTCGGGCGAAGTGTCCTTCCCTGCCACAGGTGAAACATCGGGGTACGGCAAATGGTGGGGCTCGTTGGGCTGTCGGTCCAGCCCATCCAGGGAACAGTCGGCCTGCTGGGGGGCTGACCACCTTGCTCCCCATCTCCCTCTCGCCCTTGATTTTGGGATTAGTTGAACGGTTACTCTCTGACCGCATGAGGCCCCCCATTACTTTGTGGTTCTCCAATAGGGCTACCAAATTGTCCAAAGTGGGGGCCCCCTGCTGGGCAACATACCTCTTGGTGTCGGGGGGCAGTCCCCGGAGGCATCGGTCAATTACCACCCGGTCCACAATCGGTGGCCCGTCCACTTCCTCCAGCCAGCTCCGGGTGAAACGTAGTAGGGTCATGACTTGGGCCCGGGCTGGAAGGGCGGGATTGTAGGTCCAATCATGCACTCTCTGCGCTCGGGCTGGAAGGCTAAGTCCATACTGGGCCAAAATGGCGGTTTTTACTCGATCATAGTGGGCAGCGTCGGCTGCTGAAAGGTCGCGGCAGGCTTTCTGTGCTTCACCAGTCAGGAAGGGCATCAGGATATGCGCCCACTCGGCTCTTTGCCAGCCCTCTCGCACGGCGACCCTCTCAAACAGGGCAATATAGGATTCAACGTCATCATCCCCCGTCAGCTTGGTCAGCACATCTTTTGGCTGTCGTTCCGGGGGACCTCTTCTAGCTGTTAACTTGCACAGTTCGGTTACGGCGGTCTGCAAGGTGGCTTGGGTTGCCAGAATGGCTTTCAATGTCTCCTCCATGCTCACACTCAGTCTACCCACAGATTGCGAGGATCAGCCTGCGCGCATTCTCCACCATATGTGGCCGCTTGGCCGTGCGAGTGAGCAGTGGGTAGACAGAGAGGAACAGAAGGGACTGGACACAGCGTTGCGGTGAAGCCCACTTGGGGTCTTTTATTCTTAACAGGTGGGGGGTGGGGAAGGGAACTGAAAAAAAGGGGTGAGGGACGACAAACAACTGAAATCTTCCTTGGCTTGGTGGACGCTCAGGGGGCTCGGTACTTGCTCTCCTGGTCAGAGCGAGAGGGAAACAAAAGAGACCAGAGGTTAGTGGAGGGTGAAGTTTTTCACCGACCTGTTTGCTTGCTCCTCAGTGATTTCCCCTCGTGCTCCTGCTCTGGTCACGGCTCCAGTCCAACCCCTCCTCTGCTTCTGCAGAGTATATGAAGGCTGGCAATCACCTGATTGTCCTGTGGATTGCTGACACCTGGGGTAGTACCGCCCCCTCACCACTCCTCCCCTCTGCCTCAGCTGGCTGATGGGAGGCCCTGTGAGGTGCTGAGCATGAGCAGGGCTCTCACAACAGACACACACACACACACACACACAGACACACACACACACACACTCACACACACAGAGACAATCTCCCACGAACGCAGATAAGCACCTCGTTATTGCCATGTTCTATTTTCTGTAATTTGGTCCCAGATCTAGATATATTATTTAGATTCATATTTAGTAATTGCCCTTTAATGATTACCAAGTGTTCTATAGTTTTGCATTTAAGTGATGCATATGTTCGATGTACTAGTGTTGTATTGGCTTTATTGTATTGGAGCGCATGCTTTAATACAGAGCTGTGACGTAGGCTTGCGCAGCCAGCGAATGAAAACTGTGTGTATTGTATCTTTTTGTGAACATTCAGTAAAAGACGGAGTGAACACAGCCATCGGGCATGTCGATTTTGGGCCGAGCCTTTTTTTCTTTTTCTTTTTTATTAATGGTACTAGTAATGGTATTAATCATGATACTATTCAGTGTTTCCTACACATTGAATGGACTTAACTAGCGGCTCTAATGATAGGCCTAAACAGGAGGGCAGCAGCGCTTATTATAAGGGGAAATCCTCGCGGCTGGTTTGGCTCATTAACGTTCTTTTTCCCCCGTCGCCATGGCAAAGCGTCCCCCGCGCCTTTTTATCTGTCCCTCAACACAGGCTATGACTACTACTACTACTACTACTACTACTACTACTGCTACTACTACTACTACTACTACTACTACTATCTGCTACAACCAACTACCACTGGTAGTTCTAATCATTACAATAGTAATACTTCTAATAATAGCAGAAACAATAATAACATTTGCACATAAAACAATGTTTAGTGGTCCAATGAAAAAAAAAAAAAACAGACAATTTGGCCCTCGACTTGGCAACCTGGGCATAATTTGGCCCTCAGTGAAAACTAATTGGGGAACCCTGGAAGGCTCAGCACTGTATTTCAGTCATTTTGTTTTCATCTTTTCTTGAATGCGTAAACTCCTCAACCCCATTTAGTATGTCAACATTTTGTATTAGTACCAGCAGTTTGTAAGAAATTGGTCATTAATTGATACGTCATACTTTGGTTCTCAAAATTCACCAAATTGATGCATTAAAATGAAATCTATCAAAATGCCCCTGGACCCCCCTACAAGATCTTGAGCCCCCCCCACGATAGTCTCCAAAAATCCTGTGAGAAACACTGCTATTGGTACACAAAACTGGTAGATCGGCCCCTTAGTCATGATTGATTCTGGGCTGGACCAATTACAGCCGAGGGCCGATGCCCAACAGTGTACAAGCATTGTCAAAAAAAAGTTTGTTTTCATTTTTAGGCTTCATTGTCTTTCCAAGCCCAGGCTCCTTCTGTGTGGAGTTTGCATGTTCTCCCCGTGTAAGCGTGGGTTCTCTCCGGGTTCTCCGGCTTCCTCCCACAGTCCAAAGACATGCAGCATGGGGATAGGTTCATTGGTGACTCTAAATTGCCCGTAGGTGTGAATGTGAGCGTGAATGGTTGTTTGTCTCTACATGTCGGCCCTGCAATAGACTGGCGTCCTGTCCAGGGTGTACCCTGCCTTCGCCCAATGACAGCTGGGATCGGCTCCAGCCCCCCCGTGACCCTGAATACAGGATAAGCGGTAGAAAATGGATGGATGGATGGATTGTCTTTCCATCGCTACCTGGTGGCTGGTCTTGGCTGAAAATGCCTGGGCTGATTTTTGGTCCCAGTCCAGCCCTGCTTTCCGTCTAGAGTGGTTAAATGTTTAAGAAATACTTACCAAACACATTAAGGGAACTTTAGCCACTACATTAAGTAGAAAACAGTCGCAGAGGGCGAGAGATGACGATCGGGAGCCGAGAGAAGATGAGCTGCGCTGAACGTGTTTTGATGAAGGAAGCTAGCCAGCTAAAGAAATAGCTAGCTGCGTTGAGCTGCACACCCGACCAGACTTCTAGACAACTTGTACAACGAAGGATGAGTAAACAAAAAACTAAATTAAAAAAATGAATAAGCTGCAGCTACAGGATTTGCTGGTCTTAGCGAAATAAGGATAGTTCTTCTACTGTAAACAATGTAGCCAAGTAGGCTAACATGGCCAAGTCAAAATCATTGGAAATGTTAAGACGTGCTTCTAGCCAGTAGCCGAGTAACAGGACAGTTTGAGTTTTGCTAGATGGTCATATTAGCCCAGAAGAAGCTCAAGTTGACTGAAATAAAAGACAGCCCTGGAATCTTCCCTTTTGAAAACATTTACATGTTTTGAGGTTAAAGGAACCCTTATCTGGATTTCAGAAGTGAGCTTGCTATATTAAGAGCACGCGACTCTTCGCACCTGTCTTGTCGACGAGCCGACGTGTTGTGCTTTCGCTCCCACCCGCTGAACGCCATTTTTTTCGAAGACGGCAAGTTTTCTTCTTCAGCGCCGCTTACTGCTCTGTGCTGCTCACACGCGTATACTGCCCCCGTCAGTTCCGCCAAGAATTGACACGGCTCAACGAGTGAAAAGTTGTATATTCGGTTCTGACGATACCAGAAAAAAGCAAGTATCGAATTATTTTTTTCGTGTCGGCATCGAATTGGTACCGAAGTATCGGTTCTTGTGACAACCCTAGTCAGCAGCCAGAAACCTGGTGTCTTTGCTGCTGAACACTATGGCCACAAACTCAACAAGCTCAACAAGGCCGACAGAGACAGAAAACTCTGCCCCTAGAAATGTCACTGTGCAGCAAGAGATGGCAAGGTTAGTAATTCAGTCACGTATAATCATTTTAATTTTTTTTTTCAAACCATGATGAAATGTATTCAGTCCACATCGTAAATGCAATTTGGTATGTTCTGTCTGTTTAACTGCTAAGATGTTAAAGTTTAAATATGCATTTTCAGCCATCTTCAGACAAGACTTTGGATTGTAATCACGTTAGAAAATAGTATATATGCTATTTCGAATTATAGTGCAACACTTGAATGCCATTAAACTCATATAAACGTACGTTTAATCCACAGATCTTTTCCAGGATATTTCAAATCCAATTTTAGTCGTGGTAAAAAGAGGTGTTTGACTGCCACAAAGCATGTTGTTAACATAAACAGTAAGACAACTGCTCTCAATTTTTATCTGCTGCCAAAAAATACATGCCACACACCATTGCCAACTGAGGAGCTTGAACTCCTCCAGGCGGGCTTGGGAAGACAAACAGTGTCTTTTCCTGAAGATGTTGACCACATGGAGGTACAGTTGTCAGTCCAGTCATTTGACTTATAATTAAAGATAATTATTTTACTTAAGCCTAGGTTATGTGTCACTGTCAATACTTCTCTCTCTCTCTTTTTACTTAACCAAGATTTCAAAGCTCCTGGCTGACACATATCCAAAAATGGAGGATCTTCATGGAGGGTGGCTCTTGCATAAGGCAACAGGTGTGTAAGATTAAGATTGTTTTGTTGACTCACATTTATTTTTTGTGTACATAAACTAGGGATGCACGATAATTATGACGTCAACCCGATAAATCCGATCCGACAATTATTAATACCTCCGATAATCCGACGATAGGATGTGTGTGTTAAAACAGTGCTACGGGTGGATTGGGATGAGGGACGTTAGTTTTTTTCTAGGCGCCTCCCGTTTAGCATGTGATGTGGTTACTGTGGTATCACAGGTTTCGGAGGAGGGAGTTAATCCACAAATCGAGCGCTCCCTTCTCACGCCTGGTTCACGCCTGGTTCACGCCTGGTTCACGCCTGGTTCACGCCTGGTTCACGCCTGGTTCACGCCTGGTTCACACTGGACGCGGAAGCGCCGCGAATAGACGCGTAGCGGAGCCCGCTTCCATTCGGCGCCCCTGTTAAGGTATGGTGTCGTTCACACTGGACGCGGAGCGCCGCGAATACGCGCGGCCCTCCCGCGCCGTGAAGCGGTCGTTTCGGCGTCTGCTCTATATCTGTTTCGACCTCACTCTGACCGTCACTACGGTCTAAAAAGGAATGATCACCTTCGTTCTGCCTATCACCGAGACCATATGTCAAAATAGTCATGTCCATGACCTCCGGGAAGCAGAACGACCTGCGTTAATAAATAGCCGAAAATGCTCCCGGGTCAGCCTCTTTTCCCTTCACGCCTCAGAGACCTGTGTTTGTGAGTATCGAAGAGACTTCGGTAAGGTAAGACATTCCACTTACGTAATTCGCTACCTGCAGGGTACGGGTGCATATTTTGCCCCCGAGGATTGGAGTGGTGTGTTTTTCTTGTCAGCTAAGCTAGCTGTTGTTTGGCTTAGTTACCGTTTGTTGAGCGCTAGTTCCGGGTATTTTGTGTTGTTTATACAGTGCCTATACGGCTGTTCGCAGCTGTGGGCTTCGTGCGAGCCCACTGGGTGCGTTCGCGCACTGGGGTGGGCCGCCGTGCGGTCTTCCGTGCTTTACACTTGTTGCAGCCAAAGTTTTTCGTGAGTCTGCCTGTCATCTTTGTGTTTTACTGCATTGTGCAGCCGGATTTTGTGTTAGCCTGTCAGTTTGCTGCAGGCCACCTAGCGCTGTAGCTTATTGTTTGTTTATCACTACACGGTAAGTAATGCCGTTGTTGTAATACTTTGTGGTACTCTAGCCTGCTTGTGCAGTGAGAGGTTTATTGTTTATATCGTTGCACGGCAACTAATTACGTTGCTGTAATATCTTGTGTTACTCCAGTCTGCTTGTGCAGTGAGTGGTTTATTGTTTGAGCCTGGATTTATTTCTGGGGTGTTCTCTGTTCATTGTTAGCCTGTTGTTGGGCTTTGCACTTTCTGTTTTAAAAAAAAAAAAAAAAGGACGGTGCGTTGCGCCTCCTCTGCCACGCCCTATACCCCTGTTCGCAGCTGGTGGGGCTAGTGTGCGCCTGCTAGGTGCATTCGTGCGCTGGTGCGGGCCACCGTAGTACCTTGGTGGACTGGTCGAGGAGGGCTCCGGGCGTCAACGCCACCTAGGCTCCTTGGGTCTGAGATGGCTTCCCACTACTGCAGGATCTGCAGTGCCTCCATGAGTGCCAATGATGGGCACAGAGATTGCCCCATGTGTCTTGGGGCCGCACACGTCCTGGAGGACGTCGACAACCCCTGCAGCGCTGCCTGCGACCTCTCCAGGGCTGAAAGACAACGCCGGGCCACCCTGATACGCGGCCATGTGCAGGAGGGCCGACGAGAGAGGCGACGCAAGCGGAGCCGACAGCGTGAGTCCCCCCACAGGCCGTCCCATAGAGCTGCACACAGTCCAGCTAAGCGTCCGGCTGAATGTCCGGCTGAGCGTCCAGCTGAGCGCCTGGCGACAGCTGCAGTGACCGAGGGTGGTAGCGCGGAGTCGCTCCAGATCCTCTCTGTTCTCCAGGCTCTGGCACAGAAGATGGACAGGCTGGTAGATCGCCGGGCCTCTTCTCCAGATACCCTGCCCCTTGGCCAGGAGGGCACCCGCTCATCCAGGCCTGGGAGCCATGGTGAGGAGGAGGAACGGAGCGAGGCGGATGTGCTATCCCTCTACGCTCCCCAAACAGAGGCAGACCACACAGGAGACGACCTCATGGGAGATCTGCAGACAGGCTCTGCAGAGCTGGGTGACAGCTCCATGGCGGGAGAGGTCCCCGTCAGCTCCCTGATGTCACGGGTGCTGAGCGCTGCGAACATCCTGGGCCTTGAGGCGTCCACACCTGCTCCAGCTCCCAGGGGAGGCATCTGGGAGGGCATCCCTTGTGCGACCCCACCACCCCCCGTGCCGGTGCCGCCTGACTACCGCCGAGGGGGAACATCCCACAGGCCTCTGGTGACCAGCGATTTCGCCCACCTGACCAGAGATCAGCCCCATATTCCCGTTCCAGGGGTAGAGGGGGTCAACAGCGGGGCACAGGCAGAGGTGCGGGCCGCGGTAGTGGTCCCGCATAGCGTTCCAGGGGTGCCCGTCGATTGTCCTTCCCAGTTGTCACGGACCTCCTGGGAGGGGATTGTCCCAGACCCTTGGGTCGTAGCCACGGTGGCTCGTGGCTACCGACTGCAATTTCGGCGGCGGCCCCCTATATTTTCAGAGGTCAAGGTAACGTCTGTACAAGACCCGGTTTTAATGTCCGTACTTGCCAAAGAGGTTCAAGTGTTACTTCTGAAAGGGGCCATCTCAGAAGTACCGCCCAGCGCACAGCTCGCTGGGTTCTACAGCAAGTATTTTATCGTTCCCAAGAAGGACGGCGGTCTTCGGCCCGTTCTCGACCTCAGGCCCTTGAATCGGTATCTCAAGGTGCTGCCCTTCAAGATGGTCCACACAAGGCTGGTGACGCAGTCCATCCGGCAGGGGGAGTGGTTCACGTCTATGGACTTAAAGGACGCCTACTTCCACGTTCCGATTTGCCCGGAACACAGGCCCTTTCTGCGCTTTGCCTTCCAGGGCAGGGCGTTCCAGTTCCAGGTCCTACCTTTCGGCCTTTCACTCTCCCCACGAGTTTTCACTCGCGTGGTGTCAGCCGCTCTGTCCCCCCTCCAGGCTCGCGGCCTGAAGATACTGCCGTACTTAGACAACTGGCTCGTTTGCGCCCCCTCCCGAGAACAGGTAGTGCGCGACACGGAGACTGTTCTGGCCCACATTCAATTCTTGGGCTTCACGGTCAACCACGAGAAGAGCAACCTGCAACCCCGCCAACAGGCAGAGTTCCTCGGTGTCCTTCTCGACTCAGTCAGCATGACAGCGTCTCTCACTCCACGGAGAGCGGACAGCTTGCTCGGCATGCTGGGCCATTTCTGCTTGGGCGGTCTCGTGACCGCTCACAGAGTCCAGAAGCTGCTGGGTTTGATGTCTGCAGCAGCAGCGGTAGTTCCTCTTGGCCTGCTGAGGGCACGCCCCCTGCAGTGCTGGTTCAATGCCTTCGGTCTTCACCTGAAGAGCGACAGGCAGGTGAGGCTGCATGTGTCCCGGGCTTGCATTTGAGCCCTGCGCCCTTGGAGGGACCGGGAGTTCTTGCTCCGAGGTGTCCCACTGGGGGGCCTTCCCCACAGGAGACAGGTCATCTCGACGGACTGACAGGCTGGGGAACTGTCTGGGAAGGACGGACGGCGAGGGGCATGTGGCAACCCCCATGGACGTTGGAGCACATAAACGTCCTCGAACTGAAGGCCATCCATCTTGCCTTGCAGAGATTCCTGCCGGTGTTGCAACACCAACACGTTCTCGTGAGGACAGACAGTACTGTGGCGGTGTACTATGTCAATCACCAAGGGGGAACAAGGTCCCAGCGGTGCCTCCAGGTGGCGGAGGGGTTGCTGACTTGGGCATGGCCGCGGCTGTCTTCACTGAGGGCAGTGCACATCCCGGGTGTGGAGAACAGAGCAGCCGACATTCTCTCCAGGACGGGGCCACTCCCGGGAGAATGGAGATTGAGCACGGAGGTCGTAAGCCAGATCTGGATGCGGTACGGGGTCGCACAAGTAGATCTCTTTGCATCGGCGGAGACAACGCACTGCCCGGAGTGGTACTCCCTCACAGGGCAGGGGGGCAGTTTGGGCCTGGATGCTCTGTCACAAGAATGGCCGACAGGCTTGTATGCTTTTCCTCCACTCCCGCTCATAGCGCAGGTTCTGCGGAGGATCCAGGAGGGCCGTCACTCAGTCTTGCTGGTGGCTCCACGGTGGCCAGCGAGGCCCTGGTTCCCGGACCTGCTCCAGCTGCTGCAGGGTCATCCATGGCAGTTGCCATGCAGAGCGGATCTGTTGTCACAGGCAGACGGGCGGATCTGGCATCCGAACCCAGGAACCCTCTGTCTGTGGGTCTGGCCCCTGCAGGGCCCGTCGCTGAGCAGGTAGATGTGTCTGTTCAGGACACGCTGAATAACGCCAGGGCTCCATCCACTAGAGCTTGCTACGCACTCAGGTGGGGGATCTTTTCAGATTGGTGTGCTAGCATGGGCCGCGAGCCAGCGGCTTGCCCCGTGCCACAAGTTTTGCGTTTCTTGCAGTCTGAACTGGATCAAGGCAAGGCAGCCAGTACGGTGAAAGTCTATGCTTCAGCCATTTCGGCCTTTCACCAGGGTGTGGACAATGGTCCCCTTGGTAGGCATCCCTTGGTTTGCCAGTTCTTGAAGGGAGCCCGCCGGTTGCGTCCAGGTCGCACTTTGCGGGCACCGGGCTGGGATCTGCCCACAGTTTTAACGTCACTTACTGTAGGCCCGTATGAGCCTATTTTAGACGCAGATTTGCATTCCTTGTCGCTTAAGACTGCCTTTCTCTTGGCGCTCTGTTCTGCGAAACGTGTCAGTGAGCTGTGTGCTCTCTCTGTTAGCGACGACTGCCTTAGGTGGCAGGCAGGAGGTGCCAGTGTGTCACTCTGGCCAAATCCAGCTTTCCTGCCAAAGGTGCTTAATCCGCAGTCCATTAACCAGGTTCTGGAAGTGACTCAATTCCAGCCTTCTTCCACCTCACAGGCAGAGCAAGACAAGTTGCTGACCCTGTGCCCAGTCAGGGCCTTGAGGGCCTATCTGGCACGTACACAGTCCTTGCGGAAAGCACACTCTCAGCTTTTTATCTGTTATGGGGCGGCAAGGCAGGGGCTTCCGCTCTCCAAGCAGAGACTCTCGCATTGGCTGGTGGAGGTTATTTCCCATGCCTACAGGGCGCAGGGAATACCGGTTCCTTCTGGTACGAGGGCTCACTCTACCAGGAGTATGGCTACGTCTTGGGCTGCCCTTAGGGGCGTAGCAGCAGACGATATCTGTGCAGCGGCTTCGTGGTCGACGCCATGCACTTTTACCCGTTTTTACAGGGTGGATGTAACTCGCCCACCTCCAGTCGGCGATGCCGCCCTCATGTCCGTGACCGAGCGAGGTTTTAATAATTGATTCTGGGTTCCTCGCGACCCTTTTGGTATGTGTCATCCCTTTTTAGACCGTAGTGACGGTCAGAGTGAGGTCGAAACAGATCGTAAGTTACAAATGTAACTATGGATCTGTGAGACCGAGGGATGACCGTCACTATCCTTGTCGCTCGGACCATCCTGAGGCGTTCAGGGATAGGAGGCTGACCCGGGAGCATTCTCGGCTATTTATTAACGCAGGTCGTTCTGCTTCCGGAGGTCATGGACATGACTATTTTGACATATGGTCTCGGTGATAGGCAGAACGAAGGTGATCATTCCTTTTTAGACCGTAGTGACGGTCATCCCTCGGTCTCACAGATCCATAGTTACATTCGTAACTTACGTTTATGCGCGTGCCGCGAGTGAACGCGTCAATTCTGGCAGGAAATCACACAGAAAAACACGAGACAATCCGGTCAATTTTCAAAATAAAAGCAATTTTCAAAATAAAATACCGCGATTGACAAACGCGATCATATTTGTGTATCTAAACTCGCACTGTCGGAAACAGAAAGAGACAATACATTTAGTAAATGTGAAGAGTAGATAAACAAATATGTGTATTTCAACGGTATATATATATATATATATATATATATATATATATATTAGGGCTGTCAAAAGATTAATTTTTTTAATCGCGATTAATCGCATTTTGTCCATAGTTAACTCGCAATTAATCGCAAATTAATCGCATTTTTTTACACATTTTTTTTTCTTCTTAATACTTTTAACAAACTAAGGGCAAATAAACTTGATTTATGAAAATGTTTATTTAACGCTTCAAATATCCCCTTACCAAAACATGGGATCAAAACAGGGTTATAAGAATATATCACAAACAACTAAAGTGAACATGTCACAGGAGAGAGTGTAACAGGAGATAAGTGCAGTTAGGATATAAGTGGCTTGGCTTGCAAGTGATATCTCAGACTGGACGTACTTCTATGGTAGCTCATTTCATACCCACAGTACGCGCAGATGACTTTGGTCTTATCGACTGAACCATCCGGCAGTCTTTTGAAGGTGAATTTGCCGTTCACAAATCGCCCCTGTGGACACGCACCTTGAAGGCGATTTTAAACGCGTGAGGACGCGCCGCTTCCCAGTATTGCACGCTTGGTGGGCTGCCACTAGAGGATGATTGACAGGCGCTCTCCTTCAAACAACACATTTTTGCGAGCGTTCCCGAGGCGACGAGTCGAGCCCGGCGCCTCTGATTAGCATAAAGTAGATTCGACATCAACTTTAGGCAAATGAGGAGCGGCCAACTCGCGCGCCGTCTCTCGACATTCGTCGCGACGCTACCAGAATGCATTGCACGGCTTTTCATGAATGGGACGCGGGGAAACACCGCTGCATGTGGACACGCACCTTCCCTCTGGATCAAGACTACATGTGCCACCGACGGCCATAAATCATACAATGCGCGTTTTTTTTTTTTTTTAAATACCGAGCGTTAATCGCGCGTTAAAAAAATTAACGGCGTTAAGAGGATGTTGCGTTAACGAGTTATTAACGCGTTAACTTTGACAGCCCTAATATATATATATATATATATATAAATATTGTCATTTTATTGAAGAGTCAAAACTGTTCTTGGCTTTCTTTTGTTCATAGTATTAATTATCATGTCACTGTGATACATCTGGTATGGTGTTTGGTAAAAGGCAAAGCTATGCTAAATCTACCTAAGCTTAGTCATTAGTGTTTTTGACCTGAATTTGATCTGAATATACATTCAAAAACGAATAACAATATTATCGGTTATCGGTATCGGTATCGGTCCCGAGGAGCAGAAAGTTATCGATATCGGTATCGGCTTCAAAAAATCAATATCGTGCATCCCTAACATAAACCCTTATGATAGATTCATCACATGTCGTAAGCGTTAGAGATGTAACTGTGTTTCTACAAAACAGATTAATTTAAAACATTTTTTAAGATTACTGTCATTCCACCAGAAGCAGAGGGGTATTCTGTCAAAGCACTGCGAGCTGTGTCAGCAGGCGGCAAAGCCACTTTTTACATAGTACCACTTCAGGAGACATTAGACACATCTCCTCTGCCTCCTGACTCACATCACTTTTCAAAAATGCCAAAGAAGACATGTTACCAGTGTAATGAAGTGATGCCTTTGCAGATGCTTGCAGTACACATTAAGACATGCAAGGGGAAACTGTTCTCTGATGAGACTGGTGATGAGGTGAGAGCAAATTGTTTTTGTTTTTTCTTACTTTTAGATAATGACACAAAAAATGTAAATTGTTTATTAAAATTATGTTTTGTACATCTGCAGTCCTCTGATGAGTTATGTTTTGTGGAGAACAAGCGCAAGGTAAATCTAGCATATAACTAAAATCCACTTGAGTTCCCTTTGCACCATAAATCATCTTTTATTTCGGCTGTATGTAACATGTATGTAAATTTCAGGTGGTCTGTCCAATTTGTACCAAAGAATTCCAAGACGATGAGATCACAGTCCATGCTAGCCTATGTGGAGAGAGGTAATCTGTTTTGTTCCGCTCTGTATAATAAAGATTTTTTTCATAGATTAATGTCCATGTATATATATGCATTGTTAGGTGTTTGAAACTGTTAATTGTTTCATGTACAGCTTTGAATGTGCAGTGACTTCTGCAGCAAATGACAATAGTCCCAGTACGGCTGCTCAAACTCCAGTATGCAAACCAAAAAGGTATTTTTTTATTAAAATGAGATTTGCATGACTAAATAACAAATACAGAATTATCTGCACTACCATTTACACAATCCATGTGCTTCCATGTCTTCCACAACAGCTAGTCATTACATTTGGTCATTTTGACTATTAAAAACCCGGCACATGGTGCAGTCATTTCAAATCACATGTCATTTGATAGCCCTTTCTTTCCCAAACACTGTTCAACATACTGATGGGACTGTTTAATGGCAATAATGTATACAAATTGTGTTTTGGAATTTGGGACATCTTGTATATTCTCTGTCCTCTCCCTTAAGTATGGAAGATGTATTGCACTTCCTGGAACACCAAGTTGACACCACAACAGAGTTTAAACTGTGTGTGGACAGAGAAGACCTTCCAGACAGGGGCATTCTCCAGTGGAATAGGAAAAAATCTGCATCTCCTGCCAGTGTTCTTAAGGTGGTCTTTATAGGAGAGGCAGGCATTGATACAGGAGCACTTAGGAAAGAGTTTTTGACTGGTAAGATAGCCATTTAGCTGTTTTGTTCCAATATGAAACAACATCAATAGATCACCTTAAATTGGACATTGCTTTTTTGTCGAAGATATGGTTTCAGGTATTGAAAACAGATTCTTTGAAGGAGCTGGGAACCAGGGTAAAAATCCCAAGTACTCTTTGACAGACCTTGATAATGAGAACTTCAGGTTGGTAACACATTGTTTTACAAATCACCATCATATATGTAAGGACTTTTCTACTGATTTTTCTACCTTGCACACAGAACTATTGGTGAAATAATGGCAGTAACCCTTGCACAAGGTGGGCCACCACCTGCTTTTTTTAGAGAGTGGTGCTATAACTTCCTCTGCACAGGACAGTTGGACCTTCATTATCTGTCGAAGGAGGATGTGGCAGATCTAGAATCGTGTCTACTCATCAGCAGGGTGAGCACTTAGTTTACAACTGTTAAATATGAATAAGTTATTTGATAATGTTTTAACACATTGTATTCTTTGTTTTATTTCAACACTGCACATTTTCAGGTTGAAGGTTCTGCAGATGCTCAGTCTCTGATGCTGTGTGCTGATGAAATTGTAAGCTGTGGATACACACGCCAGATCAAACTGGACAGCAAGGAAAGCATCATTCGGTAAAAGTTATTTTTACATCTATCAACTTTTTAAATAAAGTTGTTTACTTTTCAAACAACTGTTTAATGTTTGTGTGCCTTTCTTTAAAGCGCAATTGTCTTACATTCCACAACAAGACTGATCCCAATGCTGCAGCAGCTTAGAAAGGGCATGGAACTGTATGGCCTAGTGGACCAGATGGCTTCAAACCCTGAAGCTTGCCACCCCCTTTTTGTTCCTGGAAAGATCATCAAAGTATGAATTTTAACTGCCGTTTATTCTGTTCATACAGACATTCTCCTGGTTCTGATTGTATCATTTGTTTTTGTAGTTCCTTATTATTCTTAATTTGAACACTTTAAAGATATTTTACCCAATCTGCATTCACTTTTTCTTAAGCCTGATGCTGATTTCATGATGATGAACTGCAAGCCAAACTTCAGTGGAAAGGGGACATCTAAGGAGAGAACTGAGAGGAAGATCATCAACTTCCTGCAAGATTTCTTGCAGGAAGTTGAAATGTCAGGGAAGAGATACTATATAGTATGCATACGCAATATGCATATGCAAAGAAAAACATGTGGATGTTTTAATGATTTTAATGTAGAGCATATATAAATATTCTTGACTTTTTTAAAGACAATTTTAAATTGCTTTTCTTAATTCATGTTATGTGAAATATATCCATCACAGATGGGGACACAGGATCTGCAGATAGTGACACAGAGCCTCTTGCAGTGCAGCATGTGCTCCAGTGGATAACAGGGCAATCCCACATCCCCATCCTCCCTGATGAAAAGAGACATTTCCAAATAATATGCAACTTTGACCACGAATGCAGGGAGCGGCTAGGAGACCACTCAGTTTGTTACCCAATAGTGAGTGCATGCACTCGGGCTGTGACTTTTCCAGTACAGCATCTGAGCGCTCCGCGTCCAGTGTGAAGGTGCGTGTCCACAGGCAGCGGCGTTTCCCCGCGTCCCATTCATTGTCTATGTGAAAAGCCGTGCAATGCATTCTGGTAGCGTTGCGGCGAATGTCGAGAGACGGCGCGCGAGTTGACCGCACCTCATTTGCCTCAAGTTGAGGTCGAATCTACTTTATGCTAATCAGAGGCGCCGGGCTCGACTCTCCGCCTCGGGAACGCTCGCAAAAATCTGTTGTTTAAAGGCGAGTCCACACCGGACCGACTGCCCGACTCGCGCCGGCTGGCTACTTAATATGTCCGACTCGAACAACGACATGGGCGGTTCACACCTACGGAACTACAGCCGACGCCATACGTTCCGCGCTTGCGCGAGATGTAATGTCTCCGAAACAACAGGTGGCGCTAATCTGTATTGTGGGCCAAAAAACACGAAAACCGGAAGTAGGCGGTCCTCTCTCGACCACCTTCTTCGATTCCACTGGTTATCTGGTATGTTTACCATCGTCACTTCCGGGCTTCACTGATTCGCTAGTCAAGCTGCTAGCCTCCACCAATCAGAATGGTAAAAGAGTGACCGATGCGCATGGCAGATTACACATTTGAATCGGCTGAAATGAACCCCGACGTGGGCCGATTCGAGCGACCACACCAAGCAGACTCATGTCACGGACGCCGACTCTCTCAAAGACGCCGATTATCGGTCCGGTGTGGACTCGCCTTAAAGGAGAGCGCCTGTCAATCATCCTCTAGTGGCAGCCCACCAAGCGTGCAATACTGGGAAGCGGCGCGTCCACACGCGTTTAAAATCGCCCCTGTGGACACCCACCTTCAAGGTGCGTGTCCACAGGGGCGATTCAAATGAGGTGCGGCCAACTCGCGCGCCGTCTCTCGACATTCGCCGCAACGCTACCAGAATGCATTGCACGGCTTTTCACATAGGCAATGAATGGGACGCGGGGAAACACCGCTGCCTGTGGACACGCACCTTGAACGACACCATAGCTTAACAGGGGCGCCGAATGGAAACGGGCTCCGCTACGCGTCTATTCGCGGCGCTTCCGCGTCTAGTGTGAACCTGGCGTCAGAAAAGTGTGGCGCGGGCGTCCTCGTGTTGGCATAGTTATATGTTCCCCCCCCAAAAAAAAGGAAAAAAGAAAGGTTCCTCCCGAGCACAGCGTTCATGCGACATTTAAATCAACATAAACATCGGCCACTGCCATCGGTGAATATCATCTTTTTTTGCCGATGGCCGATGGCAGTTAACGAGCCGAACATCGGCCGATGCCGATGGTCGGCCGATGCATCGGTGCATCCCTAATTCAGACCTCATAACCATGTCATGAGTAGATACATATTTCAAAAATATGTTTGGCCTGTGTGCTCCACAGTACAATTGCCATTTATGTCTATCATTTCATAACAAGACATATCTGCCAGCCACACCTTTGTAACTCAACGGGTTTGTTTTTTATAAATATATTTTATGTGAACTGTGTGAACATATTATATTGGTGTACCTCAAGTCTCTCCCCTTCGTCTAGATCTTGTATGTGTCCCATACACCACAGCTGTTCAGGAGTGAGACCTCCCTCTGTCCGCAGAGGATGATTATTCCATCCTCCAGTGAAGGTGTCGAGGTCTACTCGGAGTCGAGGGACAAATATGTAGTGTACACCAAAGAGGTGAATGACATTAGAGATGTCAAGCAGACCATCTTCCTCCAGAGAGTGAAGAACATCATGGTATTTGCTTGTGACTGCAACCCAGACGTCACGCCAAAGTCGCTCTATTCTAGATTAAAAATGTAATTGGTTGACAGATTTATACAACAATTAGTGCTTTCATTTAACAACTGAACTGCTAGAACTACTAATAATTATACAGTCAAAAATGTCAAGACTGAAAAAACAACTAACCTCTGGTTGTGGACACTCTTTCCAGAGATAAAGCTTGCCCTTCCTGTTCCCCTTGTGGCAAACATGAAGTGTGCAATGTCCACATTTTCCACTCCCTGATCTGCCCTTACCCTAAGATGAAAAGACATTTTAATGACACTTTATAAGCTTTATTTAAACTTTATGGAGATGACATGATCTTGTTGTTAGAACATCATATTAAATTAATCAAATCTGAAAGGTCAAAAACTGCCAGTTTTCCCAAAATGTGTTTCTTTTGTCAGGACAATATACCTTGATGGTAGGCTATGAAGCTGGGTTGATCTCAAGAAGAATGAGAATGCTGTTGATGCTCTGTTATTTGTTGCAGCATCCAGGTACAAGATCTGTCATAAAACCATATGGAGAATGTTCTGCTTTTATCTGTTGTATTGTATTTGAGTCTTATGGCTGGCCTCTGAGCTTTTACTGTTGTATTATACACAATTTTAATCTGAAATACACAACTATGCTCCCTTAAGATGATTTGTAATTGAAAGGTATAGCAAGATGTAATTCATTTTTTGATCTTAACAGGAATTCTATACTGACCTCTACTGGCCAATGCAATTATTCTGTTAATAGCTAAGCTGATAGGGCTCAACCAGCATTAGCTGGAGACAAAATGTACACAATTTGATCGAACCTACATATCTTCATACAATATCCATTTTAAGCTCTAAATTGAAAATCCAAACAATCCACATTAGGCTGGTAACATTAACAATGAAACAAGAACTCAATTACCTTCCTCGAGTAGCCATCCACTCCACCAAAGATCACAATATTGTACCTGACCAAGAGAGAGAAATAGTGTCAAAAATAAATTTGACTGTTGGCATGATATGCCTCATTCACTATGAAGATAATTTAATAAACAAGCTACTTTACTCTACCTTATCAGTTTGTGATTTGTGTCAATGTGGACCAAGGAGAGAGGGCATCGCACAGAATAACTTCTTCGCACAACACACCCTAGTTCTGTGATGCGTGAGAAGATCCCTGCAGCATCTATAGGATGCATGGAGGCCATCATTCTCCACCACTGAACACGGAGGCCCATTGAAACCAAATGGCCTTGAACCATTCGATAACCAGCATTTGGCATCTGACTTTTAATAACTGAAATTATGTCGTCAAGCTCTTGGTCCGTCGCTGTGCTGTATGATCCTCTTACAGACAAGCCAAATTCTTGCATTCTCCTATAAATTGTTCTTCTGGAAACACTGAGGCATTTTGCGATGCAGGAAACTGGCAGATGTGTATCCAGCAAATTCTTTAGTTTTTCTCTCTCTATTACAATTTTGGGGTGACCACAATCTGGACCAACTTCTGTTTCTTGTTCCACAATAGGCATGGAGCTGGCATTAATTTCCAACTGAACAACATGAAGGAGGTTTTGGAGTGCTTCTGTAATCTCTGACAGACCGCCTATCTGCTCAGAGAATGACTCAAACAGAATAAGGTTATGGCGTTTAAGGAACTCAAAATAATCTAAATTTAGTGGTTGTTGGTTTGTGGCAGATTGTAGTCTGGTGAGAAGTCTCTCCATCAACTGCTGTCTCAACATTGCCTGTTGGAAAGACAGAGCTCAGATCAAACATCAAACATCTTATCAAGGATTTTCCAGCCGCATCTCATATCTACCGTAACCAGTTGTTTTAGATGGTTTGGGTTCATCTAAAACAACTGGTTACCTTGATCTCATCTTAGAAAATAACTGAACGTAATTATCAAGGTGTGTTCACTCAATGCTGCGGCTATATTGACCACTGCATTACAGCTCCATACGACTCTACACATTATGACAAACAAATATTTTTAACATAACAAGAGGCTTTTGTGTGAAGAACAGTGAAACACAGAAGCACCCACTTTGACCGCAGTTGGCTATTTTACAACACTCTTCAATACCGGCTTTTCTGGTTAAGTTTTCTGTCTCTGTCGGCCTTGTTGAGCTTGTTGAGTTTATGGCCATAGTGGATGAAACTGGCCTTATAATTAGGTTACAGTTTGTAAAGTAGAGAACCAGCCATACTTGCTTCAATGACGTTAGCCGTAAGGTTAGCTTAAGTTAGCCAAAAGCTAAGTCTCCAGCTACCAACATTCATTTTATTTCAAACGGTCAGATAATAGCAGCTTTCGTCAAAGACATTGCAAACAATAAGGCAATATCACAAAACTATAAATTCATAACTCACCTGACGTTGTGGCGTATTACTGTTTTCCCGATGTGATTCTGCCATTCTGCCGGCTGGAAATCTAAAATCCCACTCGTTCGGCGTGTTATGGAAGCGTTGTGATTGGATACGTAACAGCCAATCAGAATTGAGCTTCTCCAAGTCTCTGATTGGTTGCTATGGTGGCACATTTGTAACGCTGTGCCAGGTTGAGCGAGCGTAAAGACAAAGTCGAGCACGCACAGAGGGACAGATGAGAGCGCGCGTGCAGCGGTCTGCAGCGCAGCGAGCAAGAGTTTGAGAGAGGGCATGAGTAAAACTGAGTGAGAGTAATATATGTTTGTCTGCTCAAATGACATTATGTTTTGCTCGCCTATCATTTCTCTTCAACATATCATTTCTGTGCTCGCAAAATATATTTTTCTGCGCTCAGAATCTCACATTGCTCCTTCATGAATGTGGCACAAATATAACGCCATACAGGGGCAGACTGTGCATCCGTTGGACTGGGCAGCGTCTTCCCGATTCCACCGGCACCGCAGCAGTCAGCCACTCTCTACAGCCGAGCACCTCACCGTCTGTCAACAACAAGGTGCACTCGCTCTCTCTCCAGGCGGACGAACAGTTTGCTCCGCCTCTCCTCTCCAGTAACCGCGGCAACGTTGGCCAGAACATTTTTGTATTAGAATAATAATTCGGGCGCCCAACTAAATTTAGATTTGATAGGATTTAATTAGGACTCATAATTTAAAGTGATACGTATTTGAAGAACCTTAACCCTTTTTCTCCCCAAGTGCAATAAATTGTGATTAAGTGTTGATTTGGTTTCCCCTCGCTCTCTTTATACAAACAGTTGAATTAAATTTGGTTTGAGTAACCCCCCTCAGGTGAAACTCATACAGTCCTTTAAGCTCCAGCACAAATAGTCTTTCTGTGTTTTTATTTCACAGCTCAGAATGGAGAGTGGTGGATTCCCATGCCGTGGAATGCCAGTGGAATGCCAGATGCACATGGTAAAAGCGGGGTTGTTTACTTCAGGTCTCTTAAGTTTGATGATGATGTCGTTTGTCAGCAGAGGAGGAGACAAGTGGTAGGTGTTTCCCCCGAATTGTTTGATTCTGTAGGCGTTGATCCAGAGGAGGAAAGGGTGACAAAGAAAGGTGGAACGCGTCGGCAGTTTCCACTCAAATTGGCGTGGGTTCCCAGCCAGCATGTCCATGTGGGGCCCATAAGGTTTAAATTTGGGCTGCAGATAAGGGTCCCAAGTGGGTTTGTCCGCAGTTTCCATGGTGGCCCCACCTGTGTTTGCCCATATAAGGACCCATTTAAGGTCCAGTCTGATCCCTCTTCATGCCCATGTGGGCACAGATATGGGGCCTACATGGGTCCTGTGCAACTCACCAATTTGGGCCCCACCTGAAACCCAGTCAGAACCAACTTGAAACCCATATGGGCAAACACAGGTGGGGCCACCATGGAAACTGCGGACAAACCCACTTGGGACCCTTATCTGCAGCCCAAATTTAAACCTTATGGGCCCCACATGGACATGCTGGCTGGGTTTGTACAGTGCACACGATTCAGGGAATGACTGTAGATAATGCTGTCATGTGTCTGGAAAGCATTTTTTCTGCAGGACAAGCGTACAATGCATTGAGTCATGTTCGAAGTTTGGCAGGATTAATAATCCAACAATTTCAACAGAAAGTCATCTATTGCAAAGATGACATTAAGGACATAATTGAAAACATGCCCAAATTCTTATTTGAAAATGTCAATTGAACCCAAATTCTTTCAATGAGTTCTTGATGAACGTTCAAAGTTTATCTCGACACAAATCAGATCTGGCATCCTGTACACAGCATTTGCAGCTTAACTGTATTGCTGTTACAGAAACATGGCTTCCCGCTCCTCCTCCAAACCAAACCTTAAACACTGATGGATTTACTTTCCACAGTTCTCCTCGCAGTTTATCTTATAGCAGCAACGATCTGGCCTTAGTTGCACTGCAAGGACAAGAACATGGAGGAGTTGGCGTGTACATAGCAGACAATGTGGCGGCCTGTGACATAATAACAGTGCCACAAGTAAATTTGGAATGTTTAGTTTTCAAGTGTCTGACTGATGATACTGTATATTGGCGGCCATCATCTACAGACCTCCATCATATCATATCGTGACTTTGTTCAAAGAACATCTAGCCAAGTTAATTGATTGGCTAGAACCAAAAACTAGCACTATTGCAGTCATGGGAGATTTCAATGAGGATATTTTGAGGTCCTCATCCATCTGCAAACTTCTAACTGACAAAGGCTACGTTCAGCTCGTCACTGAAGCCACAACTGAGAGAGGAACTCTGATTGATCATGTTAAGGACGAGAGCAATGTCACTGATGACATAGGGAATGATCAAACCATGGCCAGAGCTGATGTATGGTGGTTCTGTGGAGGTAAGATACTCAGAGCAAAATTACCAACTGATTGGAAGGGAACTTGTGCTATGGTACAATTATTAATGCCGACATATATTTTACCATATGACACAATGGCATTAGAAAAAGTGACGATACATAATTCACGGACAAAGAGAAATGCACCAGCAGGATCTTTTGACAACATAGTTTATATAGATGCAATTGGTGTTCCTCGAGGTGTTCCTGATGAGTTTAAAGCCAGAAATCAGGTTGCTGCAGGATTTGAATCGTTCCTGGCTTGGTGGGTAACCGTTAATAAAAATGTGGACTGGATAAATTACGTCTATTATAACCAACAAAGATTTTTAAATTACACTAAGGAAGCAATTGGGGGCATACATCAACAGTTAGATAAGACTAGTTTAATGGCATGGCAGAATAGGATGGCGTTAGATATGTTGTTGGCTGAAAAAGGAGGAGTATGTAAAATGTTTGGAGATATGTGTTGTACGTTTATTCCTAACAATACAGCACCTGATGGCAGCATCACTAAGACGTTGAATGGATTAACCTCCCTATCTGCAGAGTTAGCTGAAAACTCTGGTTTTGATGATCCTCTGACACGATGGCTCCAGGACATTTTTGGAAAATGGGCAGGTTCTATAAAAGCTATGATGTTATCTGTAACCGTAATGATTACCGTTCTAATCGTTTGTGGATGTTGTTGTATCCCCTGTTTGAGAGGACTGTTACAGAGACTCATTGACAGCGCTGTGACTAAAACAACTATGCTGTATGAAAGGATCCCCATCACCGATGATCACCGAGGGGACTATGAGAATGCAGCACAAGAAAATGTTACTTCTGATCTGACAGATGATGATTTATATGGTAACCTCTTTTATGAAGATAAGGACACCACGGACTAAGAGATAATTGCTGTTATATCTTTATTCTACTGATTATGATGAGACTACAGAAAATCTAACTGAAGTTGTAGTTTTCTGAATTGGCCGATTAGAGCCACTTAGGAGAAAAAAATATTCACAGCATTTGTACATATTGAAGGTGACCCCATTGTTTTTGTTCAAGCAAGTTCATGCAAGATATAGTTAAACATCTGAGTTTACGACTTCCATCCCTGTGAACTGAGAGTGAGAACACACCCACAAAAGGTGGATAAATACTCTGTTTGTCTCACAGCACGTTGGGTCTTCACTTTGTAACAGACCGGCATGTTGCTCTGTGGTTTCTCCTCTTGATCAAGATTAAATTCCTGTTTGGACCTCGAGCTGACTCCGATCTCCTTCCTCCAGTTCTAAACCATCGGGTTATTATTTTAACAAGATGAGACGACGATGAGATGAGATCAACTTTATTGTGAGTATGTTCTTCCTTACCTCTCATGCAGGTCATCCCACGCGGAGAATCTCTTCTTCTTCACCCCAAAACCAAAACATATCCAGTCAGTGCTGGTACAAGTGACGCGCTAAAGTTACGAGACCTCATATGCAAAAACACAACTCCTTTTTTATTTTATTTTATTTTTTTTTAGAAACACAACTCCTGATTGACGGCTGTAGCGGTTAATATAATTTGTGATATTTCTATTCGATTTTCATATTTTATTTTTTTTTTGTTAAATGAATATTTTTATAAAAAATCCCAGGAAATATTTACCGAGGTATTTACCTCGGGTCTCATAGCTAGTTACGGCCATGCACGCAGGACGACCAAGCAAAGACAGAACAGAAACACACAAAGGGCTTGGTTCATATATATTCCTTTCGTTTGATTTCCAAATCAAATCCAAATCCCACTATTTGAAAGTTCAAAACCAAACTGTTCAAAATAATAAATTATTCTGTAGGCCTCAATCTAAAACTTGATTGCCCGTAGTTCAGTCAATTCGTCTCTGCATCACTTCATTTAAAATTACAAAACCAGTCCGGGAAAAGAAAAAAAGGCTAAATCACCACGTCTCGTGATTCATGATGCGGTGGTTGCATTTCCCTGAAGCGCATGTGTCGAGGAGACGATGGCGATCCTGGCCGGATAGTTTGTTCCGAAGCGGCCGAGATGTGACATAAAAAGTAGAAAAGTATCATTATCATCGGCTATTATCGATAGTATGTATTTCTCAATAAGAATAAAGTATTTATTCCCATGGCGCACTGAGCCGCCCGGATATGAAAGCGAATGTAAAACGGCGTCCACGCGCTCGAGATCCGTTTAAACACTGAATGTCAACACGGAGACATAAACGCGCCTGCGTGTTTCCTAAACGAGCGCTAATGGTGCGTTTGTTGTTGTTGTTGATGCGTTTGAAATTTGATTTGAATTTTGAAGTTTGATTTAAACTGATTGTAAAGTGGCTCACTCTGAAATGAACAGCTAAATTTTACATTTACATTTAGGTCATTTAGCAGACGCTTTTGTCCAAAGCGACTTACAATAAGTACATTTGTCAAAAGAAGGAAACAAAGAAACCACAACGTATCATTACTGATAAAGTAAGAGCTAAAAATAGAACAAGTGTTAGGTCCTCATCTGAGTAAAATAGTACCTTAAGAGCAACAGTGCTAGATCAGAGTGCTATAGGTAAGGGTTTTTTGTTTGTTTGTTTATAAATGTTACATATGAATAAACATGCTAAATATGAATATAAATGTTAAATATGAATATACCTCGCTGCCTCGGGAGATAGTATGGAAGTAGCAGAGGAAACGAAAGCCGTCTCGGTCTATTTATTTTGAACGCCTCCAGCTGCTCCTTCAGGCTGCTGATGTCAACGCGCGGCCAACGGGTCAGTTGTAATCTGGGAAGTGGATACTGTCGGAGGAAAATATAGATTCAAATATGCATCATATTATGAGCGTTTAATTCGACTTATTTTTTTTAAGACAAACAGAACATGCGCGGTTTTGTTTCATGCATCTGGTATGAGTTTTTCTTTTCTCGTGTAAGCGAAAAACCGAGGACACCATTCTTTCTGAATATCTACTGACTGCAAACGATGGGACAGTATTACTGTGTGGGATTTATACTGGTTTATTTATTGTTTTAAGACGTTTTGTTAACAACATCTCACCGAGTAGCCTAAGGCTTTTCAATGCTTTCAACACGTGAGTCACACATGGTGGTCCTTGTGTACCCCATATCAGGGCCGGACTGGGAGACTTTTTCAGGCCAGGAGTCAGTCATGTAACCAGGCCACACTGGCCTTGCCCACACGCGCACGTTCACGCCCACACCTACATGCATGCACGCACGAACACACACACACACACACACACACACACACACACACACACACACACACACACCGCATTCCAAATAGAAGTTCAAATATGGGACCTATGTACAAACTAAGTTAGGAATATACAGTAACTTTTGTGTTGGGGCCGGGCTGGTAAAATACAGTAACACAACAATCCTCAGCAAAATCCACTAACACACTTACTAGAAGAGAATAAAGGTTTAACGCAGTGCCAAGGTTACTTAAACATCATATCATGTGGAATGTCAACTGCCTCTTTGGCATAATTTTTATGTGTAGCCTACAATATAACCTAATAAACAAAGACAAAGTCCAAATCAAACAATTAATCAGCTATGAGGGGACAGCCTTTGAATACATGTTCACAGAACATGCACACACTGATAGACGCAATGTATAATACAGTCTGAGAGTATAGTTCCTAATAAGCAATCACATAATATTGACTCATATTCTAATATAGGGCTGGGATACATAACAGCAAGTCAGCAACAGACAGCAAAATCAGAATAAATTTGTCAGTTTACTGCATTTGGCCGCATCCTCCTCCAGCGCCTTTCTTTTGTTCTCTCTCTTCCCTCTCTCCTTTTTTTACCAGGGGGGTTGGGGTCCATGCTTTACAGTACTAGTCGAAGCCTCGACTCTCCCTCTCTGCTCGGCGCTCGCTACACACACACACACCGCGACTGCAGCATCAGTGTCACACACACCCCTTCCTCCGCACGCTGTCTGTGTGGTTGATACGGACTGTTGGGGCGGGTGTTAATCAAAACAAACCAATCGCCTTGTCCTCCTCACATGCTACTGGCCTGAGTGGCCTCTGATTGGCCAGGCCTGCATCTCTGACTTAGAAAAAAAAAGTCAGATAGCCGCGGCGGCGGCTGACAGGCAGACTTAAAAAAAAAAAAAAAAGAGAGAGAGAGAGAGACGCAGGCCAGCACGCCAATCATAGGCCGGCGCTTCGGGAATTCTCCCGGTTCTCCAGATGGCCAGTCCGGGCCTGCCCCATATGCTTAGAAGGGCTCTATCATCCAGAGCCAGAAACAGCGTCAGGAGTGATGGTTGGAGTTAAATAAGTGGTAATTAATTAATTGTGGTTTAGTCACACTTCCAGCTTTGGATCTGATTCCTTTATCAGACTGGCTGGCCAATGACTCATGATGGAAAACAGTGGCCTACCTTGTCAAAATCTTCCTGGGGGGAAATCCAACAAGGAGCAAGAACCTCCCTTTTTTATTCATGCATTTCCATTTCATCAAATTGCATGGCTTATTTTAGGTGGGAGTGGCTCAGCTGGTGCTATTTATGCCTGGGTCTATCTTTTTGCATCTCATCTACTGACTCATCCGGCAGCAGTCAAAATGATCCTGGCGGACTCTTACACGATCCTACTGCTAATTTGCAGCTTCCCCGCTATTTTCGGTAAGTAGCTGCCCTGCTGATTGGGTTCTCCCTTAATTGACGCAGCTCGTTAATTGTTCTGTGTGTGTGTGTGTGTGTGTGTGTGTGTGTGTGTGTGTGTGTGTGTGTGTGTTAAACTTAGGCGATCAGCATAAAGTCTTTGAAACGCGGCCGACCAGACGTGGGACGCGTCATGTGTTTGCCTTGCATCATATGTTCATCTAATGTTTATTAGAATCATTCCAGCTTAAACATGAGTAGCCTTATAACCTATACGACATTCCCAGCATTTGTAGAGCGGCAAATAACCATTAGCTACTATAGTGGAATAAAGTCTGGGCGCAGAATGAAGGCGCTCTCTCTCCGTGTGTCGTTATCCGAGCGTCTCTAGCATCGTTCTCAGACGACGGTCGCAATAATAGATAATTTTGTAACAATAACTTTTGTGTTTGTGGACAGAGTCTGTCACGGGAGCTGCAGCCTTTAAAAGTGACTGCTACCGGTGAGTCATCCCCCTGTGTGTGTGTGTGTGTGTGTGTGTGTGTGTGTGTGTGTCTGAATTCTGGGCCCTGAACACAGGCCGCCTCTGAAGGCGCCTTCCCTCAGTCGCCTGTCTGGTCTTTGAGCCATTTTTGTCAGATCTTTTTCATTCTGATTTTGTCTCAGCCAAGAGCAGCTCCATCATTGCACTTTTATTGCAGAAGCGTGACAACAGCATTATAAAAGCTACTACAAGGAACGAAATGGCAAAATTAAACTTGGTAGCACCGATTACAAGTATTAAGAAAATCTTCTCACAGATGGTCTCAATGTGTGTTGCATAGAATACTTTTAACTAAGTTGTACTGATCACCAGCAACATATACTTCTGCCCTGTAACCCCTTTATTTATTTGATTTAAATCCAGGAATTACACATGTCCTACCTTTAGCATTTTATTGAATGAAAAGGAGACTTCATGACTACATCACACGAAGTCTCAGTGTCATCAGTGGAGCCATATCGTTTTTTCGAATTTTATTTAGATAAAAAAAATGCATGTAAATATATAGTCAAATGATTTTTTTGGGATGAATTACACATACGATGTTTGTCAATTTAAAAGATACATTTTCACATCAAGAAAGCTAAAGTATAAATGAAAGTAAAATGTTGAAGTAGAGGAATTCATTGAGTAAGAGACTTCTCTGAAGCTATGACGCTTGTTTGTGTTGTACCGTGATGATGAACTCACACTAAAGGCAGTTTTGGCTCATTCTTTCATTCCACAGATGTTAAAAAGCGTCACTGGATATAACACCATCCAGCTAAGACAATGTTCACCTGGACCGGTGTTGTCATAGCGCTTTTCTACTCTTTTTCTCTCAAGGCACTTTAAACTATACATATGAGATACTTTATGAACCGCTCACACACATTCATACACTGATGGTACTGATAGCTTCTGGGGGGATTTGGGGTTCAGTCTTGAACCTTTGAACCATTTAAACCAATGACTCACTTTACCTCTGAGCCACAGCCATTAGCTTGTAGGTAAGTTGTCATAGTAACAGTGGCGTTGATGACGTTGCGTGACACAAGATGTAGTTCACTGAGCAGTTTCACACAAAACTAACTAAACCCTTGATGTGCAAACGTATCTTTTGAATTGAGAAACACATAATTGGTACAATTCAAACTGGCAATTGTTTCTCAGCGTCGACTCCCTTACATATTTTGTCTGAAAGAAGGTCACAGAACGGGCGTCGCTTGGACTCTTCTATTCTTGTTAAGGCTATTTGCCCGGGATCTGCAAAAACATGGTGAGGAGTTGTTTCCCGTCATTTCTTTCTTCAGTTTCCATTTTTTTTCTATTGGAGCGAATGCTGCTGCAGATGTTTAAATTATAGAAAGTCTTTCAGCCTGTTTATTCGTGTCCCAAAAGCTGAACCCTTTAATTGTCATGAAATGTTGTATATTGATGATTCGCTGGGATCCTTCATATCTTTTCTCTGGTGTATCATCAGGTGAGAATGAGATTAAATAAATATGACTATGTCATATTTAATATGTGCACGTGCACAGCAAGGGTGGAAATGTGTGAATCTACCGATATGGTTATCTGTGTAACTGTTCTAGTTAAGCGTCTTCTCACAAAAGACCATTAGAGGTCAGTATTACAAAGGATAAGGGTGAAATGTGCAAAGACATGGAAGAAGGCTATGCATATGTAACATAACATTTCTGTATTTTTAGTGATGTCTGTGCAATATTAATGACTGTCTTGCAGAAAAAGCTGTATGGGAAAAGAGTATGACATCCGCGAGGCCGTGTGCTGTGAGAATCATCTCTATCACGGGGCAGGGCTGTCGTGTTGTGGAGGGCAGGCTTACAACAAGGAAGAAGCCACTTGTTGTAAAGAAGAACGCGGCAGATCAGGTGATGACGTACATCTGTGAGAAACCAGCGGCAACTTGTTTTAACTAAGGGATCTTCCTCAGTCAGCATCACAAGGTCAATGCTGACTTGAACTCATGGACTCATTTCCACTAATTTTGTGGTTTTTATGATTTTTGACGCATCAGCTAAATGATCACTTGAGGACTTTACTTCTACACATAAATATCACAGCAGCTTCACCACTGCTAACATCGTTACTCATGAAACCAGCGCACTTCTGGCTGATCTAAACGGCCTCTAGCAAACAAGCATTGTGGTGTCTGTGTCTGGTTTTCACAGCGGTCACCAAGGGTCTCAGTGAAAAGGTGTCCAATTGCTGCGGTCTGAAGGCCTACTACAAACTCGATGAAATCTGCTGTCAGTTGACCGTCATTGCCAAGTCTGCACCAAAGGCTGAATGTTGTGGTGAAAGTGAGTAGAACTTGTGGGTTTTAAGCATCATATGAACAGTATACATTTCCAAATACAATTTCTTAAGGTTTCATTATTGTAATAAGTACCACTCCCACTAAAAGTACTTCTTCTGTACATCTATATCTTTAGTAAGCAACAGTATAACCAGACCGCTATAGTGAAGGTGCGAACTCTAGCTAAAGAGCTTAGAACCTCACCACCAATATACAAATACGTTGGTGGGGTGTTAGGAACTTATGGAGAACCCAGACAGAGAGAGTCGTGAGGTGGGAGGCAAATAAACATGGAGGAAATATTAAAAAAAATCAAAGACAGGACAATCAAACACACAATCCTCACGTATACATGATTTTCTGAAACAAAATTAAAGTATGAGACCACAGAAATTCATGATTCTGCTAATGTTACAAATGATTCACGTCAGTCATACACAGGTGCACATGTGATTCATATTTTGTTCTGCTCTGTTGTATTATGTCCAAACACTTGTGGTTGAGATGAAAGTGATACCCTTTAAAGGATCACCCTGATCTTTTCCATAGGGGCTTTTGATGTGGACAAGCAGATGTGTTGCGGACCATCTAGTAACCTCAGTGTCCTGACAAGAAGTTCAAGAGACCACCTGTGCTGCGGTCATGACCAGTTCAACCACAAGACTGAGTGCTGCTGTTGGACGGGAGATGATCTTAAGAGAATGCCCCTCAGTTCCAGCTGCTGTGTGGAGGAATCCGCTGCGTCTGAATGTACGTCCCTTACCTGCATGACACAGCAAATCTTTCAAATCACATGATGCAGTTAGAAAACTCTACAGGCGTGAAGTAAAATGAGGGTCCAGTCCGAAGAGGGTGACGGAAACAGGAGGGTAGGAAGTGGGGAAGGGGCCATTGGACCCCCACTTTACTGGTGTGTGGTGTGATCCCGTCAGCAAGATCGTCTCCTGTTTCTAACTTAATTGAATATGGTGGTTATACATTTCCTTCATGCTAATTCATGTGTGTGGTGGCCGCATGTTGACTGGATCTTCGCCTTCACAGCTCTGTGTGGAACAACGGCCTACAACACGTCCCACCAACTGTGCTGTCAATCGACTGTTGCAGCCAAACCTACACCGGACACCCAATGCTGTGGCAAACGTGAGTGGAGTTGAATCCAAACAGCATCTTGGTGAAAAAACGGGTTCCTATCATCTTTGACGTGTCCGATCTTTTCCACAGAGACGTTTAACAAAGACAAACAGTTGTGCTGCGGTCCGACCGATGACAAGAGGATCCTGGAGCCAGAATCCATCCACCACCTGTGCTGTGGACATGGCCAGTTCAACAACAAGACTGAGTGCTGCTGTGATGATCTTAAGAGAATGCCCCTCACTTCCAGCTGCTGTGTGGACTCAGGTGTGTCTGAACGTCGTCCCTTATCTGCCGGACACTAGTTTAATCCGTTGAAATCTGTTTTGGATTCTCGGCTTCGTGCTTATTATTGAACATTTTGAGTCTTCCCTCTGAAATAGAAAACACTAACTTTAAATGATTACACCTCTTGATGATTGGAGACCATACTAGAAAACAAGGCCCTGTCATTTATACAAGAAGTCTTGGAATTCTTGCAGTTAATTCTCATGAGAGCTTCAATCTCCATTCTGGTTAGGTACAGTATTTATAATACTAATTAAAATCATTGCAACACAATATGAATCTTTTACAGCTCAAAACCATCGTTCTTTTTTTTCTAATCTTCTTTATCTCCGTCAAATTTAGAAAAACGTTTTCTCACCCTTTACAACAAAGCCTGTGAAAGATGTGAACTAACTGAGACTTGATTGCACTGAATATTTTTTTTTGTTAGTTTTTGTAGCCGGTTGTTTTTTTTCTCACCCACTTTACTGATGTGTGGTGTGATCCCGTTAGCAAGATCGTCTCCAGTTTCTGATTTAATTGGAAATGGTGTTTATACAATACTGCATACCCTGGTATGTATGCCAATGTGGTATTTGCATGTATAATGTACAACACATTGCCAAATGCTGCACGGTGGTGTAGTGGGTAGCACTGTCACCTCACAGCGAGAGAGTCCTGGGTTCGATTCCCGGGTCGGGTTCCGGTTCCTTCTGTGTGGAGTTTGCAGGTTCTCTCCGGGTTTCTCCGGCTTCCTCCCACAGTCCAAAGACATGCAGGATGGGGATTGGTTCATCGATGACTCTAAATGTAGGTGTGAATGTGAGTGTGAATGGTTGTTGAATGAATTGGTCTCTACATGTCAGCCCTGTGATAGGTTGGTTACCTGTCTGTCTCCACATGTCGGCCCTGTGATAGACTGGTTACCTGTCTGTCTCTACATGTCAGCCCTGTGATAGACTGGTTACCTGTCTGTCTCTACATGTCAGCCCTGTGATAGACTGGTTACCTGTCTGTCTCTACATGTCAGCCCTGTGATAGACTGGTTACCTGTCTGTCTCCACATGTCGGCCCTGTGATAGACTGGTTACCTGTCTGTCTCTACATGTCAGCCCTGTGATAGACTGGTTACCTGTCTGTCTCTACATGTCAGCCCTGTGATAGACTGGTTACCTGTCTGTCTCTACATGTCAGCCCTGTGATAGACTGGTTACCTGTCTGTCTCTACATGTCAGCCCTGTGATAGACTGGTTAGCTGTCTGTCTCTACATGTCAGCCCTGTGATAGACTGGTTACCTGTCTGTCTCTACATGTCAGCCCTGTGATAGACTGGTTACCTGTCTGTCTCTACATGTCGGCCCTGTGATAGACTGGTTACCTGTCTGTCTCTACATGTCGGCCCTGTGATAGACTGGTTACCTGTCTGTCTCTACATGTCGGCCCTGTGATAGACTGGTTACCTGTCTGTCTCTACATGTCGGCCCTGTGATAGACTGGTTACCTGTCTGTCTCTACATGTCGGCCCTGTGATAGACTGGTTACCTGTCTGTCTCTACATGTCGGCCCTGTGATAGACTGGTTACCTGTCTGTCTCTACATGTCGGCCCTGTGATAGACTGGTTACCTGTCTGTCTCTACATGTCGGCCCTGTGATAGACTGGTTACCTGTCTGTCTCTACATGTCAGCCCTGTGATAGACTGGTTACCTGTCTGTCTCTACATGTCAGCCCTGTGATAGACTGGTTACCTGTCTGTCTCTACATGTCAGCCCTGTGATAGACTGGTTACCTGTCTGTCTCTACATGTCAGCCCTGTGATAGACTGGTTACCTGTCTGTCTCTACATGTCAGCCCTGTGATAGACTGGTTACCTGTCTGTCTCTACATGTCGGCCCTGTGATAGACTGGTTACCTGTCTGTCTCTACATGTCGGCCCTGTGATAGACTGGTTACCTGTCTGTCTCTACATGTCGGCCCTGTGATAGACTGGTTACCTGTCTGTCTCTACATGTCGGCCCTGTGATAGACTGGTTACCTGTCTGTCTCTACATGTCAGCCCTGTGATAGACTGGTTACCTGTCTGTCTCTACATGTCAGCCCTGTGATAGACTGGTTACCTGTCTGTCTCTACATGTCAGCCCTGTGATAGACTGGTTACCTGTCTGTCTCTACATGTCGGCCCTGTGATAGACTGGTTACCTGTCTGTCTCTACATGTCAGCCCTGTGATAGACTGGTTACCTGTCTGTCTCTACATGTCAGCCCTGTGATAGACTGGTTACCTGTCTGTCTCTACATGTCGGCCCTGTGATAGACTGGTTACCTGTCTGTCTCTACATGTCAGCCCTGTGATAGACTGGTTACCTGTCTGTCTCTACATGTCGGCCCTGTGATAGACTGGTTACCTGTCTGTCTCTACATGTCGGCCCTGTGATAGACTGGCTACCTGTCTGTCTCTACATGTCGGCACTGTGATAGACTGGTTACCTGTCTGTCTCTACATGTCAGCCCTGGGATAGACTGGTTACCTGTCTGTCTCTACATGTCAGCCCTGTGATAGGCTGGTTACCTGTCTGTCTCTACATGTCAGCCCTGTGATAGGCTGGTTACCTGTCCAGGTGTACCCTGCCTTTGCCCAATGACAGCTGGGATCGGCTCCAGCCCCCCGTAACCCTGAATACAGGATAAGCGGTAGACGATGGATGGACACTGTCAAATAGGTGTATTTAATGCTGTTTTATTTGGTGTACAGACAGCACATTGTGGGCGTTTCTTATTTTCCATTTTTGATGGACAACAAATGACTTTCTCTCATGAACTGCAATTTTCCTCCCAAGCATGAAAATAGCACTGTGCATGGGGGCCTTCATGCTAATTCATGTGTGTGGTGGCTGCATGGTGACTGGATCTTCGTCTTCACAGCTCTGTGTGGAACAACGGCCTACAACACGTCCCACCAACTGTGCTGTCAATCGACTGTTGCAGCCAAACCTACACCGGACACCCAATGCTGTGGCAAACGTGAGTGGAGTTGAATCCAAACAGCATCTTGGTAAAAACGGGTTCCTATCATCTTTGACGTGTCCGATCTTTTCCACAGAGACGTTTAACAAAGACAAACAGTTGTGCTGCGGTCCGACCGATGACAAGAGGATCCTGGAGCCAGAATCCATCCACCACCTGTGCTGTGGACATGGCCAGTTCAACAACAAGACTGAGTGCTGCTGTGATGATCTTAAGAGAATGCCCCTCACTTCCAGCTGCTGTGTGGACTCAGGTGTGTCTGAACGTCGTCCCTTATCTGCCGGACACTAGTTTAATCCGTTGAAATCCTCTTAAAATACTTTTGCTGCACCTGTAATCTGATAACATTTTGAGATTAATCCAGCTGCTCAATATTGGTTCAGGACTGTTCTTTCCAAAGAGGGGAGGATTGTGAGGGAGGATTTACAGAGGGAGGGAGGATTTACAGAGTCCTTTGTCTTTGTTATGAAGCTTCTTATCTGAAGATACTTGAAAAAGTGTTTAGGCTCAATGCCAAACCTTTGTTTGATCTCAGTAAAACTTAAAGGAGTATAATTCTCATACATATCTGAAATTTTACTAATCCCTCTGTCTGCCTACAATCTTCTTTTATTTCGTCAAATTAAGAAAAACGTTTTCTCACCCTATAAATCAAAGCCTGTGAAAGACCTTTCATGATTATTTTTCTTTATAGCCAGGAGCCAAAAAGGAGTTTACAGCAAATGTCTCAACATGTGGGATGAGTCACCTTTGTTTGATCTAGATGGGAGGATAAGATTCCTCTATTGACATTCCTGATGTAATAATGATGTCATGATGATGTTTTTTATATACACCATTAATTGATGTGCTTTATCTCCACAGATACGCAACAGCAGGTAAGAAACAAGCTGCTGCCTTCGGCTTTGATTTATTTCTCTAATATGAGACCACGTAACCATAACAATCACCCCATCGCTCCACCAAACTGCCAACTGCAGGCAGAAAATAGCAAGTTTGATAAAAACTTGGTGCATTACATCTCTCCTTGTTTTCTACAAGGCTAATGTGTGTTTGTGCACTGTCCCTGTTTAAATACAAATACACACATACGAGTGAGTATCTACTATCTGCAATACATGTTTGGATATAAGAACAGAAGTATCTGACATTATACTTCTATCCACTACTGTAGCACCTCTGTGAGGCTGTTTGATTTTCGTTGAGAGTGTGTCGATGATTCATAAAAGCTTTGACAGATGTTGTTGCATTGATCAGTGAGGAACATTTAATGCTTTTGTCCAAAGTGACTTACAATAAGTACATTTGTCAAAAGAAAGAAACCACAACAAAGCATTGCCGATAAAGTAAGAGCTAAAAAATAGAAAATAGATAAAGGTAGTCTGAGTAAAGTACTAATTACAAACATACTTAAAACAGTTATAGAAGAACTGCAACTTTTTTTTGATGAACAGTGAGTCTTAGCCTATTGTTGAAAACAGAACAGTGACATAGTGGGTTGTACCATGAGAGACTTATACCTTTTGTGATTTACTTTATTTGTATTTTTATTTTTTTCAGAAACCTGCACCTCAAACCGGCACGTAAGTCAACCAATGTTTTTTTTAACTATTGGCCCAATATATTTTGTTAACTTAACCTGGTACCAATGAGCAACCAGCTCAGGTTTTACCCTTAAACAGCCACAAATGTTGAATATAATGTGTTAGTTGTACAAAACAATGGGCATGAGACATTCAAAACTGCACAGGATATATATATAGTATTCATAATCACAAACAAATAATGACAGTTTGCAACCAATAACCCAATAAAAGAAAAAACACAAGCAAAACACATGTGGCAGCTGGACCCATTGAGAAAAACTAATAAAAAAATATGCGCAAAATTGCTTTCAAGTATAAAAATGTGGGAATTACAATAAGTGTGTCCAAACGTGCTTCGTGTTGTGTGATAGGGTTTGTGTGAACTGTTCTTTGTGCTCATCTTTGCACACCCACAGCACAGACACAAACCTCTGTGGATCTTGGTGCAACAGTCGGAGTTACTCTCTCAGCTGTGGGAAAAAACAATGGAAGTCTCCGTGGTGCTGTGCCCCAGGTATGAAAGAGGGTGAAGTAGTTTTGCATGTTTGGGTGTTGTGTTGGAGTACACGCTACACAGAGGAAGGCTGGCTTACTTACTCATAGATAGCAACTGTTAACATAATTTAGCGTATGCCTTGCTTGAGGCGTGTGCCTGTGATATTGTAACATGCGTGAGGGGGGAGGTGGGATGTGGCGTGTGCACGAACTGTGAGTTGGATGATACGGGTGCGGTGGATGTTTGCACAAAAACGAACAAACAACAGGCTCTATATGTACATGGAGGCGCGTTTTTTTTTTCTTTCTAAAACCGGATGACTATGTTGTTCTATCGGAGCCTACAGTGTAGGGATGGGTAAAAATATCGATCAATGCATCAGCAATGCATTGCGATTCTTTTCCACGCAATTCAATATCGATTTAGCCATTTTCTGAATCGATTCAAGCCCCTGGCCAGTGGGGGCGCTGTGACCGACACCCTCGTGTGATTCGCGCTGTACGGACGGGGCCGCACTAGACTAAACCATTACAATATGGCGACCGGCATGAGTGCAGCGTTCACACCGGCCGCGGAAGCACCGCGAATAGGCGCGTAGTGGAGCCCGATTCCTTTCGGCGCCCTTGTTAAGCGATATGTAGTTCACACCAGACACGGAGCGCCGCGAATAGGCGCGGCCGTCCCGCGCCGTGAAGCGATCGTTTCGGCGTCTGCTCTTTTTTTTTGCGCGTGCCGCGAGCGAACTCGTCAGTTCTGGCAGGAAATCACACAAAGAGACATGAGACAATACGGTCAATTTTCAAACTAAAAGCAATTTTCAAAATAAAATACCTCGATTGACAAATGCGATCATATTTGTGTATCTAAACTCGCACTGGGAAACAGGAAGAGAAAATACATTTAATAAATGTGAAGAGTAGATAAACAAATATGTGTATTTCAATGGTATATCTGCACTACTACTGTCTACTACCATAGCTTTTTTAATTTATTTATTTTTTATTTATTTGCACTAAACAGCAAATATAATTTACATCACAGATAAACAGAATTGTGCAGGTGAGATCAGAGAAACCCGGTGGGGTTTATAAATTGAATCTCACCTTCTTAAAAATAATCCACGTTAACTCATAAATAAAAATGATGGAAATAATAACCATAATAACAACAACAATAATAATAATAATAATAACAAAAATAATGATAAAACAATAACAATGATAATGAATCCACAAAATAACCAGTAGCCCTAAAGTAATTTAGACCATAAAATCAATATACAAATAAGATAAAATGAAAGAAAAAAAAAATGTATGTATGAAAACATGTGAACTTAAGCATAAATACCGTAAATCAAGTCAGGTTCATCAAGAATGACCTAAGCTTATGTTTGAATTGATTTATTGAGGTAGACTGGGTTGAAATATGAATATATCTGTTCCATAGTTCTGCCCCTCTGTATCTTATGGAAAATCGACAGAGTTCAGTACGTAACTTGGGGAGGTGTAACCAATTAGCCTGTCTTGTATTGATTTTGTGTATGTCACTGTTTAACTTAAAAAATGCTTTGCAGGGCAAAGAAAACTGTTGAGGCTGAATTATATTTTTGAAAATAAATACACAAGTTAGATATTTGTTTAAGTTAAAAACTGATAAGATATTCAGTTGTTTGAACAAGGGGGCTGAGTGAGCAGACCAGTCACTGTATGTAGCAATTCTGCAGAATTGTTTTTGTAATATATAAAGTTTATGGAGATAGGTAGGGTATATAGCTCCCCAGATTATGTTACAATATGTTAGATATGGATAGATTAAACTATAATATAGAGTTATTATAGTGCACTACATGCACTGTAGTTCAGTGTTTAAGCAGTGTCCTGTTTTATCATGCCATGAGTTATACCACGGCTGTTCATAAGGCATGAAACTAAATCAATTATTTGAAAAAATGATCTGGTACTCTTACTTGTGTATTTCTACTTGATACTGAATCGATATCGAAGCATTTCAATCAATATCGAATTGAATTGATATTGAATCGAATCGTGAGATTCTAAACAATACACAGCCCTACTACAGTGGCCTCGGGGAAGCGGTGCGAGGGGCCCTAGTGGTAGGATCCCAACACTGCACCCAGTGTCCACTTGCCATTTTATTTGTTTATGGAATTTTTTTTGCTAGGACAGACGCGCAAAGCGCATCAAAAGGCACTTCTTTGAGCTTTGCGAGGACGAGCGGTTCCAAGACGGGGACTGACTGTGTTCCTTTGTTAGCCGTTTACGCACGAACGTACGTACACAGACCACCCCTGTTCGAACACGTTTGCCAGCCAGGGTCTTACTGGACTAAGCCTTTCCGTTCATCTGGCTGTGTCTTGAGAAATGTATAGACATTAAAGAATGCCCAGTCAGGGATAATGACACTAATTTTCCATTTACTAGATTGACTTTGAAGTCGTTATTAGTATAATGCGGGGATGGAGGAAGGGAAGATCAACACCCACTTGTTCAGACCGGACAACATGTTTTGATTTTGAAACCATGGGGATAGTTTCAGTGCACGAAAGAGTATTGAAGTAACACAGGGACTGAGGAGAGGCATGGGGAAACTCCCCCTGGCTGTTCGTCTCACACATGTGCGATCCACCCCTATCTGCCAGCTTTCTGCTGCTTCAGTTGTTCAATGTTACGCTCCATGCAAAAAAACAAAAAAAAAGTATGATGATAGAAGACCATACACACTCTGGACAGGCCCTGATTTGTTTGTATTAATGAGGTATGAAGTGCAGTTGATGTAATCACCCCAACAGACGTGTGTGGCCCCTCCACCTTTTAGGTCGATGTGCTGATGCCCCCACTGTGAACAACCCACATGTCTGCTGTGACGGCTGTGTGGCTGAGAAGGAGCCTTGGATAAATCAAGTAATGTACTCGTGACACTTAACTGTTTCTGATCGGCCGTATTAATTCTGTCAAGTTCCACAAACTTTCTCCGTTTTTGTTTTTTTTTCTTTGTGAGAAATGTAAACCACCATTTGCAGTGAGATTCTTCGGTTTGTAAAGAATTGGTTCACGTCACTCCCTTCTTAAAAAACAGTTGAGTGTCTGGATCCAAAAGCAGAACTTATGAGTTTATACGAGCTTGTTGCTCCAGAGTCTCACAGCAGAGCAGAGCAGGCAGGGTGAGCTGGACCAGGGGACTGGAAGCACGAACAGGAACTGGGCAAGGCAGGAAAAAGTTAACACGAGGAAATGTTTCTACTAGCGTCTAGTTTAACCGAGTCACTCATACCACACTGGTCTGGAATGAACGTTGGACGGACATCACAGCAAACACAAGGAATGGGGAACTTCCCAAGGAATAAGAGAGGGGTCGCACCAAAGACAATAGCCCTTTTGTTAATCAGTAAAAACTCTGGTTAGAGCAACCAGCAAATATCTCTAATGTACTATATGCAAAGAATCATTCATCGGTTTTAGAAATGACAGCAGTGTATCCCAGTTAATACTGTTAACAGACCCTGCTGTTTTACAGCTCCGTTACCAGGGTGCGGAGCTCCACCCATCTCCCTACATACAGCAAGAGGGTTTGTTTTGTGTCCATTGAATAAAACACCCTGCTTTCATGCAAAAGGATGATATTATAATGTCTGTGTTTTGGGTCCGTGTTTTTGTCCCCACGTGTGCATTGCATGTTCTTCATTTTTCCTCTGATTCTTCAAGTGCTGCTGAGAGACACCATACGGCTTGACATGACGCAGAGTTGTCTGTTTTTTTTAATAAAACCCACAAAGACAGAGACGATGGAGAGGCGTGCTCAGAGATCAGCATTACGTTACATAAGTTAGCTAAATGGACTTTGGGTCTTTCTCAGTTTCCTGGCCGACCTGGACAACACTTCTGCGGGACAGCAGTCTATGATCCTCACACTCAGATCTGCTGCAGTGGACACAGGTGATTATGACTTCCCTTTTTAAAATCAGCTTGGTGTGTCTGGAGTGGAGAGAGTTTGTGTTGTGTGTGTGCGGGTTTGTTCACAGCTGAGGAATGTGGGAATCAGTTAATATTGGTGTTTCTTGGAATGGGTGAGGATGCAGACAAACTGTGTAGTGGTTGGAAACATTCTTTCATACTGTCTGCTAGACAGGGAGACAGCGAGACAGCTGTATCGACCCTGTTGGGAACCTCTTGAAATTTTTGTTCGGCTACCGAGCCAAGGAATGTCTGTCTGTCTGGGTTTCCTGCCACTTCGATGCTGCCAGCTCTGTCTGCGTATGTGCGTATGTTCATTTTTGTCACATGTTGTATTGTCTGTGTGAATGTGAGTGCTTGTTTCTCTGTGATTATTCGACCACCATATCCAGGGTGTACCTTGTCATCGGCTCCAGTAATCTGATGAAAAAGTTGCAGTAATGAGTTTTAGTGTGCTGATACTTGGACTAAGATCAGCCTGATAATAGTTAAAAGCTTGTTCAGTCATGTGTCTCCTGCTGGTCTGACAGTACATATATTCTTCCATTTCAAATACAGCTATCCACTGACCATTCAACTGCTTGAGTTGTACACATGTAAAACGTATAACTTCTTAATCTCACTCATGTTATTAGATATTAAGTACGAACTCTGTTTCTCCACACAGACATCACAAAAAAGAAAACAGTCACTGCTGTGGCATAAAAGCCTACAGCGTTAAAGACACAAGGATGAAGTGCTGCGGAGGGACACTGCACAGTGTGATGGGGGGACATGAGGCGCAGTGCTGTGGATCCGTTCTGCTAACCCAGCAGGTAGGGTTGACTATTACAGTTACACTTCTTTTTATTCAGAATATATCCATGACCTTAGATGTACCTACAAAGAGGGAAATATTGTAATGCAATTCCTGTGTTTTGAGATGTGGGGCGAAACACCTTTGTCAAAGGTAAAAAAAAATGTGCCTTCCATGATCCCGGAGAAGGGACACTTTTTCTAGTATTTTTTGGACTCAATATATATTTGCCGGCAGAGAGAGAGGCAGTCCTGCACAGATGATAAATAATAATAATAATAACTTTATTTGTATACCACCTTTAAAAACAGCAGTTAACAAAGTGCTTTGACATGTCAAAAATCACAGTACACACACAAATACAATAAAAGCAAAACAAAAACAAATGTACAGAGGAAATTATTATAAGCTTGTAAATTAATGTGAGGTGCTTGCAAAGAAAGAAAAATAATGGGATAAAGGGATAAAAAGATAAAACGATAAAAAGATGAAAAGATAAAAAGACGGCATCACAGAAAGGCAAGTCTATAAAAATGAGTTTTAAGAAGGGATTTAAAAGATGACACTGATTCAGCAAGCCTTATCTCTACGGGCAGGTCGTTCCAAAGCCGAGGTGCTCTGATAGAGAAGGCACGGTCGCCTCTGGTTTTGAGCTTCAGCCTTGGAACAGTTAAGAGAGACCCGCCCGCGGATCTAAGGCTTCGAACAGGCTCGTATGGGGTCAGCATGTCTGAGATGTATTCTGGGGCTAGACCTTGACAAGCCTTAAAAGTGATCAGTAAAATCTTAAAAAACAATTCTAAAACGTACAGGGAGCCAGTGGAGTGAGGCTAAAATTGGAGTGATGTGATGCCGTCTGTTAAAACAAGTGAGAAGCCTGGCTGCTGAGTTTTGAACCAGCTGGAGGCGGGAGAGTGATTTGTTGTTGATGCCAGTTAGGAGGGAGTTACAGTAATCTAAATGGGAGAATATGAGGGCGTGGACTACTTTTTCTAAATCAGACTGTAATAGAATATTTTTGATTTTGGAGATGGTTCTGATGTGGAGGAAGCAGGACTGAACAACTTTGTTGATGTGAGGGATGAAGGTGAAGTCTGAGTCGAAGAAGATACCTAGGTTTCTGGCAGTGGGCTTGATGTTACTGGTTAACGGACCAAGGCTAATGGGACTGGAGATGGCGTTTGGCGGGGTAAACAGTATTATTTCTGATTTGGAGTTGTTGAGTTGGAGAAAGTTATGGGCCATCCAGCGGTTCACATCTTTTAGACAGTCTGAAACAGCAGCCAGGCTTCTCGGATCATTGGGTCTCAGCGGGAGGTATATCTGTGTGTCGTCAGCATAGCAATGGAAGGAAACATTGTGCCGCTGGATAATTTGGCCAAGTGGGAGCATATAAATAGAAAATAAAATTGGACCTAAAATAGAACCTTGCGGTACACCATAGGCTAATTGGGTTGTAGAGGATGAGTGGTTGCCTATGGTGACCGCACAAGTTCTGTCAAAAAGGTAAGAACAAAACCAACCAAATGCAGTGTCCCTGATACCAACCCAGGATTTAAGACGGCCAATTAAAAAGTTGTGATCTATGGTGTCAAAAGCGGCACTTAAGTCTAAAAGGATTAAAATAGTGCTCTCTCCTCTGTCTGTAGTTAAAAGCAGGTCGTTGGTTACATTGAGGAGGGCGACTTCAGTGCTGTGTTAAACTTTAAAACCGGATTGAAATTTCTCAAATAAATTATTTTGTGCCATAAAAGATAAAAGCTGGGAGGAAACTACTTTTTCTAAAACTTTAGATAAAAAAGGAAGTTTAGAAATTGGTCTAAAATTATTAAAATCAGTGGGGTCTAGGTTGGCTTTCTTTAAAAGGAGGTGATCACACCATTTCCAGCTTTATATGTGAATTTAGGGAGGCTCATGCGTGAAATAATGATGAGATCCTAACCGAGTGTTATCTTTTCACTGTGTCTATGTCGCTGACGAATCCAGAAATGTCAATAAGACGGCAAACAAGCATATTTTCTGCTGACCATTAATTTGCTTTATGATCAGACTGTTTGCTGCTCGAGTGAGGACATGGAGGTCCTCTACTCTGCCAAGCCAGGATTCAAATGCTGTGGTCACCTCCACTTCAACGCCTCTCTGTGGTCCTGCTGCGCAGGGAGGCTGAGTCCAGGGCGCCATCCAAGGCAGCATCCGCGCGAGACGATTAGAGGTCAGTTGGGCCTCGCAGAAAAGTATTTGATCTTATTCATGTTGTCACTTCATTTACACCCGTTTCTGTTAAAAAAAATGTATGCGTAATGTTCCTTTTTCAGAATCCGCGCTTCAGTCATTGAACAACCTGAACGAAGAAGATCTTTGCAAAGAAAGTAAGATATAAGTTTATCATTTTAAGGGGAAGTTGGGAACAAATGCTGTTCATGAATGTTTGTGAATTTGTCATTTTGGTTTTTGTCCCTGTGTAGTGTACGTCGGGACTGTGGAAAGTGTGTCCCTGCACAGTGTGGTGCTACACAGTGTGCTGAAAATCAATGTAAGGACTGGCATGGTGACACCTCTGGCCTCGCCTCACATCCTGCAGACGCCTCATCACTGCAGCTCCCCTAAACTCACTCCTGGGGACATCTACTTCTTTGATAACGTTAATGTCTTCACTGACTTCAACCATGACTCAGTTCATGATTCACTCCATGCCATTATTTCCAAGTGCTATCGCGATTAATCTGTTCCTGTGCTCCGTTGCACATCGCTTATTAAGCTTCAGGCCCTGCTGAATAAGTCTCGTCCTCATAATAGAATTTAGGTCCATGCTGTCAGTCAGACATCAAGTAAGCTAACACACCGAAATGTCAAAGTAGCGGAGCATTAATTATTAAAACAGTGTTTTGAGGGGTTCAAACTGTAATCATTACTTAAGGCAGTCATTTTATTTTTTTCTTTAACCTTTATTTAGCCATGATATTTTGAAACTCTTTTACTTTGGGGGTTCTAGCCAAGATGGCAGTGTAAAAGTTCCACAACATAAAAATATAGCAAAGCAAAGAAGGAAGTAAAAACAATGAATCAAATCAATCAGTCAAAGACAAGTAGGGTGGTGAAGGATCCTTCATGTTGTTTTTAAAATCTTGCTTACTTATACAATCTAATTGAAAATGTCTCTGTAGCTAACACCAGTACGAGGGTCCAAACATTTTAATGCACTTTCACTCAAAAAAGGAGCTGTTTATTGAAACCATGCACCTAACTAGTCCAATTACACACAGACCAATTAGCTGTGATATTTCTATGATGCACCTAATTGGTCCACATGAGTAGAGGTTGCAGCTACTGTTGTTTTTGGCTTTGATAGAGTACATTGTATAATATGGCCTTATAAAGAAACATGTCCAGTACTCACTAATGCAACATTGCCCAACACATTCATCTTTACCCTGTGATATAAACTAAGATTCAGGTTTTACATAGAAGCTGTGTTCTCTGTAGAAAAAAAGGAGCTTTTTTTCATGTCGAACTGGTAGCATGCAATAATAAATATATATATGTTTATTTTCACAACTAAATATTAAGCTAAACAGTTATCAGCTCAGGTGTTTTGGAATATTACACTCACCTATTGTTTTTGTACTTTGTTTATTGTTTATGCTTGCACTAAACTAGTAAGCGTGTGACTCATACTGTTTATTACATGTAAATGACAGGGTTTTCCTTGTCATTATTTATAAAGCTAGTAATTGATAAGCATTTCTATCAGGGAGGTAAATATGCTAAAAGGAATCTAAGTCACCCAAAAAGTAAACTGTGATGTATTGGATTAATTAGATTAGATTCAGCTTTAATGCAGAAATCAAGTACAGAGACAACAAAATGCAATTAGCGTCGAACCAGAAATGCAAAAAGCAGAAAGGCTTAGAGCAGAATAAATATGGATATGCAATATGAAGAGGGAAGGACTATTTCCTGTCTGCTCAGTTCCACTGTTTCTTTCCTTAATGCTCATTCCTGTACTGTATGTGTGTCTACTATGTAATGACATTAATTCAGCTAGATAAACCTTTTTATTACTATATTACATACATAAACTCATAATATTGCATATTTAAGTGTGTTTGATGATTTTAATATGTTGGAGCTACTACGAGTGCTTTCATTGTATACATTTTATCTAATTAAAAAAAGTACTTTTGACACCAAACCTTTGTCATTCTTCCATGCACCAGAAGCCTCAGAGTTTCCCTCCTCATCACCTGACAGCCCCCTTCATTCATCCAATCACCTGTTCCCACTTCCCCTTGCTCTGCTGCTCTGCCTGGCATTCCCCCACCTACCTCCTCACCTGCTTCTCAATCCCTCGTCAGCCACTCTCCACATTGACACCCTTCCAATCCATTTTGTACCCTTCGCCAGTTTGTTTTAACTTGCAGTGTTGTTTTCTGTCCTGTTACCTGCCTGCCAGACCTCCTGCCATTTGGACTCTAGATGCCTGTAAACTAAACTGCTCAAAAAAATGAAGGGAACAATGAAACAACATAATGTAACTGCAAGTAAATCATATTTCTGAGATATCACCCTGTCCAATTAGGAAGCAGCACTGATTGGGAATCAAGTTCACCTGCTGTCGTGCAAATGGAACAGACCACAGGTGGAAACGAGTGGCAATTAGCAAGACATCCTTATAAAGGAATGGTTCTGCAGCTGGTGACCACATTTCTCTGTTCTCGGCCTTTCTGGTAGATTTTTCTTTTTTGAATTTTGCCAGTGTTTGCACCACTAGAGGTAGCATGAAGCGGTTTCTCCAACCCACAGAAGTTGCCCAGTTAGTGCAACTCATCCAGGATGGCACATCAATGCACACTGTGGTAGGAAGGTTTGCTGTGTCCCCCAGCACAGTGTCAAGAGCATGGAGGAGATTCAAGGAGAAAGGCCAGTACACCAGGAGACGTGGAGGAGGCAGAAGAAGGACAACAACCCAACAGCAGGACCGATATCTGCTCCTTTGTGCACGGAAGAGTAGACGGAGCACTGCCAGAGCCCTACAAAGTGACCTCCAGCAGGCCACTGATGTTCAAGTTTCAACTCAAATGGTCTGAAACCGACTCCATGAGGGTGGTTTGAGGGCCAGACGTCCACAAATAGGGACTGTGCTTACAACCCAACACTGTGCAATGTGATTGGCTTTTGCTAGAGATCACAGAGATTGACAGAGGCCGTGAAGAACGGCCTGCTGCCTGCAACATCCTCCAGCATGACCGGTTTGGAGGTGGGTCAGTGATGGTCTGGGGAGGCATTTCTTTGGTAGGTCGCATAGCCCTCCATGTGCTTGTTTTGTTTTTGTTTCCAACTGAACTTTTTGTTATGATTAAACTAAACCCTTCCATATGTGACACTTGAAATGGATGACAAAGGCATAATCAGTTCTTGTTGTTGACCTTGAGAGTTTTCGGATGAACACGTTCTAAATATCTTTTCTCAGATAGGAAAATAAGATTGACAAAGCGATAGTGAGGGTGGACCTGCAGCATGGAAGGATCTCTGAAGCTGTTTAATGTGAAGACTAAGGGAGAGCATGAGTGCATATGTTTGTGGCTCATAAAAGGAGAGTAAAGAGTGATTATTGAGCTGGTGATAAGCCGTAGCCATGTACAGATCATTAAAGCCACTGTCGAAGCCACATGCAGACCCCGAAGGAACAGCTACCAACACACTGTCGGACGGGGAAAGCTGCTGCTGCGTAAGTTGTGTTAATCGCATTGAATTCAATAGAATCGGATGAAACAGACAGAGAGCAGAGCGAACCGGAATAATAACAATGATCTGTCCTGCATCGCTTCCTTCATCCTGATGGTGTCAAACAGCTGAGCAAATATCATTCATCCCATGAACCCTCACTTGGCAAGCGTATATGATCCGAGCAGGACATAGTGTCATAACTGGCTCAGTTCTCTGACAAACACACCGCAAGAGGGAAGAGATGCCGGCAATCATATTTATTTAACACCAAAGTATAATAACCAAAATACATGGATGTAAACTAAAACGACGAAGACAGCAACAGGTAAGCCGCAGGGTGCCAGGCTGGGAATGGAGAGAGAGCCAGCTGATGTTCTCCACATGGCTCTTAAGGACGTGGCCCCGACCCCTCGGGACGCACACCGGAGGCCCATGTAACAATCAACCTGCGTGGAACAGGAAGGAGAAAGAGAGCGAGAGCAGCACCACACACATACACAAACAGCCACACAAAACAACCACTTGGGGTTGTCACACCCCCCCCCCCCCTTAAAACAGAACCCCAAAGGGGTACCGTCTCAACAAACCCACAAGCTACCTAAACAGAATGGCTGGGCCAGTTACACGTTAACTGTTTACAGATGTAGCCAAACACTAAAATCACATGAACAATTCCTACTGCTAAACAACCTTACAACTTACCGTGTCCTCTCAGAACTCTGCAACCTGGTACCGAGGGAGCATATTTAAGACGCTGAGAGGAAGATGGAAGAGCAGGAGCGTAAAAACAGGGATAGAGCTACATGTCATCACACAGAATTAAACAATGCACAACTGACCCAAACCCCCCATCACTTTAAGGCAAAGGCGCCCGAGACAGAGCATCTGCCAAGATATTATCTTGCCCTTTAATGTGGCGTATCTCTAAATCATACCCCTGCAGAAAGAGAGACCACCTGACCAGCCTCTGATTCGGAGTCTTGAGGGAACCCAAGAATGTTAAAGGGTTGTGATCTGTATAAACAATTAAAGGTGCCGTCCCACCTACGTACACCTCAAACTGCTGTAAGGCCAAAATGAGAGCCAACGCTTCCTTTTCGATGACTGAATAGTTGGCCTGATGTCGATTGAACTTCCTTGAGAAAAAACTAACTGGTCTCAACAACCCCTCGTCCCCTCCCTGAAGCAGGATGGCACCGGCCCCGACCTGGCTGGCATCTACCTGCAAGACAAACTGTCTATCAAACTGGGGAGCAGCCAACACAGGAGAGGAACACAGTAAAGACTTCACATTATCACTGGCCTGCTGGCACTCACTAGACCACACAAACTTAGCTCCAGACTTCAATAACTCAGTCAGAGGAAACACCACAGTAGCAAAGTTTCTGCAGAAACTCCTATAATACCCTACTAGACCTAAAAACTGCTGGAGTTCTTTCTTTGTAGTCGGCTGTGGAAACTCAGAGACAGCTTGCACCTTGGCCTGCACAGGAACAACATTACCCTGACCAACCACACGCCCCAAGTAAGTAACAGTAGCTCTAGCAAACTCGCACTTGGCCAGGTTTACTGTCAACTGTTCCTCAGCCAACCTCTCAAACAAATTTCTCACTCTCTCTAAATGTGAATGCCACGTGTCACTATACACAACCAGATCATCCAAATACACTGAACAGCCATCTAACCCCTGCACAACCCGGTTCATAAGCCGCTGAAAAGTGGCCGGAGCGTTCTTTAACCCAAAGGGCATAACGGTGTAGGAGTAGAGGCCTGCAGGAGTGACGAAAGCAGCAATCTCACTCGCACGCTCTGACAAGGGCACCTGCCAATAGCCCTTGAGCAGGTCAAACTTGGACACAAACTTTGCAGACCCCACCCTGTCTATGCAATCGTCCATCCGCGGCAATGGAAATGAGTCAGACTTGGTGACAGAATTAACCTTCCTCATATCCGTGCAAAATCGCAGAGTCTTATCGGATTTAGGCACCAACACACAAGGAGACGCCCAACTGGACGCAGATGGAACAGCGATGTCATTTCTCAGCATGTAATCAATCTCAGTGTTCAAATGACCAAGCTTCTCCGGACCCATACGGTAAAACCGCTGTCTGATCGGCTGCGCTTCCCCCACATCAATATCATGCACAATCCAGGAGGTGCGAGAAGGAACGTCACCAAAAAGCTGCGGAAACTTACTGATCAGCTCCACCAACTCTACACGCTGCTCTTCGGGCAGATGTGCCAACAGGGAATGCAGATCACACAGAGACTCAGAATTCTTCAATCTACCACTCAACAAACTGTCATCAGGCTCGGGAACGCCGTCTGTCTCCTGCGCCACACTACCGCTGTCCACGGCGAGCACTGGACCAACGTCCCCTTTTACGCCCTCCCCATGCCCTGAGCGCGGATAATATGGCTTCAGCAGGTTCGCATGATATAGCTGAGACGACTTCCTTCGACCTGGTGTAGCAACAAGATAGTTAACCTCAGACACTTTTTGAGCCACAGTATACGGGCCAACAAATTTAGCTTGAAATGGCGACGTGACCAGCGGCGTCAGCGCGAGGACCTGGTCCCCAGGACTATACTCATGGCGCACCGTACCCCGGTCATACTGGGCTTTCATTTTCACCTGAGCCTGTCCCAGTTTTCCTTTCGCCAACAGACCCGCCCTAAACAATCTGTGCCGAAAACCATTTACAAAATCGATCAGGTTTCGGGGCGCCTCGGCCGGAACCAATCCACCTCTCAGCGCTGCCAACGGCCCGCGCACCGAGTGCCCAAAAACCAATTCGTTCGGACTGAAGCCCGTACTCTCCTGTACGGCCTCCCGCGCCGCCAGCATCAACCAGGGGAGCCCCTCCTCCCAGTCCCGATCTAACTCCGTACAGTAAGCGCGCAGTAAGGACTTGAGCGTCTGATGGAATCGTTCTAACGCGCCCTGACTTTGCGCATGATAAGCAGTGGACTGGTTATGGCTTACCCCCAGCGATTTCAACACTTCTGCGAACATATGCGAGGAAAAATTAGACCCCCGATCACTTTGTATGACCTTGGGTATCCCGAACACTGAAATGAACTGTGAAAGTGCTTTAACTACCGCTTTGGTGGTGATGGTACGAAGCGGATACGCCGCCGGGTACCGAGTACACTGACACATAACCGTCAATAGATACTTACACCCCGATTTGGCACTAGGCAACGGCCCCACACAATCTATAATCAGATACTCAAACGGTCCACTTACCACCGAGATGGGCTGCAACGGCGCCGGCTTTACACGCTGGTTGGGTTTCCCCGTCAGCTGGCAAACATGACATGTTTTAATATATGCCCCAACCTCTTTTTTAGCCCGCGGCCAAAAAAAATATTTAAGCACAGACAAATATGTTTTACGCACCCCAAAGTGACCACTTTCATCGTGTGCAGTTCTCAAAACCTGGGAACGAAAATCCTGAGGCACCACTACCTGAAACACAGGCGCTCCCACCACATCCTCATCACAGGGCAACCATTTGCAGACCAACATCCCATCTTGCACAAAATAGCCCTGAGCTGCATCGCTAACCTGATGACACGGCACAACCTGATCCCACAGCGAAGACAACGAAACATCAGATTTCTGAGCCTTAACCCACTCCTCTCTTGACACACGTGGAGGTAAATCAGGCAGCGTAACCGGCTCCACTTGGGCCACAGCCTCCGATGGCGCATACGCACCTTTACTCCGAGCGCGCGTCATGGCACAAACAGGAAAAACTTCGAGCGCTGCACCATCAGATGCCACCTCTACCGGTTCGGACACCACCACAGGTGGCGGGGAACCACTGGGCCAAACCCGGCCACCACAGATGTCATTTCCCAAAATCATTGACACGCCTGGCAAAGGTAACTCAGGCCGTACACCCACAGAAAACACACCTTTAGCCAGATCACAATCCAACATCACATCATGGCGTGGCACAGGGACGAAGCCAAGCTCCATCCCCCGCATCACAATGAAATCTCCAGACTGCGTATTAGCGGAAAAAGGAAGAACAGACTGTACAATGAAAGAATGTCGGGCCCCCGTATCACGCAACACTCTCACACTCTCACATTCCGCACTACCCACCAAGGACACACGCGCCTCTATGATGAAAGGCTCAAAACCCAGACCTGTCACTGGCGGTCATCTCCACCGCCTTTTCCTCTCACGCACTTGCACACAACATAGCAGGACCTGGGGAAGGCACAACATTTTTACGCCTGAGTAAAGGACGCCAAATGTGTACCATTTCTACAATTCTGTGACACAGAAATGGAAGGTCAGCACCGTGGAAGAAGGGTGAGGATGCAGGGTGGAAGGGGAAGGGGACAAAACAGGGGAAGAGTTCAAATACATCGGCAGATTTCCTAATGAAATGATGGCTACAGTTGTGGACCATGTTATTGTAGCAGCACACAGGTGCCATCTATCATTCCGGGCCAGTATAAAAGCCACCCCCCTCCACTGGCCCTTCCTTTTGCGCCTCTGTCGTCATCGGTGCGTCATTTCCGGGTCACAGGTTGTTGGCCCGACAGGTATGGTTGCCTGCTGCTCCACCACACTGGTCGCTTCGGTCTTTTTCTGCGTGCTCACGGCGTTTGTGCTTGTTTGTAGGGCAGCTGCTGGCGTGCTGTTTTTCGTGCGTCCCATATGTGTGGCGTAGTTTGTGCGGTAAGTGTCCTCCCTTTCTTGCCATTGTAGTTGATGCTGTCTGAGGGCTAACGCTAGTGTGGTCACAGGTAAACACCATCAGTGGCCGGTCTCTCTCTCTCTCTCTCTCTCCTCCTGTGCGAATGGGTGCGTCCCAGGTATGTGTTGGTATAGCAACCGACCGCAGTATTCGCTGTTAACTGTAGTGACGCTAATTTATTTATTTTCTTCTATCATTAGGTGTAACGTGCCATCAGCTGATTGGGGTCGCTGCTGCTTTGTCGCTTATCTCTGCTTCAACCGCTGATGCTTCGCTCTGCTCCGTTTTGACTGTTTGTTCGGCTTTGCGTGGTCTTCACGCTGCTCGGCTGTGTGGCTGCTCTTGCTCTGCTTGGCTTCATCTGGCGGTCGCCGCGGCCTGGCCTCTGCGGCCCACACTATGCCCTAGAGCGTCTCTGTTAGACTCACGCTTGGGTGTTTTAACTAGAGCCTGACCTGTGTGTGTGTGTGTGGATGAGTGTTGGGTTATTTGAGTAATTTTGTTATTTTGGATTGATTACATATCTAAATTTGTTTTGTTCTTTTAGTTTATTCTTCAGTTCTTAAAGTGGGCACGTATTGATATTGGTTAAGATTATTTGCCCCTTTTTGTTTAATGATTGATCTATTAATTTGTTTATTTCTCTTCATTTGCTGGAGACTGGTGGTGGCAGTGATGATGTCCGGGTGGTGGTATCCCCTTTTTGTTTGCAGTGTCCGGGGAAGCAGGCTTCACTTCACTGAGTGTGTGTGTCACGTTGAGTGTTTGAGTTGATTTCTTTTTGGTTAACCCCCCCCCTCCTGCACTACGCTCCTGTCCATACACTCAGCTCCAGCCTCCCTTTTTTTTTTATTTGTTTTGATTTTCTTTTGTATGAATGAAATTGATATTTTAAACTGGTCAGTCAACAATAAAAGTTGTATATTTTTCTAAATATCTGAACCACGTCTCATGCCTGATTGAGTAAGCTTACCTGTGTGCTAGAGCATGACACGGGAGTGGATTTTCACTCCCGTCCCATCCCACCCCCAGAGAAAAAATCCCATCCCATCCCAATCCCGGGCCGGAGTAAAAAAAAAAATCCCATCCCGTCCCACTCCTGTAGAATGACTCCCGCTCCCATCCCGCTCCCACTCAAAATTACTCCCACTCCCATCCCACTCCGTTTTTTTTTTTTTTTTTTTTTTTTTCATCACATTCAACTCGCATGAATCTATGCAATATTTGCGACTTCCCGATAAAGTCAGTTAATCTCACCGACGGATCATTGTGATCGGACTTTAGTCTGTAGCTCTCGCTTCCCGGCTTCATCGCCTCTACCTCCCTCCGCGCATTTAACTTCCGGTAGTGGCCGGCCCGGCTGGAAGTCAAAGCACTGTTGGATGTGTAGTTCTTTTGACTTGCTAACGCAAGTCAAAATAGTTTTGGCTCACTGAAAAATGACTACAAAAATGGACATGTCTGTCCTTTTGGTTGTTTAACACGGCTGAAAATCATCATCTATTAATGGCGTTCCCGCTCCTGCCCGCTCCCGTAGATTTTTATTCCCATCCCGTCCCAATCACGGGATTAATAAAACTTTGACTCCCATCCCGCGGGAATCCCACGGGAATCACGTGACCCGCGGGAATTCCCGAAAAATGTCATGCTCTACTGTGTGCCTTCCAAATTAATTCCCTGGGCGAGATTCCCAGGGTGGCGTTGTCGGTTCTTTTTCCTAATTTGGTTGTTGGTCAAATTATTAGGCTTAACTTTTCTTTTTTTACTTCCACCTTATCCTCGCCACTACACTTGGCGTTGTCGGCAGGATTACTCTCTTTCAAACGGTTGAGACGTGTGTTCCTTTTTTTTTTTTTTTTTTTTTACTTTTGTTTGTCGTGTGACTTTTGTTTTTTTTTGTGCCTGCAGGTTGGAGCGATCAGAGACAAAGCAGTAGCGGCTCCTTGTGGATCTTGAGTTTTGGTGAGGTGCCTCCTACAGGTTTGAGTTTTTGTGGTGCTGTTGCATCATAATTATTTGTAGTATAGTGGGTCTGTAGTAATCATGGAGGACGAAATGCAGGAACTTAGAGAGCTGATCGCACGGTTAACAGCAGATAATGAGCGGTTGCGACAGGGACAGGCTTGGCCCTAGTGCTCTACCGTCTACCTCTTCGGCACCATCTGTTGCCCCTTCTACTTCCGGTCCCTCTGTAGCAGAGAGACTAATTTTTGTGCCTAGAGATAGGAGGTGTCCCGTCTTTAGGGGAAGGATGGGCATAGGATTGAGTGAGTGGGTGGAGGAGGCGCAGGCGAATATGAGGGCTCGGCGTTTATCCCAGTCCGACCAGGCGTTTTTCCTGTTCGATGACCTAGAGGGTGAGGCCAAGGATGAGATAAAGTATCGCTCTGCCGCTGAGAGGGAGGACCCCGCTAAAATACTTGCCATTTTAGAGGAGCTGTATGGGTGCTCGGAGTCTTATGTCTCTCTTCAGCAGGCCTTCTTCTCCAGGAGGCAGCAAGAGGGAGAAACTCTTCAGGAGTTCTCCCTCGCTTTGATGGGCCTCATGGAGAAAGTGAGACAGTGCGCCCCTGCTGACATGATAAATGCTGAGGTCCTCCTGAGAGACCAGTTTGTTGAGCACGTTTTGAATAGTTCGTTGCGCCGTGAGTTGAAGCAGTTGGCGCGTCGTCAGCCTGATTGCACCTTGCTTGATGTAAGGGTGGAGGCAATCCGCTGGGAGCGTGAGGGTTTGCCTGGTGGTGTGAGAGGTCGAAGCCAGTCGGTCCCCTCAGTGTATGGTGTCCAGTATGGTGTTCATGGTGGCCCGCAGGTTACTGTTCCATCCTCCTCAGCGTCTGAGATGAGTGAGATGAGGGAGATGTTAAAGCGTCAGCAAGAGCAGCTTAATCAGCTCATGGGAAGCATAGCTCAGCTACAAAACTCCAATCAGTACCGTCGTCCATCTCGGCCTGGACCTGTAGTATGCAGACGTTGTAATCAGCCAGGACATTTTGCCTGTGAGTGTGACGAGTCGCGTGTTTCTTCTCGTTCACAGTTCCCCCCGTGGCCCTATTTGCATTCTGGTCAGCAGTCTCGCTCCCCGGTGTCGGAAAACTAGTGCCCACCAAACTGCAGAGCCACAGTTTGGGTGGGGCTGCTACTGGCTCACAAGCTGTTTCACACAATTTGGATGCCTCTGGATTAATTTCATCGTGTCCCCATTTGGATGTGGACATGGGTGGTGTGAATGTTCCGTGTCTGGTAGACACCGGCTCCATGGTGTCTACAATTTCTGAGGGCTTTTTCCGCCAGCATCTCGAGCCTTGGGGCCAGGAGCGTCTCCGCTCTTGTCACTGGTTGGAGCTTAGAGCTGCCAACGTTCTGACTATTCCTTACCTATTTCCGGCTTTGCTACAGTGCAGACGCTTTTCCTCTTTGCTCTCACCCCTGCCTGCGATTTTCTGCTATTTTTTGCTATCTGCTTCTCCTCAATAAGAAACAAAGAGCAACAGCTCCTGGATATTTACAAAACCAGTGGGATTATATTTTCTTTGAGATAAAACGGGCATTTTTCAATATTTTTACGACTTCCTCAACGCTACGGGAGGAGGCCTACCAAACAAGATAAGCCTGAGCCTGCTAAAGGTAATTAGCAGAAGATGCCTCCCTTCTCTACGGAAGATTACCATAAACTCCTACAGAAGATTTTACTGCTGGAAACAAAAATGAATCGGTTAGAAGTAAATGTAGAAGTGAATGGACTTTGTGGGAACAACACCACTCTAGCACTGACTCAAAACAGTGGACAGGAGCATGCTAGAACACAGCTAACTAGCTATAATGAAGCTATGAAGAAACGGGAGGATCCTGTACACGGTCATAAATCTACCAGCGATAATCCTCCCTGGAACACACTTGGTGCGAAGCCAAAGAGAAGACCATCTCCCTGTGACATGGGAGAACGGATATCTGGCAGGACCCAGCGCCCCGATATCTGTGATCTGACCGGCTGGCCTGCGTTACCATCTCCATCCAGGCACAGCGTCTCCTCAACCCCACTGCCTCGTAGGACACAGCAGCGGACAGCTGGGGAGAGGAGAGCTACCAAGAAACCTCCCCAGCAAACAACTGTTCAACTAAAGAACAGGTTTGCTCCACTGCTGCAGGACCATGGATCCCCCTCTGACTGCCTGGATAACCCCCCACCACCACGCAGTAGGGTAAGACCTGCTAACTTAAAGCCACAGAGAAAGCTAACGACAGGGCCTGAAAATCTGATTGTGGGTGACTTTTCTGTAAAAGATATGAAAAGCAGTAATAACATCAAAGTACTCTGCTTTCCGAAGGATACGGTGTCTGATTTGGAAAAAAGAATCCTGGAAATTGTGGCTGCACACCCAACTGTGAAAAATATCATTCTGCACATTGGATTTAATGACATTGAAAAACAACGATCAACAGAGTTGAGAGAGGATTTCAACAAACTCTTTGAAACAGTCAGCTCTGTGAATGCTGAGGTTTTCATCAGTGGCCCTCTGCCCCCGACCGGGAGAGGAGCGGAGACATTCAGTAGACTGTTTTGGCTCAACAAATGGCTCTCAACTGCATCTCTTGCCCGCCCAATGCATTTTATTGACAATTTCCGCCTTTTCTGGGACCGCAGGCATCTTTTTAAGACAAACGGACTTTGCCTAAATAAGCTGGGGGCAAAGCTATTCATCACCAACATGTCTTACTGCCTGCGTCATCCATCTGTCGCCAAGGACAAGAGACGAGAGGAACCAACAAAGAGGGAAGACGAAACACAGATTATCAGAAACGTCGAAGGAGGACTGAATGTGGATCCCTCCCCCCCCCCCCCAAATCTCCATCCAGGTCTTCATCATTCTCCCTCCCTCCAATAAACCTTTCTCTCCCCTCCTCCCCCTTGGAGTTCCAAGAGCTACCCCCACCTACCCCCCGCCCTTCTCAGATTATCAACAACGTCGAAGGAGGACTGAATGTGGATCCCTCCCCCCCCCTCCCAAATCCCAATCCAGGTCTTCGTCATTCTCCCTCCCTCCAATAAACCTTTCTCTCCCCTCCTCCCCCTTGGAATTCCAGGAGCTACCCCCACCTACCCCCTGCCCTACTCAGACCCCCCCTCCCAAGGCTGCAACTAAGTCACCAAAACTCAAGACCCCCTCTTCCAAAGCTGCAACGAAGTCACCAAAATCCAAGATCCCCTCTTCCAAAGCTGCAACTAAGTCACCAAAACTCAAGACCCCCTCTTCCAAAGCTGCAACGAAGTCACCAAAATCCAAGACCCCCTCTCAAAGCTGCAACGAAGTCACCAAAATCCAAGACCTCCAAGACTCTTCCCTTTTGGCCACCCCCTCCCCACCCTGACAGCAGCCCTGAATATTACTGAGACAGAAAAGGGTTCAGCAGTAGACCGCATTATCAGCTGGACCCAAGGTCGCCTACATCAAAACATGGCACCTTCTGCATTCCTGTTGTGACTACTAAGAGAGTAAACATTGGGAAACTTGAACACACAGCTAACCTAAACAATCTCATTCCTGTTCTCTCAAAATCAAAGTCAACCTCAAAGCCTGTCAATAACACCATCAGGATGGGTCTGCTAAATGTAAGGTCTCTTAATAACAAATCATTTTTAGTAATATTTTATTACTACTTCTAAACTTGATTTTATGTTTTTAACTGAAACATGGCTAGAACAAAATAATAGTGCAAGCATTCTGATCGAGACAGCACCCCCCAACTATAATTTTATAGATGTTTGTAGATCTGGGAAAAGAGGGGGAGGGGTTGCTGCTATATTTAAAAATACATTTCAGGGGAAACAGATGTCCCTTGGTGTTTTTCCATCATTCGAATATCTTTGTGCTGTGTTGAAATGCTCTCCCAGAGTTCTCCTGTTAATTATTTACAGGCCACCTAAATATTCGTCAAATTTTTTCGATGATTTTACTGAATTATTGTCTAGCATCTCCACTGATTTTGACTGCCTAGTTATAACTGGTGACTTTAATTTTCATATTGATGATTTGAATGACAAGGGTGCAAAAGAACTTTTTAATATTCTAGACACATTTGACCTTTCTCAACATGTGAAAGAGGCTACTCATTGTAAGGGACACACCCTGGACCTGATTATCACAAAAGGTCTCAATGTTTCTGATGTTTTTGTGACTGATCCTTCATTGTCTGATCACTTCTGTGTTTTCTTTAATATTTCTTTCATTCCTGACACACAAACAGAATCAAATAAGGTCAAAAAACGATACATCAATGAACATGCCAATGTACTCTTTAAAAATGCCATTTCCTCGTTACCACCTCTAAACCCATGTCATGCTGATGATCTTGTAAACATCTTTAATACCAAAATTCTGAATGTCATAGATGTCATTGCACCTGCTACGGTTAAAACAATTTCTGGTAAGCAAAAGGCACCCTGGAGAAAAGCTGCTGTTGTGACAGCCCAGAGAAGAGAGTGCAGGAAGGCTGAACGAATCTGGCGGAGTACTAAACTTCATATTCACCATGACATCTACAAAGAGAGCCTCCGGGCCTACAATTTAGTCTTAAAAAGTGCGAGAGAAACATTCTTCTCCAATATCATAAACAACAACACTAATAAGGCGAAAACCCTATTTGCAACTGTTGACAGACTGACCAACCCCCCAACACAAATACCAGCTAAACTACATTCCACGCAGAAATGCAATGAGTTTGCATTCTTTTATACTAATAAAATTGAAGGCATCAGACGCGCCATCAATATCTCAAACAAAAAAGTTGGATCACCAACCTGTTCAGGCAAAAGTAACACAGCAATGATGGCAAGCTTTAATGCCATAGACTCTAAAACTCTAGTGGAAACGGTGACAAATCTAAAATCATCCACCTGCTGCCTTGATGCTTTACCTACCAACTTTTTTAAGAATGTTTTTGACTGCCTATCAATAGACGTATTGCAAATAGTTAATAACTCCATTCAATCAGGCAATTTCCCAAAGGCCTTCAAAACTGCAGTCATTAAACCTCTTCTAAAAAAGCGGAGCCTAGATGCCTCTATTATCAACAACTACAGACCAATTTCAAATCTACCCTTCATAAGTAAAATAATTGAGAAAGTTGTCCTCCAACAACTAAATCACTTCCTGGCTTCAACTGGCTGCCACAACAACTTCCAGTCAGGATTTCGACCTTTTCATAGCACCGAGACGGCCCTTATTAAAGTTGTAAATGACATCCGTCTTAACACAGACTCTGGCAAAACTTCAATATTAATGCTACTAGACCTCAGTGCTGCATTTGACACTGTCGACCACTCAATACTCTTGGACAGGTTGGAAAACTGGGTGGGGCTCTCAGGCACAGTCTTAAACTGGTTCAAGTCATATCTACAAGATAGGAACTATTTTGTTTCCATTGGCGACTTTGTATCAGAACCTACCAATGTAACGTGTGGAGTCCCCCAAGGTTCAATCTTGGGGCCGACTTTATTCAACATCTACATGCTCCCACTAGGACAAATCATGCAAAATAATAACATTGACCACCATTGCTATGCCGATGACACACAAATCTATGTAGCACTATCACCAAACGACTATCGCCCCATAGATCTTCTGTGCCAGTGCATTGAGCAAGTCAAAGACTGGATGTGCCAAAACTTCCTACAACTAAATGAGGACAAAACTGAGATAATTGTTTTTGGTGCTAAAAAAGAAAGGTTTAAAGTAATTCAACACCTTCACTCTCTGTCCCTGAAAACCTCAACCAAAGCCAGAAATCTTGGGGTTATTATGGATTCTGATTTACATTTCGACAGTCACGTTAAATCAGTAACAAAATCAGCCTACTATCACCTAAAAAATGTAGCAAGACTTAGAGGGCTCATGTCAGCTCAAGACTTAGAAAAACTTGTACATGCCTTTATTACTAGTAGGCTAGACTACTGTAATGGTCTCCTTGCAGGTCTTCCGAAAAAAACTGTCAGGCAGCTACAGCTTGTTCAGAACGCTGCTGCTAGAGTTCTTACAAAGACCAAAAAATGTGAGCACATTACACCAATTCTTAAATCCTTACATTGGCTCCCTGTATGTCAGAGGATTGATTTCAAAATCCTCCTGCTCACATATAAATCACTACATGGTCTAGGACCGAAGTATATCACTGATATGCTCCCACTACATAAGCCCTCTAGACCACTAAGATCTTCTGAGACCAATCTGTTAGTGATTCCCAGAGTAAACAACAATCACGGGAGAGCATCATTTAGTCACTATGCAACAAATGGCTGGAATAAACTTCCTGAAGATGTAAGACTTGCCCCAACTCTGACCACTTTTAAAACTAGACTGAAAACTTTTATGTTCACCATAGCTTTCTGCTAAATCTTTTAATGTCTGCACTGTTTTTAATTATTGCAAATATGTTTTTATTCTATTTTCTTTCTGTAATGCATTTTTAAAATTTTTATTATTTTCTTTTAATTCTTCTATTTTTCTTTTCTTTTTTCTTCTCACTTTGTTTTATGATGTGAAGCACTTTGAGTCTGCCTTGTGTATGAAATGTGCTATACAAATAAAGTTGCCTTGCCTTGCCTTGCCTTACCTTGGGTACTTGGAGCTTGACGTGCAACTTTGTGGTAAACAGATGCCCCAGTGTGGTGTGTTGGTGGTGAGGGACCTGCCTGGTGGGGTGCCTTCTAAAGTACCTGGTGTTTTGGGGATGAACGTGATCTGTAAGTGCTACCAAGAGCTTTTTGGCCAGTATGATGAAACATTGTTTTCTCAGGTCTGTGTCTCAGAGGCCCCTAAACCAGTCGTGCAGGCACTGCAACAGTGCCATCACGCTAGTGATGTCACTTCCCAGGATGTCCCTGGGAAAGTGAAGGTTAGGGGTAAGAGGGGTTGGCAGATTCCTGGCGGTGTAATGCAAATCGTGGCTGCCACATGTTCTGAGCAGTACTCCGGGTCTACGGTGCTGTTTGAGCCTTCAGAGGCTGGTTTGCCTGCTGGATTGCTTGCTTCCCCTTCCTTGGTTCGTGTCATCAGGGGCACCGCCTACATACCCGTTATTAATTTTGGCTGTAACGATGTTGTTTTGTACCCCCGCACTGTTGTCGGCACACTGGATTTTGTTAATGTGGTCAGCCTTCCTTCAGGGGTCACTGAGGTGCCATCAAGTGTGGCCACTGTGTCTTCTCAGACCGCTTCCCCTAGTGTGCAGCAGGTAGAGAGTGTGGATTTGTCGCCGTTGTCTGTGGAGGAACAGGGTCCAGTGAGGTCCCTGCTTAAACATTACTCCTCAGTCTTTTCCGTCCATGACACTGATCTGGGCTGTACTAATCTTATTTCCCACGATATTCCTCTGGTAGATAACACCCCAGTGAAGCAGCGCTATAGGCGCATTCCACCCTCAGAATATGAGGTTGTGAAGGAGCACATCCATCAGCTACTCTCATCCCAAGTAATTTGTGAGAGTAGCAGCCCCTATGCATCCCCTATTGTGCTGGCACGGAAAAAAGATGGCAGCATGCGCATGTGTGTTGACTATAGGCAGCTTAATAGTAAGACCAGAAAAGATGCCTTTCCTCTGCCGCGTATAGAGGAGTCTCTGGATGCATTGTCTGGTGCTTGCTGGTTCTCAACCCTGGACTTGGCCAGTGGTTATAACCAGGTGCCAGTCACTGAAGCTGACCGGCCGAAGACTGCTTTTTGCACCCCTTTCGGTCTGTTCGAGTGGAACAGGATGCCTTTTGGGCTCTGTAACGCGCCCAGCACCTTCCAGAGGTTAATGCAACGCATCTTCGGTGACCAGCAGTGTCAGTCTTTGCTGTTATATCTCGATGATATTGTTGTATTTTCCTCTACTGTGGAACAGCATGTGGAGAGGCTCCAGGTGGTGCTGGAGCGACTTCAGCGTGAGGGCCTCAAAGCCAAGCTCAGCAAATGCTCATTCTTTTGTAAAGAAGTGAACTATTTGGGCCATGTGATCTCAGCCAACGGCGTCTCCACAGATCCAGGCAAGATTGACGTGGTCGCCAATTGGCCGATTCCCACTACTGCCTCGGAGCTCCGTTCTTTTCTCGGTTTTGCCAGTTACTACGGGCGCTTTGTGGAAGGATTTGCTAAGCTGGCAGCTCCTCTGCATAGGGCTGTGGCTGAGTGTGGTGGCACTAAGGCCGGCAAGAGGGCTGAGCAGCAGCTTTCTAGGTGTTGGACTGATGAGTGTAACCGGAGCTTTGAAACACTGAAAGCTAAGTTCACCACAGCACCAGTATTGGCTTATGCAGATTTTTCTCTCCCCTTCATTCTGGAAGTTGATGCTAGCCATGGTGGTTTGGGTGCAGTCCTTTCTCAGGCTCAGGCAGGCAAGGTGAGACCTATAGCCTATGCTAGCAGGGGCCTGCGACCCACTGAGAGGAACATGGTGAATTACAGCTCCATGAAACTTGAGTTTTTGGCCCTTAAGTGGGCCATGACGGAGAAATTTCGAGAGTACTTGTTGGGTAATAAATGTGTTGTGTATACAGACAACAACCCCCTCAGTCATTTGTCTTCTGCTAAGCTGGCTGCTACTGAGCAGAGGTGGGCTGCCCAGTTAGCTTCGTTTGACTTCGAGATAAAGTACCGGTCAGGGAAGAGCAACACTAATGCAGATGCTCTGTCCCGTCAGCATCCATCTGGTCCCCAGGACGTTGCTGCGATGCCCAAGTTTTTGCAGCAAGCTCTGGGGTTGGGAAAGGGAAAGACAGAGGCTACCCAGGCTACCATTACAGCCTTGCCACAGCACACTTTTCCCGAACTCCGTCTTGCTCAGCAGTCTGACCCTGTGATACGGGAACTGTTGCCCTTTTGGGAGGAGAACCAGCGTCCCAGTCGTGAGGAACGGGCACGGCTCTCCCACTCTACGCTGGTTTTGCTCCAGCAGTGGGACCGCTTACTTGAGAGGGACGGTGTCCTGTATCGAAAGGTGTGTCGTCCTGACGGTGCTGAAGCCATGTTTCAGCTGTTATTGCCAAGAGCATGGATAGATGAGGTTCTGACCCAGGTGCACCAGGAGCATGGTCACCAAGGGGTGGAGCGAACATTGGCGCTCCTTCGGTCCCGCTGCTACTGGCCTGGTATGTCTTCTGAGGTGGCTCAATGGTGTCAGAGATGTGAGCGGTGTCAAGTGGCCAAGGATGTGCACCCAAAAGCACATAGCTTTATGGGGCATCTTTTGGCTTCCCACCCTAACGAAATCCTTGCCATCGATTACACGACTCTAGAGCCGGCCCAGAATGGTTTAGAGAATGTTTTGGTACTTACAGATGTTTTTAGTAAATACACTGTGGCTATCCCTACTCGGGATCAGCGTGCTGTTACTGTGGCTAGGGTTTTAGTTTCGGAGTGGTTTTATAAGTTTGGCGTCCCTGCCCGCTTGCATTCTGACCAGGGCCATAACTTTGAAAGCTCCCTCATCCAGCAGTTGTGTGACCTGTATGGGATTGTAAAATCACGCACTACCCCATACCATCCAGAAGGAAATGGTCAGTGCGAGCGCTTCAACCGGACGCTCCACAACTTGTTGCGTACTCTGCCAGTGTCCCGGAAAAGGGATTGGCATGTGTGTCTCCCCCATGTGTTGTATTGTTATAACACAACTCCCCATCAGTCAACCGGGGAGTCACCCTTTTTCTTGATGTTCGGTCAGGAACCCAGACTGCCGATTGATTTCCTGTTGGGTCAAGTTGAGAGTCCGGTGGGCGGCTCTATCCATGAGTGGGTTCAAGAGCACCAAGCACGTTTGCATGTAGCATTCGAAGGGGCAAGAGAGCGCTTGAAACAGGCTGCTGATCGGCACTTTGTAAAGAAAGTCATTCCCGAGCTTGAACCCTCTGTGAATCTTCAAAACACAGTTCATTACGTGAACAGGACAAGGGTAAGAGAGGTCACACCTCCAGCGCCTTGACATTGTCAAGGCGCTGGAGTCTGACTTCTCTGAAAGGACTCTGGATGAGAACCCAGTGTCTCAAGAAGATTTCCAGTTTCTCTCTAAACTCAGAGACAACATCAAACGAAACAGTAGTGGTCACTTTGAAATGCCTTTACCATTTCGTGCTGAAAGACCCAAGCTACCAGACAACAAAGTGTGTGCAATGCATCGTCTGAAGTGTCTGGAGAAAAGACTAAGAAAAGACAAAACATACTACAAGGACTACACAAACTTCATGGATGATATTATTTCCAGAGGTGACGCAGAAAGGGTCCCTGATGAAGAGTTGGACAACCTGCCTTCGTGGTATATCCCACACCATGGGGTCTATCACCCACACAAACCAGGAAAAATCAGGGTAGTGTTTGATGCCTCCGCCAAGTACCAAGATACCTCTCTCAACGACCATCTGTTAACCGGTCCTGACCTGACGAACATATTGGTGGGTGTTCTTTGTCGGTTCCGCAAAGGTTCGGTCTCATTCACCTGTGATATAGAACGAATGTTTCATCAGTTCCACGTTTCAAGGGAGGATCAGGATTACTTGAGGTTTCTTTGGTGGGAGAAGGGAGACTTGGAAGCTGCACCTTTAGTCTACCGGATGAAGGTCCACCTTTTTGGAGCAGCGTCTTCACCAGGCTGCGCCAACTTTGGCCTGAAACACCTGGCAGCTCAAGGACAAGGAGAGTTCGAAGATAATGCCATTCGTTTCATACAAAGAAATTTCTATGTTGATGATGGCTTGGCAGGTGTCTCAACAGAAAAGGAAGCGATTCAGCTCATCAAGGACTCAAGAGAACTGTGTTCTACAGGAAAGTTAAGGCTTCACAAGTTTGTGTGCAACAGAGAAGGCGTAATGTCAACTATTCCTGAAGAGGAGTGTGCAGTAGTCAAGGATCTCAATATGTCGCTAAGTTTACCACGCATGGAGAGAGCTCTTGGAGTAGAATGGTGCATTACATCAGATGCGTTCAAGTTCAGAGTTCAAGTCAAGACAAACTCACTGACAAGAAGAGGTGTTCTTTCCACCGTAGCTTCTGTTTATGATCCTTTAGGCTTCATTGCACCGTTCATCCTCATAGGGAAACAGATTCTCCAGCAAATGTGTAGAGAGAAAGTTGATTGGGATCAAGAACTTCCAGAACATTTGAAACCCCAGTGGGAGTCTTGGATCAAAGATCTTCCAAGTTTGGCTGACGTCGAGATTCAAAGATGTTTCGTTCCTTCAGACTTTGGACCCGTCAAGAGATACGAGCTACATCACTTCGCAGATGCCAGCGTTAGCGGATATGGAGTGTGTTCGTACCTGCGTGTTATTAACGAGTCATATCAAGTCCATTGTTGCTTGGTAATGGCCAAGTCAAGAGTAACACCTACTAGTATCACGACAATCCCTCGTCTTGAACTCTCAGCAGCAGTTGTTGCAGTCAGAGTCAGCGATCTTCTCAGAGCAGAGCTTGAAATCCCAGACATTCAAGAGTTCTTCTGGACAGACTCCACAGTCGTTCTCGGCTACATCAGCAATGATGCCAGAAGGTTTCAAGTCTTCGTAGCAAACCGCATACAAAGAATCAAGTCCAGTACAACACCAGAACAATGGGCATATGTTGCTTCAGAACAAAACCCTGCAGACTACGCTTCTCGAGGTTTGACAGCAGAGCAACTTAAGTCTTCAGATTGGTTCACAGGGCCATCGTTTCTCTGGGAAAAGAACTTACCAGATAGAGACGTCAAGGTGGGAGAGATCAAAGAAAGTGATCCAGAGCTTCGCAAAGCCTTTGTTCGCACCACAAACTCAAAAGAAGAGCCATCTTTGCTCAGCAGATTTGAGAAATTCTCAGAATGGTCCAGACTGATAAAAGCGCTTGCAATCCTGAGAAAGAAAGTAAAAGAGCACAAGGGTGAAATACAAAAGACAACAGGAAGCACAAGTCTGGAAGAAAGAAAGGACACAGAAATGTTTGTCATCAAACTTGTTCAACAGAAAGCCTTCACAGAAGAAATAAAAGGTCTGAAAGCAAAGAAAGCTATTCACAAAACCAGCAAACTGTACAAACTCAGTCCGTTTTTGGATGAAGAAGGTATCCTCAGAGTCGGCGGACGTTTGAGTCAAGCTGTACTACACACGAATGTGAAGCATCCAGCGATACTTCCCAAAGACAGCCACATTTCAACTTTACTCATTAGACATTTTCATTCGAAATCTCAACATCAAGGGCGTGGAATGGCAATAAATGAACTGCGTGCTAACGGCTGGTGGATCCTTGGATGCAGTCGTGCAGTTTCATCTTATATCTACAAATGTGTGAAATGTCGCAAGTATAGAAGGAAAACAGAGATCCAGAGTATGGGAGATTTACCACTTGACAGAACAGAACCAACTCCACCGTTCACGTATGTCGGGATGGATTGTTTTGGACTGATTTATGTCAAGGATGGACGCAAGGAGCTCAAGAAATATGGTCTCATACTAACATGTTTATGTTCGCGAGCCATTCATATTGAGGTTGTTGATGACCTAAGTACATCAATGCTTTACGGGCATTCATTGCAATAAGAGGAAATGTTCGTCAGCTAAGATGTGACAAAGGAACCAACTTTGTTGGTGCACAGAGAGAGTTTGCAAGTCTCGTTACGGAAATGGATCAGGAAAGGGTGAAAGATCTTGGATGTGAATTTCTCATGAATCCCCCTTCAGCAAGCCACATGGGCGGAGTGTGGGAAAGACAGATAAGGACCATCCGGAGTGTTCTTTCAGCTATCCTGGACCAATCAGGAAAGAGACTTGACAGTACATCCCTGAGAACGTTTTTGTACGAAGTTATGGCGATTATCAATAGTAGGTCACTCTCTGTTGAATATTTGAATGATCCAACAGGCCCTGAACCATTGACACCCAACAACATTCTAACTATGAAGTCCACCATTGTTCAACCTCCACCAGGACAGTTCATGAGAGAAGATCTGTACCTTCTAAAGAGATGGAGAAGAGTACAGTATTTGTCTAACGAGTTTTGGATCCGTTGGAGAAAGGAATACTTACTCAACTTACAAACAAGACAGAAGTGGAATACACATAAAAGAGACGTGAAAATAAATGACATCGTTCTTCTCAAAGAAGATCTCGCACCACGGAATGAATGGAAATTAGCCAGAGTCACAGATGTCTATCCTGGAGCAGATAACAAAGTGAGAAAGATTAGACTTTTGATTAGTGACAGCACTTACGATAAAAGGGGTAAACTCACTACCAAGACAACTTCCCTAGAAAGACCAATACATAAGGTTATTGTGTTGTTGGAGGCAGACTAGACACATTGTTTGTTTAATTGTGTCAGTTTGTTTGAGATTTGAAATCCCACATTGTGTATAGTGAGATTTGGTGGGAGTGTAACTGCCACACATTCAGTTATACAGTTGCTTCTGTTTGGGGCATGTTTTTTGTTGTGGTTCTGGATGGTGTCACTAGGAGGCGCTGTAGCGGGGGTCGGTGTCGGGTTGAGTGGCAGAGAAGAAGCGATCTCAGTAGAGAGAAAAGGACAGCATTATTAAGAGAAAAGTGTGTAAATCATAGAAAGACAGAAATAAGAAGAAACTCAAGCTAATCCCTCACTCGGTATCCAGCCAACGAGGTTAGTTTTGTGTATTTTATTTTCTAAAAGTAATTGTAATTGTCAAATGTATTTGTTTTATGCTAAGCTAATTGTCGTTTTATATGTCTGTTTTTCTTTAGTTTTCACGGTGTAATTTATATGGCTCTATGCAAGATGGACGCAAATAAATTCATCAGTTGAGGAAACCACTTGTGTCTGTGGTACCTGAGGGAATTACACCCTGTGACCGATAAGGAAAAGGATTTTAACGTAGTTCGTACCTTCCTTTGCCTGTAATCATGTCCCCTCTAAGATTGTGTCTCTCTCTCTGTGTCATATCTCCCCAGCTAAGTGTTTCCCTCTTATTTTGTCAGTTTCTGTCTTGTGCTTCTGTGTTTTATTTTGTTACTCACCCTGTTGTCTCTGTTCTAGGTCCGTCACTTCCTGCCCCTGTGTCCTTACCTCCTGTGTGATTACCTGTCCCCGCCCTGATGTGTTTCACCTGTGTCTCATTGTCTCACTCCCTGTATGCTTTAAGTTGTCTGCCTTCCCCCTACTCCTGTGCCAGTTCGTCTTAGCTTGTCTAGCGTTCCAGCCCTTTTTTCCTAGTGTTCCGAGAGTGTTTTTGATAGCCTGACCTTTTGCCTGCTTCTCCGACCCTGCCTCTGCCTGACCCCCTCTGGATTTGTCTGCCTGTCTTGGACTGCTATTCTGTGTACCGAACCCGTTTTTTGGATTAAAGTCTTTTGTCTTCTCTAAGCCTGTGTCCTGCATTTTGGGTCCACCCTCTGCTCGGCCCTGACACTCTGTGTATGAAGAATTTTTGCAAGTTCTGTTTGATGCTTGGTACATCATTTGTGCTGTGCGATAGTTTATTAAGTCATATAGTTTGAGTATTCTTGATTCGATAAATACGTGATTGGTGTGTGCCCTGTAGTTGGCGTAGTGTAAGATTCTCAAGGCTGTTTTTTTGGAGAATTAACAAGGGCTGTGTGGAGCCTTTATATGTGTGTCCCCACACCTCTGCACAGTATTGCAGGTGCGGAGAGACTAGTGCGCAGTATAACAGATGAAGTGCTTTTTGATTTAGTATTTTTTGTACTTTCCAAAGTATGGACACACTCCTGGCCAACTTCCTTTTTAATTGTCTTATGTGAGGCTTCCAACTTAACAAGTCATCGATAATCACTCCCAGAACCTTATTCTCACGGACCCTCTCAATATTAACTCCGTTTACTTGAATGTTGGGACTGTTGTTGCAGCCTCTTTTCCCATATAGCATGTATTTAGTTTTTCCAAGATTTAGTGATAATTTATTTATGTTAGACCACACTTGAAGTTTGGCCATTTCCTGATTTACTGTTTCCACAAGTTGGTTCAAGTCACTCCCCGAGCAGAAAATATTTGCGTCATCCGCGAATAATATTAATTTCAGAGTATTTGACACTTTGCATATATCATTTATGTATAAGATAACCAGCTTTGGACCCAGAACTGACCCCTGTGGGACCCCACAGACTATGTCCAAGGTAGTCGATGTGCTATCATTTATTTTGACATATTGGGATCTGTTGTGTAGATAGCTCTTGATCCACTGCAGTGCTACACTGCCATATCTCTCCAGTTTAGCTATTAAAATATCATGATTAACGGTGTCAAATGCTTTTTTCAGGTCTATGAAAATTCCTATGGAATATTGTTTTTGGTCACAGACTCAGTTAAAGCTAGGGCAGTCGAATGGTTCCTTCTGAAGCCATATTGGCTGTCATATAACAATTTGTGTTTGTTGATGAAGTTGTCTAGCCTATTGTTAAATAGCTTCTCTATGATTTTTGACAGTTGTTTACACAAGGAAATGTTTCTACTAGCATCTAGTTTAACTGAATCACTCATACCACACTGGTCTGGACTGAACGTTGGAGGGACATAACAGCAAACACAATGGGCCTCATTTATCAATCTTGCGTGAAAACGGGCGCAGATCTGAGCGCAGATTTGGTCTTACGACAGGACACACGTGCGATTTATGAAACGTTCGTATCTGACCAATCTCAGCGTACGAATGAGCGGGCCTTGATAAATGCGGCGGCTGAATTCGATCGTCATTAACATGTTATGCCCATAAATATTCCTGTTTCGGAGGCCTCGCCCACTGAGGTCAAACATGGAGAGACGAAACATGGGTAAGAAAAGAAACTTTTCTGACACGGAGATCGGCATCCTGACATCGGAGGTGGAACAGTAACACAACAAGACAGTGCTTTTTGGCAGCCTGAAGGGTGGCATAAAAGGGGCTCACAAAAACGCTGTCTGGAAAAAGATCACGGAGGCAGTCAACAGCGTTGCCGTAGAGGAACGGACTCCAGCTGAGGTTTGAATATAATTCTCAATAACTTAACCCATGCCTAACGACTTAAATGAATCTTTTCATCCGCTGATCTTGACGGGGACGGAGGAAAAAATTGCCTCCTTAATTGGGTCGGAGTCGATCTGTGGCATAAGTGGTGGAGGTGACACAGAGATCCCTGCGGTCCCTGAAAACGTGCTCACGTCTGACACGCGCGTATTGTTCCTCCAAAATAAGCAAGTCTGCCATCATCAAGACTTGATAACTGACAAAGCATCTGTTTAAATAGGGGAATGAATAAACATCTGACCAACCACAGTGGAACGATGATTATCTCAACAGGTGCTTTCATTGTTGTTCCAGTTCTGTCACACCCATCGGACAAAAACAAAAACAATTACACATTTTTGCCTTTAGTTAATTTGCAAACACACATTTCTGCTTGTATTTATGATTCTTTCACATTTTAATGTGTAATAATTAGTTGTCATCTTAGGCTATTTATCCCATTGTTTAATTTTTTGAAAGTGGTATCAGTAAAAACATGGGCTTTAAAAGAAATGTTTTCGTTTTAATAATCCGTTTTGATCTGTTCTAAATATGTGACTGCTTATGCTTAATGACAGCTGAGGTTTGTTCATTATTTTACGCCAGATTTTGCTGTGCTGCACCGCAAATCCACAGACTCGAATTTGCGTACACGAGCTCAGACCTGACGTGAGATCTGATCGCAGCTTCCGCTTACGTCCAAATTGATAAATGCCGAAGTTTGCGTGGAAATGGTCGTACGCACGGTTTTCGGTCGTACGTTCGTTTGATAAATGAGGCCCAAGGAATGGGGAACTCAGAAAAATTCCCAAGGAATAAGAGAGGGGTCGCACCAAAGACAATAGCCCTTTTGTTAATCAGTAAAAACTCTGGTTAGAGGACAACCAGCAAATATCTCTAATGTACTATATGCAAAGAATCATTCATCAGTTTTAGAAATGACAGCAGTGTATCCCAGTTAATACTGTTAACAGACCCTGCTGTTTTACAGCTCCGTTACCAGGGTGCGGAGCTCCACCCATCTCCCTACATACAGCGAGAGGGTTTGTTTTGTGTCCATTGAATAAAACACCCTGCTTTCATGCAAAAGGATGATATTATAATGTCTGTGTTTTGGGTCCGTGTTTTTGTCCCCACGTGTGCATTGCATGTTCTTCATTTTTCCTCTGATTCTTCAAGTGCTGCTGAGAGACACCATACGGCTTGACATGACGCAGAGTTGTCTGTTTTTTTTAATAAAACCCACAAAGACAGAGACGATGGAGAGGCGTGCTCAGAGATCAGCATTACGTTACATAAGTTAGCTAAATGGACTTTGGGTCTTTCTCAGTTTCCTGGCCGACCTGGACAACACTTCTGCGGGACAGCAGTCTATGATCCTCACACTCAGATCTGCTGCAGTGGACACAGGTGATTATGACTTCCCTTTTTAAAATCAGCTTGGTGTGTCTGGAGTGGAGAGAGTTTGTGTTGTGTGTGTGCGGGTTTGTTCACAGCTGAGGAATGTGGGAATCAGTTAATATTGGTGTTTCTTGGAATGGGTGAGGATGCAGACAAACTGTGTAGTGGTTGGAAACATTCTTTCATACTGTCTGCTAGACAGGGAGACAGCGAGACAGCTGTATCGACCCTGTTGGGAACCTCTTGAAATTTTTGTTCGGCTACCGAGCCAAGGAATGTCTGTCTGTCTGGGTTTCCTGCCACTTCGATGCTGCCAGCTCTGTCTGCGTATGTGCGTATGTTCATTTTTGTCACATGTTGTATTGTCTGTGTGAATGTGAGTGCTTGTTTCTCTGTGATTATTCGACCACCATATCCAGGGTGTACCTTGTCATCGGCTCCAGTAATCTGATGAAAAAGTTGCAGTAATGAGTTTTAGTGTGCTGATACTTGGACTAAGATCAGCCTGATAATAGTTAAAAGCTTGTTCAGTCATGTGTCTCCTGCTGGTCTGACAGTACATATATTCTTCCATTTCAAATACAGCTATCCACTGACCATTCAACTGCTTGAGTTGTACTCATGTAAAACATAACTTCTTAATCTCACTCATCTTATTAGATATTAAGTACGAACTCTGTTTCTCCACACAGACATCACAAAAAAGAAAACAGTCACTGCTGTGGCATAAAAGCCTACAGCGTTAAAGACACAGGGATGAAGTGCTGCGGAGGGACACTGCACAGTGTGATGGGGGGACATGAGGCGCAGTGCTGTGGATCCGTTCTGCTAACCCAGCAGGTAGGGTTGACTATTACAGTTACACTTCTTTTTATTCAGAATATATCCATGACCTTAGCTGTACCTACAAAGAGGGAAATATTGTAATGCAATTCCTGTGTTTTGAGATGTGGGGCGAAACACCTTTGTCAAAGGTAAAAAAAAAATGTGCCTTCCATGATCCCTTTACGGAGAAGGGACCCGATATATATTTGCTGGCAGAGAGAGGCAGACCTGCACAGATGATCACACCGGATAGAACACAACTTTTCCGTCCTGAATGTAAACACCATTTCCAGCTTTATATGTGAATTTAGGGAGGCTCATGCGTGAAATAATGATGAGATTGTAACCGAGTGTTATCTTTTCACTGTGTCTATGTCGCTGACGAATCCAGAAATGTCAATAAGACTGCAAACAAGCATATTTTCTGCTGACCATTAATGTGCTTTATGATCAGACTGTTTGCTGCTCAAGTGAGGACATGGAGGTCCTCTACTCTGCCAAGCCAGGATTCAAATGCTGTGGTCACCTCCACTTCAACGCCTCTCTGTGGTCCTGCTGCGCAGGGAGGCTGAGTCCAGGGCGCCAACGAAGGCAGCATCCGCGCGAGACGATTAGAGGTCAGTTGGGCCTCGCAGAAAAGTATTTGATCTTATTCATGTTGTCACTTCATTTACACCCGTTTCTGTTAAAAAAAAAAAAATGTATGCTTAATGTTCCTTTTTCAGAATCCGCGCTTCAGTCATTGAACAACCTGAATGAAGCAGATCTTTGCAAAGAAAGTAAGATATAAGTTTATCATTTTAAGGGGAAGTTGGGAACAAATGCTGTTCATGGATGTTTGTGAATTTGTCATTTTGGTTTTTGTCCCTGTGTAGTGTACGTCGGGACTGTGGAAAGTGTGTCCCTGCACAACGTGGTGCTACACAGTGTGCTGAAAATCAATGTAAGGACTGGCATGGTGGCACCTCTGGCCTCGCCTCACATCCTGCAGACGCCTCATCACTGCAGCTCCCCTAAACTCACTCCTGGGGACATCTACTTCTTTGATAACGTTAATGTCTTCACTGACTTCAACCATGACTCAGTTCATTATTCACTCCATGCCATTATTTCCAAGTAAATCTGGTCCTATGTTCCGTCAGGGTCAGCTTCCTTGATAAAAGTTGCACATCACTTAAATGTTAAGCTTCAGGCCCTGCTGAATACGTCCCATCAAGTTAGCCAACACATCGAAATGTCAAAGTAGTGGAGCATTACAGTTTTTCTCAGTCGACCTCAACCATGACTCCATGATTCACTCCATGCCATTATTTCCAAGTGCTCTCGCCTTGTTTCCCCCGGCGATAAATCTGGTCCTGTGTTCCGTCAGGGTCAGTTTCCTTGAAAAAAGTTACAAATCACTTAAATGGAAACACAGTTTTTCTCAGTCGCTTTGATTCATTCAGGTTTTACATAGCTGGTAGCATGCAATATATATGTTTATTTTCACAGCTAAATATGAAGCTAAACAGTTATCAGCTCAGGTGTTTTGGAATATTACACTCACCTATTGTTTTTGTACTTTGTTTATTGTTTATGCTTGCACTAAACTAGTAAGCGTGTGACTCATACTGTTTATTACATGTAAATGACAGGGTTTTCCTTGTCATTATTTATAAAGCTAGTAATTGATAAGCATTTCTATCAGGGAGGTAAATATGCTAAAAGGAATCTAAGTCACCCAAAAAGTAAACTGTGATGTATTGGATTAATTAGATTAGATTCAGCTTTAATGCAGAAATCAAGTGCAGAGACAACAAAATGCAATTAGCGTCGAACCAACGAATTTTGATATGTTGGAGCTACTACGAGTGCTTTCATTGTATACATTTTATCTAATTAAAAAAAGTACTTTTGACACCAAACCTTTGTCATTCTTCCATGCACCAGAAGCCTCAGAGTTTCCCTCCTCATCACCTGACAGCCCCCTTCATTCATCCAATCACCTGTTCCCACTTCCCCTTGCTCTGCTGCTCTGCCTGGCATTCCCCCACCTACCTCCTCACCTGCTTCTCAATCCCTTGTCAGCCACTCTCCACATTGACACCCTTCCAATCCATTTTGTACCCTTCGCCAGTTTGTTTTAACTTGCAGTGTTGTTTTCTGTCCTGTTACCTGCCTGCCAGACCTCCTGCCATTTGGACTCTAGATGCCTGTAAACTAAACTGCTCAAAAAAATGAAGGGAACAATAAAACAACATAATGTAACTGCAAGTAAATCATATTTCTGAGATATCACCCTGTCCAATTAGGAAGCACTGATTGGGAATCAAGTTCACCTGCTGTCGTGCAAATGGAACAGACCTAGGGTGGAAACGAGTGGCAATTAGCAAGACATCCTTATAAAGGAATGATTCTGCAGCTGGTGACCACATTTCTCTGTTCTCGGGCCTGTCATTTCTCTGTTTTTTTCCTTTTTGAATTTTGGCAGTGTTTGCACCACTAGAGGTAGCATGAGGCAGTTTCTCCAACCTACTTGTGATGGGCAATGGGAAGCTTCGAACAGTTCGAAGCGATGTTTCAGTATGTGTTGAAGCCTTGAAACGAATATGAAACCTGACTCTACAGTGTATCTAGTGGCCACTTCTGTGAACTACATGCTCTGGCCAAAGAAACTCCTTATGTGCCACTATGAAATGAGTCGGTCTTAGGTTTCCTTAATTTAAGTAGAATACAGGTTGAATTAAAGAAACATTATTAAAAATAAATAAATAACTGAACTACTTCAGAGAAGTACACACAAGCCTTATACATGCATGAACACCAAGCGTCGACACGCCCGTTTCGGAAGTCACATCACTACAACCTACAGAAGTTGCCCAGTTAGTGCAACTCATCCAGGATGGCACATCAATGCACACTGTGGTAGGAAGGTTTGCTGTGTCCCCCAGCACAGTGTCAAGAGCATGGAGGAGATTCAAGGAGAAAGGCCAGTACACCAGGAGACGTGGAGGAGGCAGAAGAAGGACAACAACCCAACAGCAGGACCGATATCTGATCCTTTGTGCATGGAGGAACAGGAGGAGCACTGCCAGAGCCCTACAAAGTGACCTCCAGCAGGCCACTGATGTTCAAGTTTCAACTCAAACGGTCTCAAATCAACTCCATGAGGGTGGTTTGAGGGCCATCCATGTCGTATCCGTTGTATTCTTGCCGATAAACAGATGAGGCGTGTTCAATAAATGTTATTAACGTAGTTGCTGCGGCATGTCCAAAACTCCTACTAAACACTGACTGCTTCTACAGGTCTAGTGCGCATGCGCATCCTACTAAGGATTATGGGAACTGGAGTTCTTATGTTATTAACACATAACACCACATCTTTCCCCCTAAGAAAGAAAACATTATTCACAATAAACTCCTATCCATAACAGAAAAACATTAACTCATGTTCCCACCTGTATTGTTCTTACATAACAACCAAATAAACAGTTGGCCTATAAACAGCATCACACAATCTCTTCAATGAGTCAAAACAATATTACCTGTACCTATACTATCAGATATCACTTTTCACTTTTTTTTTTTTTTTTTTACAACATAACTTTTTTCCCATAAACGAAGGTAAGTATACCAGTATAAACAGTCCATGTTGCTTTTCCTTAGGAACTTTGGGTAAATATAACTAAACAGTCCATGTTCCCTTCAGCAACTCTCAATCAACCTCTGATTGGCGGCTTAATATGTCTCTGAGGTCTCAAAGGTCTCACAGCAGTAGGTGACTTGGACACTGCTTTCTGACCATTGTCAGTGTGATCTGGTTCGCTGTTGGACAGTTCAGGAGGTTCAGGTGTGTCTTGTTCATGCTCGACCTCCTGAGCTGTTGTGTCGTCATCAGTAGGTTGCAGTTGAAGATCTGTGCGGTTCCTTCTCAAAGACAGTCCACACTTTGTTTGGATCCTATAGGAACGTGGAGGAAGTTCTTCCTCAACATGTCCCTGTCGTTCCCATGTACCTGTGTTAATGTCTCTGAGACGCACTCGGTCTCCACACTTCAAGGTAGGTAGACGTTTTGCTGTTCTGTCATGTAGCTGTTTCTGTTTCTCTTTTTGTCTCTCCTATTCCTTCCTCACCCTAGATGCACCTGTGGGTGTCAGCAAGTCCTCGCTGACTGGCAGGTTAGAACGAATGCGGCGACCCATCAGCATTTGGGCGGGCGATAGGCCGTTCTGGAGAGGTGCGCTCCGGTAGATGAGTAAGCTTTTCTGAAAATCATCTCTGTCCTCAGCTTTCTTCATCAGACCTTTTACTATCTTTACAGAGCTCTCTGCCAAGCCGTTGGATTTTGGGTAAGTAGGACTCGAGGTTGTATGTAGGAATCCCCACTCCTTGGCAAATGAGGCAAAGTCGCAGCTAGAAAACTGCGGGCCATTGTCTGTAAACAGTTCACACGGAATGCCGTGTCTTGCGAACACTGTCTTTAGGTAGCTGATGACTGTTTTGCTTGATGTAGACTGCAGTTGTCCGACTTCGGGATAGTTGGAAAAGTAGTCTGTGACCACGATGAAACTCTTTCCATTGCAATCAAACAAATCAGCTCCTACTTTGTAGTAAGGTCGGTCAGGCACAGGATGAGGCATCAGCGGCTCTGCTTGTTGTTTTGGTCTGTATATTTGGCGAAGTTCACAAGACGCTGTGGTCTGGTGTATGTCAAGGTTGATTCTCGGCCAGTACATTACTTCCCTAGCCCTGCGTTTGCACTTGACTTCACCGAGGTGGCCTTCATGTATCTTTTGGAGCATTACTTTTCGTAGTGAGAGTGGTATAACAAACTTGCTTCCCTTGTATATGATGTCGTTCACCACCGTAAGCTCTGCTCTATGATTCCAGTAGTCCTGCATTCTCCTTGGACAGTTATTTTTGCTTTCAGGCCATCCTTTCTGTATTGTCTCCTTCAATTCTTTCAATGTTTCGTCTTTGTTTGTTTCTTTCCTGATTTGTTCGGTTCTGTCTGCAGAAACCGGCAATGATGACACAACCATGTCCACGTAAGCCTGTATGTCTGCGCACTTTTCACTGTCGGCGCTCTCCTTCTTGTCCACTGCTCGGGATAGAGTGTCGGCGGTGAACATGTACTTCCCTGGTGTGTAAATCATCTGCACGTCATATTTCTGTAGTCTAATTAACATGCGTTGTATTCTCACAGGGCAATCATTTAATGGCTTTTACATGATCGACACAAGGTTTATGGTCCGTTTCAACTTCAAAAGCTTGTCCGTAAACATATTGGTGAAATCGTTCACACGCGTACGTACTCACCAGAAGTTCTTTTTCTATTTGGGCGTACCGGGAGTCTGCGCTCGTCAAGGCCCTGGATGCATAGGCGACCGGTAGCCACTGCTCCTGGTGTTGCTGTAGTAACACAGCCCCAAGGCCGTACTGCGAAGCGTCTGCAGAGATCCTGGTGTTCCTCTCAGGATCGTAGAACTTCAGCACAGGCTCTTGTGTTAGAGTCTCTTTTAGATGCTTAAAGCATTGTTCCTGTTCATGTGAACAGAACCATTCGTTTTTCTGATCCAGTAGGCTTCTGAGTGGTGCAGAAAGTGTGGACAGATCAGGTATAAACTTGGCAAGGTATGTTACCATGCCGAGGAACCTCCTGACCTCGTCTCTGTTTTGGGGTCGCTCCATGTTGTAGATCACTGATATCTTTCTTGGATCTGGTTTCACCCCCTCTTCACTGACCACATCACCAACAAAGGTAAGTGTTTTCACTCCAAATTCACATTTGTCCTTGTTCAGTTTGAGGTTGACCTCTCTTGTCTTGTCGAGTACTTGTCTCAGTCTTGTGTCATGTTCTTCCCGAGTAGAGCCCCATACGATGATATCATCCATCATAGTATCGACTCCTGGTATATGCTCAAATATCATGTGTATGGTTTTGTGGTATACCTCAGGTGCTGACAAGATGCCATACGGGAGATGAAGAAAGCGGTACCTGCCCTCAAGTGAGTTAAAGGTACAAAGCGTTGAGCTCTCCTCTTCAAGCTTTAGCTGCCAGAAACTTGACGAGGCATCTAATTTGCTGAACCATTTCGCACCAGCAAACTGCGCCATGTTTTATTCTCTGGTTGGTAACTTAAAGTGTTCTCTCTTAATTGCCTTATTAAGGTCCCTTGGATCAAGGCATATTCGTAAAGCACCTGTCTTCTTCTGAACTATTACCAGCGAACTGACCCATTCTGTAGGCTCGTCGATTTTCTTGATGACCTCCATTTTTTCCATGCGTGCAAGCTCCTCTTTTAGCTTTTCTCTAAGCTTGAATGGCACTTTCCTGCAGGGATGCACGACTGGGGACACATTTTCATCCACATGTATCTTATGTAGTCCAGGTAGACATCCGAGTCCTTCAAAACAGTCTCTGTACTCCTGCATGAGTGAATCATGATAATTTGAAGTTGATTCTGAGTCCGAGGATTGGTTGTACACTCTTATCCACTATCAGTAGTTGTGTCTTAATCTGTCGTCCTTTGTTTCTAAAGGTTGCTATGCAGCTCCCTTTCACAGGTATGGTTTCACCTGTATACCCCGTCACTTTGATCTTTACAGGATGGATCTTGCTCTTGATGGTCAGTGTTCTGTAGTCCTGGATAGATAGTAGGTTAACCTGGGCCCCTGTATCGAGCTTGAATGGTACTCTCATTTACCTCAATCGGCACTATCCATTCAGCTTTATCCGTGCCACAAGTCTCTACACTGTCCACTACTAAATTTTCCTCTTCAGAATCATCCTCCTCTTCTTCCACTGCATAGACTTTCTTCTTTGTCAACTTTGCAGCATTTGGAGAAGTGATTGTTTTTTCCACAGTTATTACATGATTTGCCATATGCTGGACATGACTTGGGCTTATGACTGTTACCACATCTACTGCACTTAAACTCAGACAATTTCTCACTTGCATCTTTTTGTTTAGTAAATGGCTTTCTTTTTTGTTCCTTTTTCACTACATGCACTGCTGTTTCCCCTCTGCATAGCTCCTTGGCCTGTGCACGGGTTGTTTCTGCTGCTCTACACATGGTGACACATTTCTCTAATGTCAGTCCTGACTCACGGAGCAGTCTTTCTCTGAGTGCATTATTATCAGTTCCGCAGACTATTCTGTCTCTGACTAGTGAGTCTTTCAAAGTCCCGAACTCACATGTTTTGCTCAGTGTGTGAATCTCAGCTAAATATTGATCAAAAGGTACGCCTTGCTTCTGGTCATGGGTGAAAAACTTATACCGTTAAAATGTGACATTTTGACTGGGCACAAAATAATCTTCAAACCTTGTCATAAGTGCTGTCAACGTTAAGGTAGCTTCATCTAACTGAAAACTATATGTCCATAGCATCTTCTCCAATAACATGCAAAAGAATGGATGCTTTCAATTTGTCATCATCACCCCCAGCTCCACTTGCTGCTAAATAGATGTTGAATCTTTGTTTAAAACGTTTCCAGTTATCTGCAAGGTTACCAGTCAATTGCATGCACGACGGTGGATTCAGCTTGTCCATGACGACAGGTCGGGGTACCGGGATTTCCACCACTTGAATCTCTTCTGGTTCGTCGTTTTCAGGAACTATTTCCGCATCTCCCCGTGGTGAATGTTCCTCTTCTTCCTCCACATCACTAACGTTTTCGTCATCATACAGCCACCTCAGCCGTTACGTCAGAGTTAGCTAATTGTACTGTTCAAAGCTAACTGACTCACGCGACCAGTGACTTTTTCTCTGCAGCAAACTCACTTTCAGTTTCAAACGTGGCTCTCGTCGCAAAACGCAGATTGTCTTTTCTTCTGTCTTCACTTGCAAACGACCACCATGACACCATGTCGTATCCGTTGTATTCTTGCCGATAAACAGATGAGGCGTGTCTAATAAACGTGTTCTTTATTAACGTAGTTGCTGCGGCATGTCCAAAACTCCTACTAACTCCTACTGACTGCTTCTACAGGTCTAGTGCGCATGCGCATCCTACTAAGGATTATGGGAACTGGAGTTCTTATGTTATTAACACATAACACCACAATCCATCCATCCATTGTCTACCACTTATCCTGTATTCAGGGTCGCGGGGGGGGCTGGAGCCGATCCCAGCTATCATTGGGTGAAGGCAGGGTACACCCTGGACAGGTCGCCAGTCTATCACAGGGCTGACATGTAGAGACAAACAACCACTCGCACTCACATTCACACCTACGGGCAATTTAGAGTTATCAATGAACCTATCCCCATCCTGCATGTCTTTGGACTGTGGGAGGAAGCCGGAGAACCCGGAGAGAACCCACGCTTACACGGGGAGAACATCTGTGGGGTCTGTGGTGATGAGATCTGTGTTCTCTCTAACAGGTGAGATGTGTGTCATATCAGGTTCTGGAATGTCAATAACAACATGGTCTGGGGGCCTACAGTGTGAAGTAGGATGTGTAACTGAACTACTACTCTCAGAGCTGACAAGAGGAGTTTCTGGTTGAAGCTCGTGAGTAGGTCTCTCAGGTAAGTGTGTGGAGCATTGGGGCACAAACGAAGGGGTGTCAGGGTTTAATACCCTGGAAGCTGGTTGAGGCTCACTGAAGCCACCTTCCCTCTGTAGGAAAGGACCCCTAGTGATGATTTCTGGCACCCATGGGCTGGGATACAGTTCATCCTCATCACTGTACGACTCGTCCTCCTGACAGTCAACATCCTCTTGTGCGTCTTTTGTTGTTTTGTCCCGCAGTCTCATTTTCTTTGACGTGTCAGTGGGATAACTGTGCTCTCTCATATCTGTTACAGGTAGGAACCCGCATGGCAGAAGAAGATCTCTATGCAACGTGCGGTGCGGACCCTCCCCTGTTTCAGGTTTGACTACATAAACAGGACTGTCTCTAATCCGTCTGACAACAACATGGATTTTCTGTTCCCACCGATCGGCTAGTTTGTGTTTCCCCCTGATATTCACGTTTCTCACTATCCCTATCCCCCTCTAAGAGTTCAGCTGCCCTGACCTTCTTGTCAAACCTAGCCTTGTTCTTCCCTCCCATCTTCTGGAAGTTTTTAGCAGCTAAAGAGTAGCTCTCTTGTAGGCGCTGACGAAGGCCCTTGACATACTCCGAGTGAGTCTTGTGGTTCCCCATATCAGGGTGGATTCCCAGGACTAGATCAATTGGCAGTCTAGGCTGCCTACCAAACATTAGTTCATAAGGCGAAAAGCCTGTTGTATCGTTTCTCGTGCAATTGTATGCGTGAACCAATGGTTTGACAAAATCTCTCCAATGGTATTTGTCTCTCTCTTCCAGGGTCCCTAGCATACCAAGGAGAGTTCTGTTAAACCGTTCCACCGGGATTCCCCGGGGATGGTATGGGGTGGTACGGACTTTGTCTGCTCCTATCAGTGTGCAGAGTTCTCTGATTGTTTTAGATTCGAAGTCTCTGCCTTGGTCGCTGAGCAGACGACTGGGGAACCCGTAGTGAACAATAAAGTTTCCCATAAAGACTTTGCGACAGTTTTGGCTTTCTGATCTCTAGTCGGCACTGCCACAGCGAATTTTGTAAAGTGGTCAGTGATGACTAAAATGTTTCTCGTGTCTCTGTTATCCGGCTCAAGGGATAGATAATCCATACAAAGAAGCTCGAGCGGGTAAGTAGCGGAAATATTCTCCAAGGGCGCAGCCTTTTGAGGCACAGCCTTCCTCCTGAAACAGCGTTCGCACTTTTTGCATTTCTCCTCAATGTCTCTGGCCATCTTTGGCCAGTAGAACCTGGCACGAGCAAGATGAAGTGCGCGCTCAGAACCAAGATGGCCAACATCATTATGCACTCCCTGCAGTGCTCTCTCTCTGAACTGCTCAGGTAAGACCAACTGGTAGACAAGATCGCCTCGTTCAGACCACTTCCTGTACAGGACATCATCCCTGAGTTCGAGTTTTTTCCATTCCCTGAGATGGAGCTTGACATCAGGATGTTCAAGGTTTGTCTCTCTGAAACTGGGTTTTACAGCTCTCCTTACAAAGGTGATGACACGTGAGATAGATGGATCATTATTTTGAGCATTACACCAGTTAGAGTTAGTCATGGATGGTAAAGTGTCCTCGCCAAAAACATCAGGCACAACAGAAGGATCAACAACAAGAGACTCTGCAACGACTGGTTGCTCTGAATGATGGTGGTGTTCACCTTTAAATGTCACAAGATGACGTTGACACAATGCAGCGAACACTTCATGACCCATGTCATCTCTTGTCTCCATGAGCCATTTTTTCATGTCCTCGATTCTCTCTCTTTCTTTAGTGAAAGCTTCATCCTCAAAAGGCGGACCTTGAGGTCGCCGGGACAACCCGTCTGCATCGCGGTTGGCCTGCCCTGCTCTGTACTTGATGGTAAACTGGTAAGTAGAAAGAGCGGCTAACCAGCGGTGTCCAGCAGCGTCTAACTTTGCAGATGTCAATATGTATGTGAGGGGGTTGTTGTCGGTAAGTATAGTGAAACTTGATCCATAAAGGTAATCATTGAACTTCTCACAAACCGCCCACTTTGAGGCCAAGAATTCGAGCTTGTGAGTGGGATAGTTTCTCTCACTCTTGGAAAGACCTCGACTGGCGTACGCGACAACTCTGAGCTTCCCCTCCTGCTCTTGGTAGAGCGCAGCGCCCAATCCGTCGCAACAAGCGTCAGTATGTACAACATACGGCAGTTGTGGATTCGCAAAGGCAAGGATGGGCGCAGACGTCAATTTCTCGATCAAAGTTCTAAATGCATTCTCACACTCGGGAGTCCACTCCTCACCAAGTGGTACATTGGGGCTCACAAGAGGCGTGGTGCGCTCCCTCTTGTACACTTTGCCTCTCTTCTTCGGTGGGTAGTAGCCTGCTGTCAGGACATTAAGAGGTTTGGCTATCTGGGAATACCCATCGACGAACCGCCGATAGTAACCAGCGAAGCCTAAAAAACATTTTAGCTCTTTCCTGTTTAAAGGACGAGGCCAATCTCTCAGGGCGGATACCTTGTCAGGGTCTGTATGAACTCCACGCGCATCGACCACATGGCCAAGATACTTGACTGACGTCTTAAAGAAGTGACATTTTTCTGGAGAAAGCTTTAGACCGTAGTCCTTAAGAAGGTTCAGCACCTTCATGAGCCGTGCTTCGTGTTCTTCCAATGTGTCTGAAAAGACAATCAAGTCGTCCAGAAACACTAATACCTCATTGAGGTGCAAGTCGCCGACACACCTCTCCATAAGGCGCTGAAAGGTGCTTGGCGCGTTCGTGACACCCTGCGGCATGCGATTGAATTCGAAGAAGCCGAGGGGACAAGTGAAAGCGGTTTTAGGCTTATCATCTTCAGCCATCTCAACCTGGTAATAACCAGATTTAAGGTCCATGACTGAGAACCATTTAGCGCCGCTTAGGGCCGCAAAGGTCTCCTCAATGTTCGGAAGAGAATATGCGTCTCTGATAGTTCGAGCATTTAGCTTCCTGTAGTCGATGCATAGCCTGATTGAGCCATTCTTTTTTCGCACTAAGACTACTGGCGATGCGAAAGGGCTCTGTGACTCTTTAATGATTTCTCCGTCGAGCAGTTCTTTAAGATGTTGCTTGACCGCCTCCCTGTCGCTGGGATGAATAGGCCTTGGCCTCTCCTTAAAAGGAGTCTCGTCATGAAGCCTGATGTGATGTCGCACAGCAGTGGTGTGACCATGTGACAGGTCATCCACAGCAAAGACTTCTGAAATGGATCTAAGCTTGGTGGCGATATGGTCTTTCCACTGTTCAGATATCGGCGAATCTTCGAGATTGAACTTGAGTTTGTCAATGTCAGGTTTGTTGTGACGAGAGTCACCTTGCTCTGGCCCAAGCGGTGTGATCTGCTGAGTTGCACATATTTGAGCAATGATGCATTTTGGCTGCAGTGTAACATCGTGGTCACTAAGGTTATGCAGGACAACAGGGACCTTGCTGCTGGACTTAAAGGGAATGTCCATTAGCGCAGCTTCAAGGAATACGCCACCTGGCAAACCATGGCGTTCGTTGGGTTCAAGTACAAATGTAGTTTGACTGCTCTTTTTCAGCCTGACATCACCTGTGACGCAGCATTTTTGTTTTGCAGGGATGGTGATGGGATTTCCACCATGCAACCTGACAGGATGTGCATGGTTGTCGAGGTCATGGATCCGGGCAATGTGCTGGAAGATCACCGCAAGGTCTCTAGAGGTGAGTTGGCGAATGAACTCTGGACCATCTCCTTCAAGTACTTGTTCATAGAGTTGTAATAACACGTTAGTACCAATCAACAGGGGCGTCCTGCTGTTGAACTGACACTCTGGCACCACAAGTGCTAACACAACTAGTTCCTCTTCCCTGCCAGGAACGGACAGAGGGAAAGAGACACGAGCTTCTATGTAGCCAAGGTAGGGGACCTGCTGTCCACCAGCTCCCTCGATTTCAAGAAGAGCATGAATTGGATGTACAGGTAAGTGAGATAGATGGTTCTTATGAAAACACTCGGACACTGTTGTAACTTGTGACCCGGTGTCCATGATGGACTCACACAGTACACCCTCAAGGAAGACAGAAGCTACACAACGAGGACCTATAAGTCCTGGAGGTATTGATCGCTCTGTGCCACGGTAGGTTTCAGTCATTGTGTGCGTTATAAATTTCTTTTGTGTTTCAGCACCATTAACTGATCTGTCGGGACAGGGGTTATCCTCAACTACAGCTCCTGGATGTCCCATGGCAGAAGCTGCTGCTAGTTTAAAGAAAATGGAGAAGCAGCCTGCTGAGCTAAGAACTTATCCTGCCTCTCTCTAAGTTCTGCATTTTTCTTGCGAACTAGTGTGGGGTTGGGTTCGTTTGAGCAATGAGCAGCAATGTGGTTGTCTTCCCCACACTTAAAACAAAACCACGGCCTGGGCATCCCAGGCACCTTAAAGGGTCTCCTTATGTTATTACTACTGATTGCGAAGCAGTCTTTCCTTTGAGTACCCTCACTCTCTCTCTGATTTTGTGCTAGTTTTTCAACTTGCTTTGTCAGTTCAGCTATCTTGTTCTCAATGCTAGAGGTTTCATCTTGCTTTGGTTTTACCACTGGGGGAGGGTTACTGTCATGAGTGAGGTTCTGTGGCTTTTTGCTTAGCTTTTCTAGCTGTTTAGTTAGCTCATTCACTTTCTTTTCAAGCTTTGATGCCTCATTTTGTTTTGTGTTAGGCAATGGGACAGGATCACAGTCATAAGAGGGCATATCAAAAACATGGTGGGCGTACATGTTAGCTTTTGAAGCACCTAAATGTTTTTTCATCCTATCTAACTTTGCCGAACGACCGTCTTCCTCAGTTCTCAACATGAGGAGGAATTCGGGGAATGTTGGCGGATTGCTCCTTTTGCACTTTAACTGTAGGCCTATGATGATGCTCTGATCCCAACAGCCCCTACAGAATTGTCTGAGCAAGTGGTCGTTGGAATTTTCAGCTGAGACTCCCCCTCTAGAAATTGCCCTTGTGAGGAGGCTATGGAGCCTGTTCAGGTATGCTGATGGCTTCTCTCCATTATTTTGGTTAGAGCTGAGAAATGCAGCGAATAACTCCTCTCCATCCTCCACGACACCAAAAGCAGAATCAAGTTGAGTGACGTAAACGCTTGGTGGTGAAGAGATGCCAAGAGGCTTCACAACATCAGCTGCTGGACTCGGCAAGCTCTCAAGAATCCTTCTCACCTTGTGAGCGTCGTTCAAGGAAGAATCGTTAAGGAGAAGATCAGCTTGGGTGCGCCACGTTTCATAATCCACCTCACCATTTGGTCTTGGCATTCGTCCAGAGAAGGTGCGCATCCTTATTTGTGGGGATGATGAAGTGGTGGACTCACTTCGGATGACATGCTCCACAATCATTTTCTGGATCAGGGGGGGATTAAAAACATTCTCATTGACGTAGGCTGGGCTCATTGGTACACTAGCAGGTGCACTATGAACATGTGTGGGCTCTGCAGGCTCATTTTGATCATTATTAGGCGTGTTATCATTTTGAGTTGCATGTGGCGTATTAGCACTACTGTGTACATTGTGTGATGTGCTCGGGTTTCCCTGCAGCTCCCCCTGAAGCACACTCAAGAAACCTGCCCTGCCACTAACATCTCTAATTGTTCTCGCAAACCACGACACAGCAGGGTCCTTTGGACTTGGTAAGGTACCCAAGGTAATGGGGTCAATTCTATAGATAGACCTGTCAGATGCGTACTGAATCAGGGCTCTACCCTCAGGTTGTCCTGATTCATCAGGGATCCTGACTATTTTAGAAATGTCTCCATTAACTCTGAACACAGTATTTATTTCTTCATCTGTGTAATCTGATCCTATACCTGTTACATATAGGGAGTTCTGACCATTAACCTCAAAACGGTTGCAAATATCCATATCTGACTCAGTGAACTCAAATCGCAAAGGTGTGTATTGTGGGGTGGAAGATCAAAAAGCTACTATTTGACCAATCTCCTGGCTAGCTCGCCACTTTTATGTAACCTTCTTCTTAGTCTTCTCGGGTTCTGTCTGATCAACTAGGTTCGGATAAGGAGACTGGCAGTAGCGCTGAAGCATGAGAGCAATTGATCTCCAACCCACATAACACACAACACACAATATGGTATAAATGTTTATATTCAAGTATTCAGTTGTTTCTCAACTTAACTTGTTCAGCTTTGCACACATTAAATGAAATGCAGTTCCCTTTCACATAAATTAAATTCGCAGAATGAAATAAAATTAGCTGACCAGGTAAGTACCGGTATAGAAAATAATAAAGATAAAATAAAATAAAATGTCTCTTTCCCCTTTAATGGGTTGAATTGTCCTTTTTATTCCTTGTTTTCCACTGTTTGTTTCAGTTTATTTATTGTCTTTCAGGGTCCTCCAAGGAGAAAACAGTTCTTTAAGTTCCTTTGTCAGTTTGTTATTTTAGCAAAAAAAATGTAAAAAAAATAGGAAAAAAAGTCAAAAATAGGAAAAAGTCAAAAATACTGAGATCTCAGAAAAGAGTGCAAATAAAATGTGTTACTCCTCAGGACTGAGTCCTGTCCTACCACACTGGTCCTGATGAACCAAGAGCCTCCATGCAGCATGGCGGTGGTACAGGTTGCAGTTGAACCAAGAGCCTCCACGCGGCAACAGCAGTGGTGTGGATCACAGTTGAACAGAAGAACTCGTCCCTCAAAAAAAACCAGCCTGCATAACATGCAGCGTAATTATTCATCAGCTTAATTTATTGTCTGTTTACTTTTCCTCAGTGCACATTACACAATACAGCTTCATTAAATGAAATATAAGCAACTCAACTTCAGGAAATATGAAATACATTAAATGCTGCATCATTTTAGCATCTGAGCTACGGCGACGGCTGTGGAGCCATGCTCGGCCTCGTTAACAGGCCGCAGCTGAGCTAACAGCTCTGTAAATTGCTACACGTTCGTCACGGTAACACACAATAACAACATATCGTCACAGCATCACAAAAAAACATTTCTTAGTACCATTAAACATTTGACTATTCTGACTAGCTTTCTTTCTTTGTGTACTAAACCACAATGATACTGCTAATTGAGCTAACGAGCTATCGGTGCAGCTAACTCACCAAAATAGTTCAGAAAAGTCCGTGGAAACACTCGTCCGAATCGCTCCCGAGATCGGGTTCACTTCCACCAGGTAAGTTTCTCTTCACACTCACTTTCTAACGACAGTTTTATCACAACTTCCACGAAATATCATCACTTTTGGCCGCCGAACGGGGACGCTTTGCTCTGCGGCTGCGTGAGGTTTCTCCTTACTTTTTTCCTCTTTTTCTCTGTCCCTCACCTTCTCACACACACCGAGGCCTGCAGGTGATGCGTTCAGGTAAGCTCGGAAATTCTATTATCGGACGAAAAACAACTACAATACAGGAAACCTATGATGTATTCAAGGAACTGGTATTTCTGAGTGTTGTAATTCTAACCAGGGTTACACAAACTCCACACAGAAGGAACCCGGGCCTACCCAGGAATCGAACCCAGGATCCTCTCGTTGTGAGGCGACAGTGCTACCCACTACACCACCGTGCAGCCGGTTTGAGGGCCAGACGTCCACAAATAGGGCCTGTGCTTACAACCCAACACCATGCAATGTGATTGGCTTTTGCTAGAGATCACAGAGATTGACAGAGGCCACGGAGAACGTTCTGCTGCCTGCAACATCCTCCAGCATGACCAGTTGGAGGTGGGTCAGTGATGGTCTGGGGAGGCGTTTCTTTGGAAGGTCGCATAGCCCTCCACGTGCTTGCCGGAGGTACCCTGACTGCCATTAGGTACTGGGATGAGATCCTCAGACCCATTGTGAGACCGTATGCTGTAGCAGTGGGCCCTAGGTTCCTCCTAATGCATGACAATGCTAGGCCTCATGTGACTGGAGTGTGTCAACAGTTCCTGCATGATGAAGGCATTGATTTTATGGACTGGCCCGCCCGTTCCCCAGACCTGAATCCTATTGAGCACATCTGGGACATTGTGTCTCGTTCCATCCACCAACGCCATGTCGCACCACAGACTGTCCAGGAGTTAAATATCCTGCACCCCCAACATCACTGCTGTGGCCCGATCCTGCAGATTTGCCCTCTACAATATCCGCAGGATTCGGACCTTCCTCACAAAGGATGCAACGCAACTCCTGGTCCAAGCACTGGTCATCTCCCGCCTTGACTACTGCAACTCTCTCCTAGCCGGACTCCCGGCCTCTGCGATTAAACCATTGCAGCGTATCCAGAACGCTGAAGCACGCCTTATCTTCAATCTACCCAAATTCTCCCATGTGACCCCCCTCCTCCGTGACCTCCACTGGCTCCCTGTTGCAGCACGCATCCAATTCAAGACGATGACACTGGCCTTCAGGGCCATCAATGGAACGGCACCCATCTACCTTCAAACACTGGTCAAACCTCATGCCCCGAAGCGAGCACTTCGCTCCTCTACTTCAGCTGGCCGGCTGGTACCACCATCGCTGAAATCAAACAAATGTCGCTCAGCAAAGTCCAGACTCTTCTCTGTTCTGGTCCTCAGTGGTGGAACGAACTCCCGACCAATGTCAGGACAGCAGGGTCATTTGCCATATTCCGAAAAAGGCTCAAGACTCACCTGTTCAGACTTCACCTCGACTCTACATAGCATGACCCACTATCAGAATCGAGACCTCCATAAGATGGGGATTTTTTGATTTCATTAATCATCCTTATGTTGTTTTGTTGTCAAGGCATTGCACTTTGTAATCAATAAAGTTTTCCAACTGGAATATGTTAGTCATTGGGAAAGAGCATTTGGTGTGCAGGTGTTCCCTTCATTTTTTGAGCAGTGTATAACCAATCGCTGCAGGCTCAGACATGCCACTTATTCTGCCACCACACACACAAAATACAAATATTCACCCTGTTGGTCACATTTATGAAAATATGCTCATTGGTCTGGGGATTGACCTATGACCTAGTTTGATTTGTTGTCATTAAAAGATAATTTCAAAGGAATCTTAACCTTTTGCTGTGACACTCACGGCCGCTGGTAGAGGTGACGCACAGACCTGATTGGTTAACAAATATGGTGAACCATTCCAGAGTGGAACCACATCAACCACATTTTTCCTGCATGTTTTGTTTTTGTTTCCAACTGAACTTTTTGTTATGATTAAACTAAACCCTTCCATATGTGACACTTGAAATGGATGACAAAGGCATAATCAGTTCTTGATGTTGACCTTGAGAGTTTTCGGATAAACACATTCTAAATATCTTATGAAGGTCTTTTCTCAGATAAGAAAATAAGATTGACAAAGCGATAGTGAGTGTGGACCTGCAGCATGGAAGGATCTCTGAAGCTGTTTAATGTGAAGACTAAGGGAGAGCACGAGTGCATATGTTTGTGGCTCATAAAAGGAGAGTAAAGAGTGATTATTGAGCTGGTGATAAGCCGTAGCCATGTACAGATCATTAAAGCCACTGTCGAAGCCACATGCAGACCCCGAAGGAACGGCTACCAACACACTGTCGGACGGGGAAAGCTGCTGCTGCGTAAGTTGTGTTAATCGCATTGAATTCATTAGAATCGGATGAAACAGACAGAGAGCAGAGCGAACCGGAATAATAACAATGATCTGTCCTGCATCGCTTCCTTCATCCTGATGGTGGTGACAGCTGAGCAAAACCGTTGCTTAGCACGTGACATTACAGCACTCAAAGAAGACAATCCGTTCTGCTGTCGTAAGAAGTGACAATGAAGAAAGAGTTCTCCTGCTGCTGCCCATTGCTGATCCCCAGCAGGGAAACTGCTCGTTTCTACCTGCTCTGTGTGCTCATTGCTTTTTACATGCTGGCTGGCGCTGCCATCTTCTCTTCCCTGGAGAGACCAGCAGAGATAAAGGCCCACCGGCTCTGGGAAAGGAGGCGAAGAGACTTCAGTCACGAGCATAACGTTAGTTGCGAACACCTGAAATCTCTGCTGCGCCACTACGAGGAGGCCAGGACTGCAGGCATTCGGACAGAGCGAGGCAGAGCTCTGTGGGACGTCCCTGGGGCTTTCTACTTTGTGGGAACCGTAGTCTCCACCATTGGTGAGTCAAGAAGAAAAGATGGCAACATCTGCTGATCCGTGTGCATATCAATGCCAACCGCATTAAAACCTAAAGCAGAATGTTCAGTTTCAGTTCCTAGATTGTTCTGCACACCACATTCATAAGTGGATCAGCCAATGTATTGAATTTAATGAATGGCCAGCCTGTCAAATTGTAACATCAATTACAACTTTGTCAGTTCAACAGTTAAATGTAGGTTAATGTTAGGGTTAGGTAGGTTGAGTTAAACAAACTATCCAAGACACACTCCCCGTTCACCCGTGAAGTATCATTCTGACTACTGCAGCCAAAATGTAATGTAATACAAAATAACAGATAAACAGAATAAATAGAGGCCAGCTGTTCAGCATGTCCTGATATTGGCTTGACAACCAAACAATGCCATGTGCAAGTAACACACACAATTGAACAAAGCTACGAACTGAATGAGACCGTTCATATCAAGCCATATTGATTTGGGAATGCCCACAGGGGAGAGGTGTTTCAATTTCAGCAACAATCCATCAAAATCCATATTTCAACTGCACCTTTTAGAGGACAAACATGTGCCCAAGATAAAAAATTCAACCAGCTTCGTCTCTGAGAATCACTTTACAGCCTCCCAACTGTATCCACTATCTGAAGGTACTGGCTGTCACTGTGGAAACAGAGGGACACACGGCACTGAGCCCAGATCAATTTCCTTTGGGAAACAGTTTCCATATTTGCTGACTGCAATCATAGGCTACTATACGTTGGGATTTGGCTTCTTCTTTTTTTCTTCTGTTTTCCCCCAAAAATTTACATTTGAGCATTTTTGTATTCCCTTACCAATGAGCTGTCTATTTTACTTCCAGTACATTGGAAATATTTATTTACCCTTAATGACTCTATATGATGAAGCAATGCGGCTGACGAATATGCTTTTAAGATGATGCGTGTTACACCGACCAATCGGCCGACTGACAGACTGACGTTGTCATCCAGAGTGGCGTGGCAAAACATTTTGAGGATTGTTTATTGCAGCACTGCAGAGATCTATGCCTGTGAGTTCTGATAAGTGAATCTGAAGACGTTTATTAATGAGTTATGGGAGCCTGTTATATATGAGTAAAAGAGAATACGCTGATCAATTTGGCTCCAAAGTTACAGTTTTTCTCAGTCGCTTTGATGCTTTTCTCTGATCAGAATGAAAATTCTCATAACTATTAGTCCAACCTCCACAACATTTAGTCATTTGTGCACATCATAGTAGCCACTTGTCCTTCCTCTGAACAAATTGCAAATGCTTTTGGACATGTATCAGTTGCTTTCATACAATTCTCTGTTTTATAACATTATCATTTGCTTTTGTCATGTCAGTCAAAATGAACTATACTTATGGATGCTGAATAGTCATTCCCAATAAAACTAATAGTCTTCATTTCATTGCTTGAGTCATTACATACAAAAATACAAAATCATTTTTTCCTGGAAATGTCTCCTCAATTGAACAGTTGCTCTCAGGTGAACTTCAGCTTTCACTCACGAGGAGGTGTGTGAAGTATTAGTTGTAACCAATGACAAGCCACTTTTTCACAGTCCAAATCAGGGATGAATCTCATGAACCCTCACTTGGCAAGCGTATATGATCCGAGCAGGACATAGTGTGTACCATTTCTACAATTCTGTGACACAGAAATGGAAGGTCAGCATCGTGGAAGAAGGGTGAGGATGCAGGGTGGAAGGGGAAGGGGACAAAACAGGGGAAGAGTTCAAATACATCGGCAGATTTCCTAATGAAATGAGGGCTACAGTTGTGGACCATGTTATCAATCACGGTCTCACAATGGCTGAGGCTGGTCGGAGGGTGCAACCAAATGTTGGAAGAACCACTGTGAATTCAATCATTCAAACATTTCGCACGGAGAACAGGTATGTATAATATTGGACAGTTATCCAACATCTCATAATATCTTTTGTTTACTGTACATTACTGTAATTTTACTCTGAACCACATAGGATTGAAAGACAACCTCACAGAGGTGGAAGAGGGCCCCTTTTCACCCGGCTGCAAGAGGAAGCCATTTGTGCAATGGTGATTGCAAACAATGCAATCAGGTTGAAAGAAATTCAAAGCGCTGTCATAGAGGATAACGATGTGTTTGGCGATATTGAATCTGTGTCAATTGCAACAATTGACAGCGTGCTCAAGCGAAATGAAATGCGTATGAAACAATTGTACAAAGTGTCATTTGAACGGAACAGTGAAAGAGTGAAGGAGATCCGTCACCAGTATGTACAGGTAAAACATGTCTTCTACTCTAATGTTCAGCACTGTAAACTGGTTTACTTTGTGTAGTTTCATGCAGTACACTAGCAATTCTGTATATGTATTCACAGAACATACTGTATAACATGTTTACCAAACTGCATTGTTTCACAGGAAATGTTGTTACATTTCTCTCTCTCTCAAGCGTGTACTGGAGCTGGAAGCCAGGGAACCATTGCACACTTTCATATACGTTGATGAGGCGGGTTTCAATCTGGCCAAAGGTAGAAGGCATGGAAGAAATCGCATTGGACAGAGAGCAACCACTGATGTCCCAGGCCAACGCGGAGGGAATGTCACAATGTGTGCAGCCATCTCAGACATGGCGTCCCATATCCCCCTTCTTGGTCCATATAATACACAACATCTGCTGACTTTTTTAGACACTCTTTACGGTGACATAGTCCCTGAGAATGAGAGGGGTGGAGGCCAACTCAGCAGGTATGTTGTTGTGTGGGATAATGTCCGTTTTCACCACTCACATCTGCTCAGACAGTGGTTTGCAGCACATGACAGGATGCTGGTCGAATATCTCCCTGCCTACTCCCCATTCCTTTATCCGATAAGAGGAGTTTTTCTCTGCCTGGAGGTGGATGGTTTATGACGGCATCGACTCCCGGAGATACTTTCCTGGCTGCATTGCAAGGGATGATATCCGTTGTGGAAATATGACTGTAGATCACATGGACATCTGGTTTCATTACTGTGTGAAATGAATGCTGATTTATTTGCTTTCCTTTTTTAGCATTTACCAACAACTATGCAAAGAGGGAGCAGTTAATACCCCTGTGTGTGTCTCTCTCTCCAATAACTGACCAATACAGAGGGGAATAAAGGAAAAAGTTGATCTAAAAATAAAAGAAAAATTAAAAGAAAATATATAAGAATGTTCTCACAAGGAATAAGGAAGCATTGTTCAACGTAAATAAAAAAAAAAATTAAAATTAAAATACATCAATTAAAAAATAACATATCATGTGATCATTAATTAATCTGGACAAACGGTCATGTGGTTCTTAAAACAGCACATTGTAGTTGATGCTGGTCAGATAACAAAGGTGGAGATGTGAGTGTGGATCAAGTAGAGCCAGCGAGACCACATCTGTGTCCAGGAACCATGAACCGCTGAAAGGAAACAAACCCCACACCCTGACACTCATCTGTTTCCACGTTTGTTTCTGTGACGCTGCTGATTAATTCTCCACCACAACAGGCCTGATGAGTCAACAATGGTAATGGCTGTTAAAGGATGTCATGTCATCGTTTTTTTGAAGAGGCTTGAAAGAAGACAGCACAGTGTGCAGGACAAAGCAAACATGTCAACGATGTTGGTTTAGTCAGACGCAAACGGAGAAAGTTAGGCAAGAAGCAGATGAATCACGTCGAAGTGGCCGATGTCAGGCGATGGGAGGGAGATTCGGTTGTGAATGTTCGTGGAAAGAGAGGGACGTGATTTATTGCATTAAATGAACCGTAAAAACATGCTAAAAAATGATGTTCAGGACAGGGCATGTAACGCACCACGACCTCCTCCCAGAGGAATAATGAGCACGAAGAGGAGCACTCAGTGTTTCTCAGGCAACGGGCCGGTTAGGTTACACTGCAAAGTGTACACAGTTATGGGTCGTGGGTGTGGTGCACTCAAGCAAACACATGAATAACTTACCACACACACACACACACACACACACACACACACCCACACAGTACATAAAATCCTTTAGACTTTGTTACTTAGTTAGTGGATTGGGGGGGGGGGGGGGGGTGATGGAGGCTACAGCTCTTGGTGCAAGCCTGCAGTGTGTGGTACCTCTAACAAACAAGGTGTGACCAGGATGAGTGCTATCTGTGCTTATTGACCTTGCCTTCCTCTTCAAGCGTTCACTGCACTCATCTATAAATCGAAAATGTCCACCAGATTTCCGAGAAAAGCCTTCAATAGAGGAAAAGAGGATGTGAAACCGCAGGAAGGCCACGGGGGATTTGAAACACAAAAATGGAAACATTTGAACAAGGAAATGAGTAATAGGCACTTTTTTGTATTTATTGGGAGGATGTTTGAGTAAACTTAACACATTATTCTTTTATTATGCCTTACAGTTGCTGATAGATAGATAGATAGATAGATAGATAGATAGATAGATAGATAGATAGATAGATAGATAGATAGATAGATAGATAGATAGATAGATAGATGGATAGATAGATAGATAGATAGATAGATAGATAGATAGATAGATAGATAGATAGATAGATAGATAGATAGATAGATGGATAGATGGATAGATGGATAGATAGATAGATAGATAGATAGATAGATAGATAGATAGATAGATAGATAGATAGATAGATAGATAGATAGATAGATAGATAGATGATTATGAATGAACAGAGTTTTAGCTGTTATTATAGAGTGTGATGGCATGTGGCAGGAAAGACCTGTATCTGTCCCTTCGACAGCGATATATAATGCATTATTATATATACGTTTCTTTGATTGGCATCATAGGAGGTGTTACAGAAATAATGTGTGAAGATAAATTGTGTAGAACAGCTGCGTTACTGGGATAAAGGTCACAACAAAAATAGCTTTCCTCCTCCTGAATAAATTCTTTTCCAAACACGACCAGTAATTAACTTTACACACCAAGGGAAGGAAGGAAGCAACCACTTCCCACGTACTACTCACCAGAGGTTATTACATCACACTGTAGTCTGCTGACACAAAGTCAAACTTACAGGAAGTGTAAAACATATTGGCCTTTGTTGTTACAGTGTTCTTCAGGGAAGTCTTTAGTGGCACATTAAATAAATCATGTGGGCCAGAAAATACCGAATTAAAAATTATATATGGATCTAATTTGTATTGGTTCATTTCCTTACCTAACTTTTTACATTTTGCAGTTTTGCATCTGATTCATGTTCTGGCTTCACATAAAAGTCATTGTGTAACAAGGGATTTTGCAGTGGTAGGAAAATATCCTCTGGCACACTAATGTTCTGATAGTGTCTTTAACCACAGTTGAGACCTTTAACCTTGTTTGTCTTAGGGTTCGGAGTGACGGCTCCATCCACTCTGACAGGGAAGGTCCTGCTGGTTTTCTATGGGTTACTGGGCTGCTCGGCTACCATACTCTTCTTCAACCTCTTCCTGGAGAGAGTCATAACCTTACTGAGCTTGCTGATATTCTGGTGCCACAGGAGAACTGGACACAGCGGACTGGAAGGCCGAGCCAGTGAAGATACCGGAAATGAAGTGTGGAAACCGTCTGTATACCAAGTCACGCTAATCCTTTTTGTTGCCGTCCTTCTGGTTGCATGTGTGGCCGCCTCTCTCTATTCAGCCATGGAGGGCTGGACTTACACGGAGTCCCTCTACTTCTGCTTCGTGGCGTTCAGCACGGTGGGCTTTGGGGACTTTGTTAGTGGCCAGAGGGAGCACCATCAGGACGCCTGGTGGTACCAGGTCGCAAATTGTCTTCTGATGCTCTTGGGAGTGTGCTGCACGTATTCCCTCTTCAACACCATCTCTGTGATCATCAAACAGGGACTGAACTGGATGCTGAGGACAATGGCTTGGATATACAGCTGTATCCGCCACTATAGTCTGCAAATGTTCTGTTTTTCTGACTCTGAGTCACCTATATGTTATTGTGAAGATGACACTCTGGATATACAGCAGGTGCAAGCAGGTTCCAGTTCATGCCACGGCACGAAGCGGCACTCCTGCATTCCCAATATTGGTAAATGCCTTTGTGATGAGGCTCAGGTGGAAACCGTGTGCCGCAGAGAGATAGCTTCCTCCGAAGAGGAGCAGGATAATTGTTCATATGAAAGGAATATAATCTATGCTAGGCCACTTCCTACTTGGCAAAATTAAAATATTTCAAACACATCAATAGTAATCTGTAGTTTTCATTGATGGATCACAGATGACTGAGCTACAAGTTTCAGCTTTATACTTTGTGTTTTCCTACCAACAAACTAGGCCACAATACAGTAAGTAAGTGCAGACTCAATAAAACATTGCACACTTTAACCCTACTGTTATCCTTTGACCTCGCTGTTTAACCTCTCTTAAAAGATGCTTAACATAATTGTTTTTGCTTTAAAATGCAGTGTTTTTTCCTAATTTAATAGGGGGCAAAGTAATAACATTCACACATAATGTTCAGAAAACATCCCCTTGATTTAGGTCCCTGATCTTACATTAGCATACCTGCAGTGTGAGAACCACTGATGTTTCAAGACATGAAAGCATGGGCTAATTGAAAACGAGTGGGAACACTCACAGTTCAGAGAGAGGACAGGCTTACTACGGTCAGATGGTTGGGGACAGGCCCACCGTGCTGAACGCCACGACAATTCCCGGTGGGCCGGTCTGACTTTTGGGCCGCGAGGGCCGGTGTTCAATTATTATTTTTATTTATTTTGTGCCGGTGTTCAGTCATGGCACTGAGTGGAGTGGGTATCACGTGTATGCTGTTACCGCTGTCGCTGGTCATATCAGGGAGCTGGCGGTCTGTTAGATCATGCCAATGAAACTGGGACGCGGACGCAGGTTAAGGGCACGCCCACCAACAAGAAACAGACGCAGCCTGACGTAAAGTACGTGTCGTGCACTAGTCCGCACACTTCAGTGGTGTTTGCCTAGCTCCAACCACAGATGTACAAGGAAAATAATAACCCAAAATGGAAAATAAAAAGAGCAAGGGTGGCGCAGAAAAGGCGAGGATTAAAAAGAGAAAAGCCCTGGAGACTTTAGAGCTTTTTCATTCAAACGTGCTCGCGGTCTGAAACGACCAATGATTATTACATTATTTTAATATAATAGGTCGTGATTTAAAGTGGGCCGGTCTGAGGTATGAAATTCCAGGGCTGAAAATGAGTCCCACTCCGGCCCTGGTTGGGGAGTTGGCAGAGAATCCAGTTCGGCCACATATGGCCATTTATCGACAGTTCTTTTTCTTCCTTTTTCTCTTTTCCTTTCCAGAATGGTTAGAGTACATGTGTGTGGGTGTCATTGTGGGTGGTTGCTTGGCTTGGTCTGTAATGACTCATGCATAGCCGTGAGAAGTGTGCTGGGGGTGTGGCAGAGAAAAAGCTGTGCTCTGGCCATGGTGAGGTACCCCACTTGGGAATGCAGTCATGTGATTGGCTGAAAACGAGGTAGATTGGCTACAGAGAGTTCCTTGTTGAAAAAAATGCATTTGTGAATCCAGCCACGTCAGGAGAGTCTCAAAAATCCACAAATAAATACAGACCAGTTCAGGAACGAATGCAAACAAGTTCACAAATGAAAAGCGTCTTGTTAATTCAAGTTTAACAGTTTGTATATAAATGTAACAACATACAAATACATTTTTGATGAAAATTGCAAATATTTTTTAATCCATATATTTATAAATTTAAATTACATTTATTTAAAACGAAATGTATTTGTGAGAAGAGAGTCACTTATATATAAATCACAAAGTACATTTATGAATCCTTCTCTGTGCATTCATTATTAATGAGACTGAAGACCCCATATTTTACTGAGGTGCAGTATTTTATGTTCACCACAGCGTGGCGCAAGTTGTTAGGTCAAGGGCTCATGCAGCATCATTGAGTTCAGAGTTAAATTTTTTCTTACATTTACATTAACATATAGGTCATTTAGCAGACGCTTTTGTCCAAAGCGACTTACAATAAGTACATTTGTCAAAAGAAGGAAACAAAGAAACCACAACGTTTCATTACCGATAAAGTAAGAGCTAAAAATAGAACAAGTGTTAGGTCCTCATCTGAGTAAAGTAGTACCTTAAGAGCAACACTGCTAAGATGAGAGAGCTATAGGTTAGGTTTTTTTTTTTTTTTGGGGGGGGGGGGGGGGTGTTAGTAGGTCATGCTATGTAGAGTCGAGGTGAAGTCTGAACAGGTGAGTCTTGAGCCTTTATCAGAAGATGGCAAATGACTCTGCTGTCCTGACATTGGTCTGGAGTTCGTTCCACCACTGAGGACCAGAACAGAGAAGAGTCTGAACTTTGCTGAGCAACATTTGTTTGATTTCAGCGATGGTGGTACCAGCCGGCCAGCTGAAGTAGAGGAGCGAAGTGCTCGCTTCGGGGCATGAGGTTTGACCAGTGTTTGAAGGTAGATGGGTGCCGTTCCTTTGATGGCCCTGAAGGCCAGTGCCATCGTCTTGAATTGGATGCGTGCTGCAACAGGGAGCCAGTGGAGGTCACGGAGGAGGGGGGTCACGTGGGAGAATTTGGGTAGATTGAAGATAAGGCGTGCTGCAGCATTCTGAATACGCTGCAATGGTTTAATTGCAGAGGTCGGGAGTCCGGCCAGGAGAGAGTTGCAGTAGTAGGCAAGGCGGGAGATGACCAGTGCTTGGACCAGGAGTTGCGTTCTTGCCATGTGAAAACATCATGTACGACTGCTTTGTCAAAAATAAATATGCAGAGGCTAAAGATGGTTTCTTCTTCAGTCAACTTATTACCCCGAGTGCAGCACTGGTGAAGCTGCAACGCTCAACATGACTCATGTAGAATGGAGGGGATTTTTTCAGCTGGAAGGATGTTGATCTCATTCATTTGCAAGTCGAAACGCAGAGCATCAAGTCTTTGGAATGTTTATTTCCCAATTCCAATTCCATGTCTCTCAAAAACATTTTCTCTCTTGACACGATGTGATGACAGACGGCAGGGCCGACAAGACAAGAGAACAATAGTAATCTGGAGTCTGGATATCTATTTGTGACTAAACGTGACTTTGGATGAATACATGTTATTCTTTGTTTTTTTGTTTTTCTTAAGATTTATGGAGGCACAGACGCCTTTTATTATTAGTGGACAGATAGGAAACACAGGAGAGAGAGAGGGGATGTGACATGCAGCAAAGCTGGGGTCGGCTGCGTATTTGCATACGTGTGTACATGGCATGCGCTCTAACCACTCGGCCACCTGCACGCCTATGTTACTGTTATTGATGATGAAAAAAGTTGTACTAAAAATACTGTAAATCCTTTAAAAAAAAGAGAGATCTTCCATTAAAAGTGTAGGTCAATCATCCATCCATCCATCCATTTTCTACCGCTTATCCTGTATTCAGGGTCACGGGGGGGCTGGAGCCGATCCCAGCTGTCATTGGGCGAAGTACACCCTGGACAGGACGCCAGTCTATCACAGGGCCGACATGTAGAGACAGACAACCATTCACGCGCACATTCACACCTACGGGCAATTTAGAGTCACCAATTAAACTACCCCCATCCTGCATGTCTTTGGACAGTGGGAGGAAGCCGGAGAACCCGGAGAGAACCCACGCTTACACGGGGAGAACATGCAAACTCCACACAGAAGGAACCCAGGGCCGACCCGGGAATCGAACCCGGGACCCTCTTGCTGTGAGGCGAGAGTGCTACCCACTACACCACCGTGCAGCCCGTAGGTCAATCAATGAGATTTTTTTTTGTGATTTGCCTATTTTTCGATAGGCATATTGGGCCTCATTTATCAAACGAACGTACGACCGAAAACCGTGCGTACGACCATTTCCACGCAAACTTCGGCATTTATCAATTTGGACGTAAGCGGAAGCTGCGATCAGATCTCACGTCAGGTCTGAGCTCGTGTACGCAAATTCGAGTCTGTGGATTTGCGGTGCAGCACAGCAAAATCTGGCGTAAAATAATGAACAAACCTCAGCTGTCATTAAGCATAAGCAGTCACATATTTAGAACAGATCAAAACGGATTATTAAAACGAAAACATTTCTTTTAAAGCCCATGTTTTTACTGATACCACTTTCAAAAAATTAAACAATGGGATAAATAGCCTAAGATGACAACTAATTATTACACATTAAAATGTGAAAGAATCATAATACAAGCAGAAATGTGTGTTTGCAAATTAACTAAAGGCAAAAATGTGTAATTGTTTTTGTTTTTGTCCGATGGGTGTGACAGAACTGGAACAAAAATGAAAGCACCTGTTGAGATAATCATCGTTCCACTGTGGTTGGTCAGATGTTTATTCATTCCCCTATTTAAACAGATGCTTTGACAGTTATCAAGTCTTGATGATGGCAGACTTGCTTATTTTGGAGGAACAATACGCGCGTGTCAGACGTGAGCGCGTTTTCAGGGACCGCAGGGATCTCTGTGTCACCTCCACCACTTATGCCACAGATCGACTCCGACCCAATTAAGGAGGCAATTTTTTCCTCCGTCCTCGTCAAGATCAGGCTGGAGTCTGTTTGGCCTCCTCCAGTCTGCCTGATGCTGCGATGTTTAAACGCAGCAACGCGTTTCTTGGTGGCCAGCTTCATATCCGACCATTTTTTCTTGACCTAAATGTAAAGAATTGTTTTGATCAGTTAGCAGACATAAGCTTTTAGGCTGCGGATGAAAAGATTCATTTAAGTCGTTAGGCATGGGTTAAGTTATTGAGAATGATATTCAAACCTCAGCTGGAGTCCGTATCTCTGCGGCAACGCTGTTGACTGCCTCCGTTATCTTTTTTGTGAGCCCCTTTTATGCCACCCTTCAGGCTGCCAAAAAGCACTGTCTTGTTGTGTTCCACCTCCGATGTCAGGATGCCGATCTCCGTGTCAGAAAAGTTTCTTTTCTTACCCATGTTTCGTCTCTCCATGTTTGACCTCAGTGGGCGAGGCCTCCGAAACAGGAATATTTATGGGCGTAACATGTTAATGACGATCGAATTCAGCCGCCGCATTTATCAAGGCCCGCTCATTCGTACGCTGAGATTGGTCAGATACGAACGTTTCATAAATCGCACGTGTGTCCTGTCGTAAGACCAAATCTGCGCTCAGATCTGCGCCCGTTTTCACGCAAGATTGATAAATGAGGCCCAATATGTTTTCTGGATTTCTTGGGAGGGGGGTTATGTTTTATTGAATGGGTTATTAAGGGTGTCTACAGAGAAACATTAAGTACCTGAAGCATAAACCTGGGTAACAATGTTGATTCTATTCATTTTCTGAAGGTTTGAATTGCTGAGGTCAAATTTACCCCAAGGATAAAAATTTGAGGAAGATTTTAGGTTACATGGGGGTTAAAAGGATTCACATTCATTTACATCATTATGTTAGTTTTTGTGTACAAAATTGAAGGATTAGAAATTACACAACCCTGGGGAGATCAACATTAGATTATTTTAGAATTATCAGAAATTACTCACAAAATGTTGCAATTTATTTTATTCATACAATATTTTTTAAACTTTACTTTAAAAAAAGATGTGTTCTATATGTGATGCAATGTAAAATGGTTGTTTCCTGACTAGATGTTAAGAGATTGCAGTAAGTTTTAGTGCCATTGTAAGAGTATATTTTGGTGATTATCGGGATGATATCGTGAATCGCAATTATTTTGGCCGAGATAACCGTGAGATGAAATTCTCGAAACTGAGCAGTGATGACTTGGTAATCGTTGAAAGCTTTATCGAAGGCAACTGAACTTGCTTTAGGTTTTTGAAGATGCTTCCCAGAAGCTGTGTGGGTATGAGGTGAATCATCTCCAAAAAAAAAACAGTCCAGGTGCCTTCGATTTATCTTTCAAAGGTACCCAATAAAGCGTTGGTAATCCTCTGATGATGTAATTGTTTCTGTAAAATGCTGTGTTGGTCTATCTGGAGTTACTCATCGCTGATGCAACCTTGTGTCAATTATGTCAGCACTCCAGTCGATCAACTTTGGCTGCTAGAGGCAATACTAGAGCAATGGCTCCCTCTGCTGGAGTACTTGCGCATATAAAGATCTAGTCCCGAGTATGGGACTCATCCATTCATCCAGTTGTTTCAGTCCAAAGACATGCAGGATAGGTTAATTGATGACTCTAAATTGCCGGATGTGTGAATGATTGGTTGTTTGTCTGTATCTAGGTCAGCCCCAGCTGGGATCGGCTCCAACCCCCAAGACCCTTAACAGGATAAGCAGTGATCAATAATTGATGGATGGATGGATGGATGGATAATAATCATTAATGTAATACAAAAAAGCTGTAGGCCTACACAAAATGTATATAATTTAAAGTGACACTGACGTAGTAATGCAAGGTCTTTTTAAGGCTGATGTTGCTGCCCTTAGATCCTGAGGCATAAATTCCACAGATTGAGTTCTAAAGAGGGCTTTACCAACATTCAATGCAGCCCAATCAATGATATTTTAAATGTAACAGTCAGGGACAGGCCCGTGGATACAATAATAGAACGGTTTCAAACAGATTTAATATGTGATGTAAGGTCTATTCTTTCTTCCAATTACTCCCTGGCATGAGCTGTGACTTAGATGTTTTAGTTTTGTGGAAACCTGTGCACAATGCACTGCAGTAGGTGATACTCTCTAAAAGGATGCACATGCTCCTCTGTATTTCTGGGAGAAAGAAAAGCCCTGGCCTTGGCAATAGTCTCTAAATGATAGAACTCCGTTTAATGATGTTGCTTATATGCAGCTGGAAAGTGAGCTCAAAGCCAATGACTTCATCTTAATGAGTGCATGGTTAGCATTGTTTTTCTCTTGCAGTATTTGGCCATCCATAAATTGATTGACCATGGCAATATAACCTGGTGCTTGAGGATCTAAGAAAAATAAATTAAATGTAATTACAAAACCAGGGGCCCCTATGCAGTAACTCTTTTAAACACTATTAATCTTCCATACAATTGTCCTTAGACTGGGTGCTGGTACCGGTGGTATCTTTGCGCGCTTCGTTTATATAGAGCAACAAGAACTGAGGGTTTTTTTCTGGCTTTGTTATAGTGTGTCAAAAGAGCATTCGACAATGAAGGGTGAACGTGTCTTATATTAAAAATCTTTCAGGTCGCAGTGTTTAGTATTTTAGTAACGCATCGAGTAGGAGGACCGTAGATATAAACGTTGCCGGCGGAGGGATACAGTACTCACATTGAGGCATAGCGCGCGCGCACACACCGGTGTCGCTGGATTGAGGTTTCCGGGCCACTCTCTCGTCATATGGGATACAGATACACCGCGTTTTTCCCGACAAACGTACGCCGCCATACAGTTTGATATTGTTCAAGCACTTCGTCGGAGCAACTGTCCGCCTCGGTAAGGTCAAAGCCGAAACCTCACATCGGTCGTTTTGTCATCTTTACGGAGCTTGAAACGTCAACGGGACAATGGTGAGTAGCCACGTTAGCTAACGTTAGCTCGTTAAACGTTGGTGCACTGCTTTGCGTCGGGGTTTTTTTTCGTTATCGTAATCGTTATTGCCTAATAAACCACATCCGTGCGGTAAGGCAACTTAGAAGTCCACCCGAGCAAACGATAGCTTTCTAGTGTTTTTTTTTTTCTATCTACAGCTAGACAACGGTACGAAACCATGCGGCGGTGGTGCACCCAACGTTAACGGTTAGGATCATTTATCACAATGTTGCTCTGCAGAAGAAGACGGTCATCTTTATTATCATCCATCATGTGCGCAGTCTAATGTGTTGCTAGGGGAAACTGGTGGCCCGTTTTGCTGTGATGTAATGTTAAGTGTTTCTTCTTCTTTAAAATACCATGGTTTAACCTTCATACTGTTTTTTGACGTTTACTGTGAGTCGGGTGTGGGCGTGGTGCTAAAAGGAGGCGCTGTATTAAAAATAGACCGTCCGGAGCAGTTAACGTGATCTTGAAACATCTCGTTAATCTTCCAAGACGGATATGAAAACGGTGCTAGCTAAACTGCCATTTTGACAACCCACAGAGCGAGTGGCTGCAACGGGGGTAGTAACATCAACGCTTTAGATGTAGGCTGACATGTGCAACAAGCGAGAAATAAAAACAACAACGAAAAGAGCTTGTATTCGCCACCAATTGCATAAGAACACAGCTCACAGGTTTAGTTTGCTCGTCCCGTCGTTGCCCGTAGCAACAATGGTTTTTGTGACATCGCATGGAGTAACGTGAAGGTTACGGTGCAACATTTTGGGGCTGTGTGTTCTCGCAACGCCACCATGACAGCATCTCCTTCCGTTACGTGTTGAACCGCATTCTGCTCCTGCTGGATAATCCTCTTTGCAACCCCTCCTTCTGCGCCTCCCCCTCCCCCTGCATTGAACCAAACCATGCTTGGTGCAGTAGGCTGGCAGGACCCGCACTGCACCCTCCAAAATTGAGAGGGGGGGGGGGGGGGGTACATTTGTCCCTGTTTCTTAGTCTTTAAAGGAATTAAATTACAACATCACATTCAGTCACATGATTGTCTGTATGATTAAAAACATTTTTAAATCAGCAGCCATTGCAGTTTTCTGTACTCGACATTAGAATATGCCATATGATCTTCTTGTTTACCAATGAGTTCAAAAGCAGCAGTGTTGTTTTGCTGAGCACTTTTAACAAGCAGCCATACAAATCCTCTCGCACTCAACTGTGCCATGCTCCGTCTGATCCAGACACTGCTTGCTTCAGCACCACCACCAACGAATTGGTTGGCAGCGGACACACTGAATACTCTGCAGTCTGTCTCGCTCCCCTTCTTTCTCCCCTCCTTCCCCAACCAACACGGTGACTCATTGGAATTGACTCAGAGCTTTAATCTCTTTGGGTTGGAAAAAGGCAGGAGATTGTTAGAAACTCATTTATGATTGTGTCTGTGGTGCAAGAGAGAATAGAAAAGAGAGAATAGAAACATTTTTTTTTCTTCTTGCATTAGCTCTGTAGCCATAACGGTACTGTTGGTTTTATTGCAACTATAGGTTGTGCTAAAATAAATCAGCCTTTAGTCTGAACTATATTGTTGTAGACTTGTAGCTTGTAGTTCCTGTTGTGTCTGATCATGCCAGTGATTTCCAAGTCATCTGAGAATAATTTCCTGACAATATGAAGGACATACAAGACAAAGGCGCCACCGCCATCAAGCAACAGTTGGCACATTTGCCTGTCTGTGATGATAAACTGAGCCTCACCTCTGTTCAGTAAAAAAAATAGAAAGAGGTGGTTGGTTGCAGTGATATTCAGTGTGCTACATTGGCGACCCTGTTCGTGTCTCACTAATTATAGCAGGCGTGTGTATTTCGGGCTGTGGAGTATTTATACCCGTCCCTCATCACGCTTTCTCAGCCTGAAGTGGGTATGTTGACTGACTTAGACAGACCCGGTAAGACCTCAAGAGGATGGCAGAATGACATTTCAGATGGAGTTGAAAAATGAATTGGCTGCAAGAATGCAAAAGTAAAACCAGTTTTAAGAGCCACAGGTTTGCATACTGTTTAAGATTAAATAAAATACAAGTGGCCATATATTTTATTGTATAGAATATCACCCTTTAATAGAATATAAGGTCCAGCAATTAACTTGCCCTTTATTAACTGCCCTCTTAATAAGGACAGTGAGGATTGTTATTATTGTTTTGTATCTGTGGGGATAGTCTGTAGCTAGTTCACAGGGAATGACTGGGACTGGGTCTGTTTTGAATTAGTTTGTTTAAAGTGCATTTGCGTTGGCAATGTGAATGTTGATCAAACTGGGAAGTCTGCTCTGCTACAGGTGCTCCTCATTAGGCCTACCCAAAGCCTCCGTCTCTTCAATCATTGTACTGGAAAATCTAAAGTCACATCCACCCAAAAACACATCTTTGAGTATCAAACACTCACCCACTGAAGGCACGAAAGGTGACTGTAAGAAGTCTGTTATTTCCTTCTTCACAAACAACAGAAGGTGTTATGGTGATGTAAGTTCAGTACTTGAGTACTGAACTATTTTGTCAACAATCCTTTTTTAACGTATAATTGCTTTTTTTCTATAAATTGTGTTTTTCTACAGTTATTAAAACGTGGAAAAATCATATTATATTATTGTCATGATGGAATATCAGTGTTTTATCGATGTATTATTCTTTTGTTAACAGGCTGATCAGCTGACTGAGGAGCAGATTGCTGGTGAGGGCATACCGTAACCCTGTCTGGTTTGTTATAGGTTCAGCACATTAAATCTCCACCGAACCAGAGAAACTAGGCTGTCTTAAGAGATAACCAGGGTACATAAGCATGTCAGTGAGGACATAAGCTGTTGGTAGACATGGCTAAAATGAAAATCAGCAAGACTCACAGGAGTCACGGGATGAAACCTGACTTGAAAAGCTCACATTTACACATTAAATTTAGAAATGTTACAATCAGTGCTTTTACTCAGGGTATGTTGTATTGTAGATCAGGGGATATCAGTCCAGTGCCCAACAGGTTTTGTTCCCCCCTAGAATTGAAATAGTCATGAACAGACCCTGTTAGTTCTCAGCATGTGTTTGCTACTCAGACGGCTTGTCTTCATATCAACGTGAATGCCCGTGACATACTTGTGGTGTTATTTCTGTAAATGCACAGAGTTCAAGGAGGCGTTCTCGCTGTTTGACAAGGATGGTGACGGCACAATCACTACCAAGGAGCTGGGGACTGTGATGCGCTCTCTGGGACAGAACCCCACTGAGGCTGAGCTCCAGGACATGATCAATGAGGTGGATGCTGATGGTGAGACAACAAAATGACCTTACTTGTTGAAACTTATACTTGGTAAAATTTTAAGGGTAATCTTCATGTCAGATGTGTCTTTCTGACCATTATGACATTTATATATACAGATTGCTGAGATGAGTAGATGTGTTGGTTGGGTTCCTCTCTCGGTTGAATGCAATCTGTTCTTGTAGGCACAACTGTTTGGGTACTTCATAAAAATGTGAGCCGTTTCCTTGAAGCGTTGCATCTTCTTGGATTCATATATGCTCTTTTTTGAGTGACAAAAGTATCGCAGTAACTCTAACCTCACATTGGCTCTATGACTGTGCAGGCAATGGTACAATTGACTTTCCTGAGTTCCTGACCATGATGGCCCGGAAGATGAAAGACACAGACAGTGAGGAGGAGATCAGAGAAGCCTTCAGAGTCTTTGACAAGGTTTGTTAGGTCTGAATAGACCAAGAATTACTAGCACCACTCAACAACATTAGCCACTGTTCTTTTCCACAGATTTGTATATCCATTGCATCCTTGTCTTGGCAAGATGAAAAGACAAAAGATGTTAAACACCCTTCATGTAATAATTTCCTGTATGTTTAAAGAGAGAGATGTAACCGATCTTCAGAGGCTTTTAGTTGCTGTGTAAAATGGTAAATGGTTGGCATAACAGTCGGTCTTCTGTTGGCCATCGGCAGGATGGGAACGGCTACATCAGTGCAGCAGAGCTACGACACGTCATGACAAACTTAGGGGAGAAGCTCACCGACGAGGAGGTGGATGAAATGATCCGCGAGGCTGACATCGACGGCGATGGTCAGGTCAACTATGAGGGTGAGATGTTCTCTTTGGTGGCTTTCTGCCTGAAAAGGCGTTTATTGGTTTAGTGATTGAAATGAACATTAACCGCAACTCTGTCACTGCTTGTGTTATTCTTCTCTTTGCCATTTGTTTTCACTGTGCTACTAAGAAAGAAATGTAATAACCGTTACGATAGGCTCTCACAAACTTGCAACAAATTCCTGTACCAGAAGCCTTAACCGCTTCTCCTTCTTTGCATCTGTCATTTAAGCCTTGTTTTCTGTCCTCTTCACAGAGTTCGTCCAGATGATGACCGCCAAGTGAAGGGAAGACTGAAAGTTCTCTCAACGTTGCTTGTCCTCTTAAGATCTCTGTCTGTAAGAACCAAAAAAGGAACAATAATCAAACGATAAACTAACCCCCTTCCCCCCTAAAACCACTTATCTGTAAAATGTAACAATTTCTGCTTCGGTACATCCAAATACTTCTAAGGTATCTGTTTAGCAAACACCAACAGAATAATCCCTGAAGAAGTTAACGGACCAAGCTTTAAGAGGTCCAAGGCCCCGTACTTCAGACCAAGATTCTACTGAGTCACCCAGTTCCTGATTAATTTAGAGGAAAGCGCAACACTGAAAAGGCAGAGGGATTGGAGCCCATGCCACAGTCTGTCTAGAGGAGTTGGCTATTTAATTACTTCCAATATTCAACAAAGAACTCTAAATACTGAATTGAGTCCTCTCCTTGCATGCACCCTTTCTGTGGCGGTCTCATGTCACAACGAGGTGGCTCTGATCCCATCAGAGGAAGTGGTCAGACTGTGTACACACTGGAGGTATATACATTACTATATAGCTATATATCTGTAAAAATTTGTGTCACTATTGATTATTGCAAGAGCAAATAGTTGCGATGTAGGGTGTTCATTGGTGCTCGGTCGCAGTCCTTATACCTGGGAAGAGTTCGGATGATAATGAGAGACTGAGAAGTGCTAACGGGGTTTTCCTCCTGGGGTTGGTATGTTGTCTGGTTTTTAGTCGGGGGCTTCGCAGCGTACCTGCAGCACTGATTGGAGACACTAGTATGTTGTATTTGTTCAGGAGGATTATTGTGAAAACACTCGAGGACTGCAGTTAATACATTTGTTCTGCAATCAGATATCCTGATGATACAATATTGATGTAATGCTTTATAAATGTGTTCTCAAATATTAGTGTATTGATGACAAACTTTGGTCACCAAATATATCTATATCTATATATATATATTAGTGTATCGTAAAGTTTGCATTGCCTATTGTGGTAGTAAATGACCTGTGACATGTTTTCTCCTTGGTTTTGAAATGTGCCATAATACTCTATAAAACGCCTCAACCTTCTTGCAAGACTCGTAGTTCATAAGAATATAATACATCTATTTAATATAATAACATATAAACATACAGGAAGTTTAACATGTTTGCACTTTGGTATAAACCATGTGGTTACAAAAAACAAGTTTTGTTGTAAATGAAGAAAAAGAAACCAAATGTCACTGTTGCTGCTGCTGCTATAACAATTCAAATGTAACACTCATTTCTCGTCCTTGTTGGTGTCCGATCTTTCGATTTGTAGTCCGGTGATTCAAACTATCATCTGCTTGCTGTTTTACTCAACAGAATACATTTACTGTATATGCACAAAATTGACTGGTGGCGGGGGTGATGTGTTGGATTGGAGCTGTCGGAATGACACTTCCAGGTGGGTTGTAGCAAAGATTTCAGCTTTAGAAGTGAGATGGTCGAGTGTTGAACAGTTGGCTTAAGAATTCCTCAAAGCGTGAAACTTAAACACTGCTTTGTTTGAGGCGTTTTAATTGGTTACCTTTTTGATTCGGATGTCGGAAAGTAAATGGACTGTTAACTTCTGAAAGTATCTAAAAAATATAAAGATGTGATATATTTTACATAAATCAATAAATTGAGCTTTACTTCATCTACACTTTTTTTGTCATTGTTTAAGGTGAATCTCAATTGTACACACTTTCTGCACACACACACACACACACACACACTTCCTGTGCCAGAAAGGTGCACTAATCCCATCCAGGCTGTCTCGGACTGGGTCAGGGCAAGTCACTCTAGCTCTACACTGGGGAACTATCCCAGGCACAGGCTATATTTAGTGGCTCCTGAGATTGTATGAGGAGCCCGTTGTAATCCGGGTCAGCTTGGGGCATCACCTATAACCCACACAAATGCAAACGAGGAGCCCTTGCTGACAGGCAACACCGGCGGCTAATGGGACGAGGTGTTTTCTGGGGCAGGTAGATGTGATTGGACGTCGCGTCCACATGCTAATCGCATAAGTAGATCAATCAAGCAGGAGCACACTCAGCAGGACAAGACGTACAGCGTTACAGGCTTGTTCAGGTGTGATTATCCCGGTCTGGTTGTGCCATGGCAGGTGTAGGTCCCACCGTGCTGGGCAATAACTGTCAGAATTATAAATATTATTAAAAATCATGCTGGTTTCATGAGGCACTTAATATAAATCATACAAGTAGGGAGCTTCCAGGTTCTGAGTGTTATTCATTTTACAGTGAGCCTCAAATCTACAGCATTTATTCAGCACTGTACTTAAATACAAGGTTGAATGTACGTATACTTTGCAAGAATTTCTAAAAAATATCTTTTAACTCCACAACTCAACAGCTATAAATTGTACACACAAAAAATACTTTTACAATTTGATGCCATATTGTAGATTAAACTGCCCACCACAAGTTTGAACCAGCTCCACTTCAATGTTCATGCATCACATAATATCAGGCAGCATTTTTACAACAAAGGACAACATTTACGTTGATACTTTAAATATGTTTTGTTGATACATACACACATAAGTGAGTATTTGTACAGTGTATCGCTGCTTTCACTTCAGCAAACAATCTGAATACTTCTTGGTAGAATAAGTATTGTTTGTACACGTATCTCAAAACTGTACAAAGTACTTGAATGTACCAAATTACTTTGAACCACTGTAAAAGATATATATATTTTTTTTACCAAGGATCAGTTACTATGCATCAGCAGATGATTTTACCCCTACTTCAACGCTAGGTGGCGTTGTTTCAACACCTTCTCACTGCTGAAATGTGCTGCACATTCAATAAGACAGGAAGAAGCCAAGCAACTTTAACTGAAAGCAGCAGAATGAACGGATGTTTTTAGTTATATTTTTTAATGAATTATACGCTGCTTGTTTTGAGCCCGAGAGTTTGAGTTAACTGCAGAAATCGGACGTGTGTGTGTGTGTGTGTGTGTGTGGGGTAAGTTATTCATGTGTTTGCTTGAGTGCACCACACCCACGACCCATAACTGTGTACACTTTGCAGTGTAACCTAACCGGCCCGTTGCCTGAGAAACACTGAGTGCTCCTCTTCGTGCTCATTATTCCTCTGGGAGGAGGTCGTGGTGCGTTACATGCCCTGTCCTGAACATCATTTTTTAGCATGTTTTTACGGTTCATTTAATGCAATAAATCACGTCCCTATCTTTCCACGAACATTCACAACCGAATCTCCCTCCCATCGCCTGACATCGGCCACTTCGAGGTGATTCACCTGCTTCTTGCCAAACTTTCTCCGTTTGCGTCTGACTAAACCAACATCGTTGACATGTTTGCTTTGTCCTGCACACTGTGCTGTCTTCTTTCAAGCCTCTTCAGAACAACATGACATCCTTTAACAGCCATTACCATTGTTGACTCATCAGGCCTGTTGTGGTGGAGAATTAATCAGCAGCGTCACAGAAACAAACGTGGAAACAGATGAGTGTCAGGGTGTGGGGTTTGTTTCCTTTCAGCGGTTCATGGTTCCTGGACACAGATGTGGTCTCGCTGGCTCTACTTGATCCACACTCACATCTCCACCTTTGTTATCTGACCAGCATCAACTACAATGTGCTGTTTTAAGAACCACATGACCGTTTGTCCAGACTAATTAATGATCACATGATATGTTATTTTTTATTTATTTATGTATTTTAATTTTTTATTTATTTATTCACGTTGAACTATGCTTCCTTATTCCTTGTGAGAACATTCTTATATTTCTAATTTTTCTTTTATTTTTAGATCAACTTTTTCCTTTATTCCCCTCTGTATTGGTCAGTTATTGGAGAGAGAGACACACACAGGGGTATTAACTGCTCCCTCTTTGCATAGTTGTTGGTAAATGCTAAAAAAGGAAAGCAAATAAATCAGCATTCATTTCACACAGTAATGAAACCAGATGTCCGTGTGATCTACAGTCATATTTCCAACTAAACGCAAATATCTAAATATCTAAATATATATATATATATGATAACCACAATGTGGACATGTGTCATGCTTTCCGTTTTATGAGCTGATAAAGAGAGCATTACTAAAGTAATCCTCCAAATGAATTTCAAAGTCGCCTTTTAAATAAGATGCTCTTGTTCTCTTTTGAAGCCACATTTATGTGTTAAACTGTATTTAATCACGCTGTCTAATGTGCCTTTATGCAGTTGCGTTTAAAGCTTTGATGACTCTTAATTTATAAAATGTGTTCATGTTAAGAATTCACCCTGTTTGGTGTTCCTGTCAATATCCTGCCACTTCCATGTGATCAGCTCACCTTCCTCGCCCTTTTCCACACCTGACTTTCATGGTCTTCATCAGCCACTCACTCATATACCAGCCCAGGTTCACTTACCCTTATATAAAGACTGTGTCATAAATCATTTTCTATTCTTTTCAAAATGAAAACCACTCGGGTTATTTAAACTGCTAATAAAATAAAATGTAATGAAAGCCACTGGTTAGATGGTATTTCAAATGGGATTTATGGATGAGTCCTCCCATATTATGAGCTCCAATCAATAAAAGAAATTGATGCCAGAAGAAACTAATAGGTTTCTCCTGTGGCCTTAAATGGTTAGTTCTCAGGACGTTATTCGTCATGAATACATCAGCCAAGTATTAAATGGGAAGTTCCCACCAAGTCGCTTTCTACTTACAGACCACATTGGGTTTTTTTTATCTCGACTGTAACGAGCTGTGCTGTGTGTCCAGTAACCTCGAGAACCAGCCCAAAATACTGTAATAGCTGATGAACAAATATATTTAGTACAAAACTGCTAAACTGTAGTTTTATTTTGTTCATTTCTTTTCTTTTCATCACCAAAATCACTCTGAGAACTTTTAAAATTACATTCTGGACTCATGCAGACGGTATTTTACGGCTGATAAAAGCAATCTTGACTCAAGGTCCACCTATGCTTGTTCTGGAGCTTTCAATCATATGACGTGGTCTTTATCACCGATGGAGTTTGTCCCAGAGCTTTAATGATTTTAATGATCTGGTGCATGGGGCACCCTGTAGCGTTTGTATAGTAAGTACTGTAAAGGTGGAGGATGGGTCAAACAAACACAGGACTTTCAAGCAGGACACCGGTGTTTGAGAAAAATCCTGTTAGTGATGTTTGTGACGTGTTTTCCATACGATTACCATCCTAAACCTTACTAAGTGGTTTTGCTGCTTTCATCTGCCTCTGACAACACATCAGTAGAACGATATAGGTGATGAATAGTCGGTGTCAGATATCCCAATTTACTGCTCACTAGTGAGCAAACTATTCAGTACAGAGTGAAGTGAACGATGGTGTCTAAACTCCAGGATGGAAGAATGGAAAGAGAAGTGAAAACATCTCCACACGATCAGAAAGGGGAACTACATAGTTTGTAACCTCTCTCCTTCCTGTCAGCAGAGCCGGTGAAGGCTGAAGCGATGTTTCACTTTGGTAGAGTTTTACTTGGAAAATGATGATCATTAAGCGTTGGACTGAGGGAGTCTGGACTTTTCTTCATGTCATACCGATATAGATCTAACATTTTGAGACTGTAATCGCTCCAAACATCCACACAAAGGTGTGAAACCTTCTTCCTGGCTGCATCTAACTGCCTCTATTGTCTTGATATTAGGAATTTTTTTTCAGGATCCTTTTCTCTTGGTATGTGGAAATGTAGTCCGAGACGACGTCCATGCCAGCAGAGGCCTGTTTAGACAGAGACAGCAGGGGAAGCTCCTGAAAATAAAAACAACCCACCTCTGTTAGCAGAGAAAACATCAGCGAATTCCATTATGGTTTGAATTACATCAATTATTTCTGTATTATGGTTGCCTGTGTGTTCTGTGTTACTGTCACGTCATTCAACACTTCAGTTTATCATTTCTTGGTAAGCAATGCACACCTTTTTTTTATTTAAATGGTATCAATAAAGACTAGAGGCAAAAAATGAGAAAATGTCATCATGAACTGAAAAGAAATGTCTCATATCATGTGAAATCAAATGAGGCTGGGTTACATTGCAGTAGCTCCCTTTGTGTCCATGCTTGTTCCTCAAGACTTTAGAAGTCCCTGTGGTTCTTGCCCTGGATTGGTCAAGTCAGAATATATTTGTGTACACACGCTCAAGCTCACATATTATGCATACACATATGCAAAGCTGCAGGATAATACAAATACAAACCTTGAAAGTGAAACAAAAAGTTATTTACTTATTTTACTTTAAAAGAGTCTTGGCTATTTAGCCTCCGTCGAGCCACAGAATTCAGTTTACAGAATTTCAAGCTTCAATACGTGTCGAAACAAGAAGCATCTAAACGTATTATACCTGGTTTTAATGTGTTTTTAACTTTTTTGATGCATTTATTATGTCATACTGGAGAGATGTGATCAAAGTCAAATTTCTATGTAGGCAAAATCTGATTCTCCAGTTTTTACCTGTTTTCCTGAATATATATATATATATATATATATATATATATATATATATATGAGGTCCACATCCCATGTTACTGCACAACCAATGTGCTTTGTGATACACATCTAAGTCAAGCTGCAGGACATTACAGTTAAATACTGTGTATGGAACGATTAAGTGAGCGTGAAAAACACACAGACTTCTACTGTGATAACCTTCAGGTAAACACATGAACACGTATCTGGGATTGAAATACAACCAAAGTATATTCAACAGCATTTCAACTGTGTGTGTGTGTGTGTGTGTGTGTGTGTGGTCTCACTGCAGCATCTCCATCACCATCTCCAGCTCATGTCTTTACACTCGGTCAGCTCCAGCTCATTGAACATTGTTTACCGTTATTTAAGTAAAAACCTGTTTTGCGTCACCGGCCTTCAGAATGTGAAAACAAACACAGATCAGGAATTTGACATGTGGTTGTGACACACAGCTGAAAAACATGCACCGGCTCATTCAATAAACACTTCCATGATTTACCTGATGCTTATCAATCCATTAAAACAGGCTGTAATAATTAGAGAGGAATGCTCGTCAAATTTGGCAATCAGGCTCCTAAGTTAAAAAAAAATGCATTTTTTCCCTTCATATTCCAGCTTTCACCTCAGAGATTCTGCTTTCAATTAGGGTGGAAGAGTCAGATAAAACCAGCCAAGAACAAATCTCCTGTGCGCCATGTATTTCATAAATGTGGTCAAAACAATGTCATGCGATAATTCCATCCAGGAATTATGAGTAATCATAAAACATTTTTCTTTACTGGTTTTGACCGGTACTGGTTCTCTACTGGAAATTCTGATATTGGTTGTTCCCGTTCCCACCAACAAACAGAGGCTGGTGCTTAGATAACAGAAAACAAGCCAGATGGTTGACAAGCGACACCTCATTCATTTAATGGCCAGTGGAAAGGAGTCTGGTTTTCTCTGGGATTCGATCAGAGGAGGAAATTATGCTAACCAGACCTAGAACATCCATGTTATGATGAGGCAGCTCCAGAACAAACACATGCACGGCACTTGCCTGTGCATGTTTCTGTTCATACTTATGCACGATCTTATGTGATTAATCAATTCAGTTTTGATTCCACAGCTAACCTAGTTAGTAGCAGTATCATGACTCGTTACCCAGCTGGATGTCGCCAGACAACAAAAACAAGAGAATTCAATAAACGTTTTCTTTTCTGTCCCCCACGACGGATGGATCAAAATGTTTTCAGTGTTATGTGATATGTTCCCACTTTTCATCTGGATGAGGGCACGCCGTGTCTTAACATGCTAACGGGTCATACAGGTATTTATAGTTTGTATTGAGCGACTTGTCTTTTCCTTCTTTATGAGAAAAAGTAGAGAAAGTTGCAATGTCCTGTTTTCAAAAAACCCTTCCATCCATCCAACCATCCATCCATCAATCATCCATCCATCCATCCATCCATCCATCCATCCATCCATCAATCATCCATCCATCCATCCATCCATCCATCCATCCATCCAACCATCCATCAATCATCCATCCATCCATCCATCCATCCAACTATCCATCCATCCATCCATCCATCCATCCAACCATCCATCCATCAATCATCCATCCATCCATCCATCCATCAATCATCCATCCATCCAACCATCCATCAATCATCCATCCATCCAACCATCCATCCATCAATCATCCATCCATCCATCCATCCATCCATCCATCCATCCATCCATCCATCCATCAATCATCCATCCATCCATCCATCCATCCATCCATCCATCCATCATCATCCATCCATCCATCCATCCATCAATCATCCATCCATCCATCCATCCATCCATCAATCATCCATCCATCCATCCATCCATCCATCCATCCATCAATCATCCATCCATCCATCCATCCATCACATCATCCATCCATCCATCCATCCATCCATCAATCATCCATCCATCCATCCAACCATCCATCAATCATCCATCCATCCATCCATCCATCCATCATCCATCCATCCATCCATCCATCAATCATCCATCCATCCATCCATCCATCCATCAATCATCCATCCATCCATCCAACCATCCATCCATCCATCAATCATCCATCCATCCATCCATCCATCATCCATCCATCCATCCATCCATCAATCATCCATCCATCCATCCATCCATCCATCAATCATCCATCCATCCATCCAACCATCCATCCATCAATCATCCATCCATCCATCCATCAATCATCCATCCATCCATCCATCCAACCATCCATCCATCAATCATCCATCCATCCAACCATCCATCCATCAATCATCCATCCATCCACCACCATCCATCCATCATCCATCCATCCATCCATCCATCCATAAGGGCAGTTTGAGTCACCACACCTGTTTCTCCTGTAATCAATAACGTGTAACCAAACACCAGCATCTCAAATCTCTGCACTGTAAAGCTCTTATTTATCATATTACTTGTGTAAAGTGTCAAGATGTTATGATTTGCGTGTCTCCTCGGTATGTTTCAAGAATGTCTGTGTGTTTTGAGCGCCCGTGTCTGTGTTTATCTAAAGATGGCAGCCTGGTTTGTTTTATCGCCAGAGCAACTGTAACACACCAGGCTGGCATCCAGGCCTTTAGGTGTCTTTTGGTAGTCACAAGTAAATGGTAGCTTTGTTTGTCATTGAGGGCTGGAGAGATGGAGTGAAACTGAGAAGATGATTAAAAGCAAATATCTGCATGTCTTTGTTAAACAGTATGACAGCGGCCGTGCCAGCAGGCTACCACCCACTACACTGTGTAACTGTGCATCATCACTTTCACTTACAGAGTGCAGGACGCCGAGAAACGTGATCTCCATTACTCCATTCACAATTGAACACTGGCTCTGGGCTCTTATCATTATGTCCTGTCAATAACAGCAACAGGAAGCAAATGAGGACAATTAGAGAGAGGGGAAACCGAGTGATAAAACATAATTACGATGCAGCCTATTTTCTCCGTTGTGTTGATTATATTGCTGTACGTCTCATTTTAAGGTGTTGTGAAAAAAGAAACCAATAAGGAGAGCAGCTGTTCAGGACTTTCATTAAGTGAATGGGTGATGGGTTCATTATGTGTCATTTTATATCCATCAACCAACATGTCATCACAGCAGTCGGCTCCAGCTGTTCATTTGTTCTCCTATTTTCGAACTGATTCACTTTGCCATCTCGAAAGGTTCCTCACTCGTGCACAGGAGCTTCCACTTCGGGATTAGACCTCTGCTCGGGTTGATGTCGGGAGATAATCACGTACATGACGTACTAATAATAACTTTAATTACAAAGTGGGAAGTTGTAGCTGGTGGAACAGAGCAGAGTGTTCGAAAGTCAGATGCAGCCGTCTGAGTTCAACACAATAACCAAAATGTGAAGCAAATACTGTCAACATCAAGACGAACCTGCAAAGCTAGTGTTGGCTGTAATCGTATAATTCACGGGTCAATCAGATCAATTAAAACACAGCTTTAGTAACTTCTACTGTGTTTGGACAAATGAATGAGGTCACACATTTCCGTGGGATGAAAGCTTATTTTGGAAATTACAGCTGCTCCTGCAATGATGGAGAATAATTGATTACTTGAAAATGTCAATTTAATGTCCTTTTATGTGTTTACTTGACTAAAACTTCTCTGGAGGCATATGAGTGATCTGTAAAGTATGATGTATTACTTTCAAATAAAAAAAATGACATTGTTTCTGCCTTCAAATTTGTTTTTGTTACAAATGATATGCTAATATAACATCTGATGAATCTGCATAGTATAGCTTGTGTATGTAGATATGTTTGATGACAGTACTCTGCTGAAGGTAAAAGGGTTTTGCTAAATAAGCTATTTATGTTTTTATCAGTATTTGATCTACTTAAGAATTGCAATTGTCCCAATTGTTGCTGTATGGGTGTTGTGTGCCAAGTTCAAATATCTGACGGCATATTCAGGAGTAAATCTTAAACCTGAGGGCTGTATCAAAGAGGATTTACCCCTCTGTACTTCACCGAAGGCTGTGTGTCCACAAATAGCCTTCAACAGAAGGTAAATGATCTAGAACTAACGAAGAAAACCAGCAGGCAAGACTTGCTCTCATGGCAGACTCAGGTTTCTCCCTTTTCTTGGTCGAGTTGCAGAAAAGAATGAAATGAAATGTAAACTAGCCGAGATTAAGGCTATTGAAAGCAGCTTTTTAAAAACCAACAGATGCTGCCAAACCAAACACTTACACAAAAGACTTATTAGATTACATATTTTTCTGAGTCATGGTGTTGAACAAGCCAATTCTGACCAAAGTGTCAGTGTTTCGGGACATCGGGCCCCTGAAGCTCAACTGCGTCAATGTCAATTGTTTGTACGTGTGTTTTCTGTCATTCACCACACACACACACACACACACACACACACACACACACACACACACACACACACACACACAATACAGATCTCCTACAGTCCACCTGTAAAGTAATGTTTGTTTGTGTGCTCATAATGAATCTGCTTCTATTGAGGGAACAATGAAGAGTAGGCAGTCCACTGTGATTGGTTGTTAGCAGAAACAAAGTTATTCAGTCCCTTAGGCCCTTAATTCATAATTAATATTAATAATATCTGTGCGCGTGTTTAACTGAGAAGCACAGCGGCGCCGGCGCGGCGGCAGCGGCAACGGCAGCGGCAGTGGCAGAAGCAGCGGCGGCAGAGGCGGCAGTGGCAGAAGCAGCGGCGGCAGAGGCGGCAGTGGCAGAAGCAGCGGCGGCAGAGGCGGCAGTGGCAGAAGCAGCAGCAGCGGCAGCGGCAGCGGCAGTGGCAGAAGCAGCGGCGGCAGAGGCGGCAGTGGCAGAAGCAGCAGCAGCGGCAGCGGCAGTGGCAGAAGCAGCGGCGGCAGAGGCGGCAGAGGCGGCAGAGGCGGCAGAGGCGGCAGCAGCAGAAGCAGCGGCGGCAGCGGCAGAAGCAGCGGCGGCAGAGCGGCTACAGCGGTGGTGGTGGGTGGGACTCCGACTCAGCATCGATCCGACGCTAACTGGGAGGCGCAGAAAGAGTCAGACGGGGTAAAAAGTCCGCGGAGCTTGTTCAGTGTTTCTCTCTGCTCCGTGAGTTCAGCGTGTTATCATCAGCCGACATGTTGATGAATATTTAACAAACCAGGAGCCTGAATCTGCGGAACAAGAAGAAGAAGGTTACTTTTAAACAGCGTGTCGCTTCTTTCCGGAGCCAGTGAAAGGTGGGTCATTGTCACTAAAACTTTTTTGTTTTTTTTGTCAGGTGAGAGAGGAAGAAAAGCATTCACATTGTTATATCTGAGCGTCTTTATTTCTTTCTATCTCTCTGTCATTTGGTTCACAGAAGTATTTCTAGACGAGCCAGAGAGTGAAGCACGTCTTTGAGTCAACGCAGCATTATGGGACTTATCACACACCTCTGCCTCCTGGTGTCAAGAGGTCACGCTCTGCATTCGTCGTCCTTGATTCCACACTGAGCCACAGGCTTCCCTGTTCACCATGAACCAAAGCGTGCTCTCCAACCAGGCGTGTAACAACACCACCTGCAATGACACCCTCGACGTGATCGGGGACGGCAAGCCCCTGACGAGCATCATCATGTTTTTGGCCGCTGTGGTGGGGAACCTGCTGGCCCTCTTCATCCTCGGGGTGCACCAGAAGGAGCACCGGTCCAGGTCTTCTGTCTTCTGCATCCTGGTGACCGGCCTGGCCCTCACCGACCTGCTGGGCACCTGCCTCCTCAGCCCGCCTGTGTTCATCTGCTACGCCCGCAACGCCTCCCTGATAAATCTGGGCGGCGTTGGCCTGTGCAAGCTCTTTGGCTTCGCCATGAGCTTCTTTGGCCTGGCGCCCACACTCATCCTGTGCGCCATGGCCGTGGAGCGCTGCCTGGCCATCAGCCACCCTTACTTTTACTCTGTACACATCCGCCACAGATTTGCCAAGTTCACCCTTTTCTTTATTTACCTCTTTTCTTTGGCCTTCTGCCTGCTGCCGTACGTGGGCTACGGCAAATTCAGACAGTACTGTCCCGGGACGTGGTGCTTCATCGACATGGATGCCACGGGGGACGAGCAGGCCAGCTTGGTGCTGGCCTTCTCTCTGTCCTACTCCTCTCTCATGGCTCTGCTGATCTTCGCCGTGTTCCTGTGCAACGGCTCGGTGATCGTCAGCTTGTGCCAGATGCACCGGAGCCAGATGATGCGGCGCGGCTCGGTGGGGTCGTCGGGGAGGAGGAGGAGGCTGAGCCTGGCCTGGTTCGTCCAGGGGGAAGAGGAGGTGGACCACCTGATGCTGCTGGCCGTCATCACCGTCATCTTCGTGGTCTGCTCCCTGCCACTCACCGTGAGTTCATTGTTGACTTCCCTCTGTGTGTGTGTGTGTGTGTGTGTGTGTGTTGTTGTTCCTCAACACTTTTGGCACATTTCACCTCTGAATCACGACATGTTGGATTTTTGGGAAGAAAGAGCTGACAGACTGATGTGTCATTTACTCACATGTCAAAACATGAAACTCTTCAGCAAAATCAAAAGAAGTAAAAGAAAGCTTGTGCTTTGAAGGGAAACGAAGACAGGGAGTTTTAAGTGATTGTTATTGTAATTAACACTGGCACGCTGAGATCAGAGGTCAAAATGAATTCCTTCCAATCATTCTGTAATGGTTATGTACATAGAAAGCACTGCAGGCATGGTGACCGTTGATGCTTTTGTTTCTGTGGTTTGTTTGTCTGCCGGTTGGAGTCTCCCTTAACGGTCGTGTAGCAGCTCCATTAATATAAAGGTGTGCCTGAGAGACACTAACAAGGCATGTGTGGCAAAGTGTGAGTGTGTGCGTGTGCGTGTGTGTGTGTGTGTGTGTGTTCGTGCCTACTTAGCTGTATGTCTGTCCCAGTTTAAGAGGACTGGGCCAAACCTGACAACCCTGGAGGACTGGTCTGGCCCTGCCTTTCCCAGAGGGCAGGGCTCCTCTGGGAGGAGTCCGCTGTCAACCTGCCGCCCCCCCCCAGCTCATGCTCAGGAGCATTACACTAGTGAGGAAAGTCAAGTTTGGTGGTAAAAGAAACAGCTGCAGGATGTGATTAATCAGCTTTACATTAGAGGCCTTTTATAACCGTACGTTATCCTCATTAACAGCGGAGGTGTGATGATCAGCTAGTTTACAGGAAGCTGTAAAATGTGTCCTCGCTCTTTCCCGACTACTCACTGTCTGCATCTGGAGGGTTTGTGGTAACGTTTGGCCCGGAGGTTTGACTAACCTACATGCAGCAGCGTTTCCCCAGTGATGAGGAAGAGAGGGCCCGGGGGAAAGTCATGACAACACACACTTATGAGTCAGACTTCAGGAAACTGAAAACCCCAAGTTCACCACTCGTAGGTGTATTCGAGTTGTGTCTGGTTCACGTATATATATATATATATATATTTCTATTTCCATAGAAAATCGGTCAACAACTCGCAGTTTCGCCGAGACCTTCATTACCTCTGTGGTCATTTTCATTGAGGAAGTTTCACTTCTGAAACTACCCTGTTCTCTAAATTGATTTCATTACTTAACAATCCTATTTTTAGCTTTACTCATCAATGTGCAAGTGCACCTCGGCACACTTCACGTGTTTCCAGAGAAATGCCGCTTCATGATTAATACCAGTTGGTTTACCCGAAGCGCTACTGATGTTGGTGGAAAAGGTTTGATTGTTTATCATAATGACAATGCAGTAAAGTGCTTACTCGTCCTCCCTGACACAGTTCAGAAGTTCCTTCTCATTCATCTTCCATGTACCGGTAACCCTTGATGCTTTCGAGCTCTGCAGACTGAGCCCCGTCTGCAGGGACAGCTGGTAGATGGAAATGCGATAAAAGAAAACTGTAGAATGAGAAAACATGAATTATTTCCAGCATCCTCTGCCACACAGGCATGATACGGACTTTATACTTCCAGGATCTTGTATTTGTTGAGCGGCTTTTGGACTAAAATAGACGAGGCAGTGTTTGCTCTGTGCATTTCTGAGCTGTGACTGATTCTTCAGTCCCAGCAAGGTTATTCATTATTCAGGAAGCAAAAATTCACATGTTGTGGTTTGGATCAAGGAAGTGGTGATGATCAGATGTGTGGGAATTTCGTGTGGAGGTGGTGTCATTTAAGAGTAATCTACTGGTGGTGAATGTTTGTCCTGTTCACTGTTGACCTGAATCTTCTCAGGCTTGTCACTCCACAGCCTTGTGTTGTATATCACCTCCCACCAGTTTAAACCTGCAGTGTGCTACAGCAGTAGACAGCCGACGGCGATACGGTGCTATCAAACAAAAGAAGTTGATGCAATGAATGTTATGACTGCAGCTTATCTGTGAAAGGACTTTTGATTTGTTTGATGTAGCGTAAAACACGAGGTCCATCATGTTTGCTGATCAAAAAATCAATTTCCAGCTGTAGAAGTTGATTATCTTCCCCTCACAGTGTCGTCACACACGGAGATACATTAATCAAGGTGCATCACCATCCAACCGTTATCTGTAACTGCTCACAAGCATTGATCATCGTGAATTTCCTTTATCAGGATAACCCTGAATTAAAAAAGCTAGAAGAGCCTGATGCAAATAATAGACCTCCAGGAATGAGCAGAAAGAGCAGACGCCATGTTGCTATTTAAAAAAGAAAAATGTATAGATTGTAGTAGAGTCATTCAGTGTCATTTCATCAAATGCCTCCCACCTGACCATCTCAGAATGTCCTGAAAAAGTACAAAGACACACTTGTTAATAGGACAAATCCAAAATATTAGGTCTCTACTGTCAATAGTTTTGTCATGAAACATCATTGAATGAAGGGTAGTTTAGACGGTTTTTGGCATCATACTCTGAAAAGCCATTTTTAAACAGCAATATCTGGAAAACTATCTCACCTGTGGCCTTTTCTAAATTTTACAGTGTATATCTGTTACTAATAGCCTCCAGACATGGAATATCAGGGTGTAGCTCAATGATAACCTAGTATGGTAGGTATTTAAAATGAGGCTTGTTGAAATAAAGTAGTACATTTGAAGAGTGGCTGAGCTCCCATTTTTACAGATAAAAGACTTCTATCACTTCTGCCTCTATCTCTGGGGTTACCTTAAACATTCTACAAAATATGGTTTCTCTCAGATTATTAGTTTCACAGATATTAAGGCCCAAAAATGGAAGTAAACACATCTTTGTCCAACTTCAGAGTCATATTCCAAAACACTGACAACACGTATCAGGTCCAAACTTCTTCATATTCTTGTTAAAATCATATTAAAAAATTGGGAGGGTGTTTTGCCTCATTTTGTCGCAGTGAATTTTTTTAAATCCTGATATTTTTGGGGTTTTGTGGCCGTTTTTGGTACTGCATGTCCTAATATCCTACAAGTAAACATCACAGCAGGGCAATTCAATTGTGTTTTTTTACCATTTATCAAAGACTTGCATGTGACTAAATGCTACTGATAAATTTAGCCGTACGAAAACATTAAAATATATCACAGTTGTAGTTACAGAGGCAATAAGTGCTTGAATGTGAGTTAAACAGGGTGAAAGCAGCTTCTAATGTCTTAAACCATGAACAAACATAGCATAATATTGAAGACTGTACATTTTGTCATACTTTAAGTACATACATTACACAACCAAATCAAATAATAATCTTAATTTGAGCATAAAGATTTTACTTTACAGTAGAAAAGTCTCCAAAGTTCGATATTGAATCACAGTTTGTCTCTATGGTCAGGTGGGAAGATTTTCAGAAATTTGATGAAATGACACGGAATGACCCAGTAGTGATTGTCAGTCCTAAAGATTCAACTAAATCGATCTGCTAAAATAAATTCATAGAATGAATTGTTCACCAATAATCGATATAAATGTGTTTAATCGGATGAATCGTGATTCTTACTTATGATTAATGTTAATACGTTTAAGACACTCTCCCCTGCCAGCATGTAGTCTATTGAAAAATCTTCAAAATAACTGAGCAATGTTTAATTACATTTTTGTATTCAGCATAAAATATTATGCAGGACTACTGTTTTATAGAATAAATATGTTTAATAAGTAATTCTGTGGTCTGTTTATTTTTCACCTTTCAGAAGAATACTGATAGTCTCACTCGAATTATTGCATGTTTATTTCATGGATATAGAATTTTGGTTAAAAGTTACTGAATCGAATTGAATCGTTGCAAAAAAAAAAATAATAATAATTGTCCTTGAATCGAATCACCAACTACTGAATCGTTTATCAAATCGCTGTGAAGCCAAAGATTCAAACCCCTAATACATTGTTTTTATCTGGTAAATGGTAAATGGCCTCATTTATATAGCACTTTTCTCCAAAGCGCTTTACAGCAATGACTGACATTCACCCATTCATAAACACATTCACACACTGAAGGCGGAGTCAACCACGCAGGGTGACAGCCAGCTCGTCAGGAGCAATGAGGGTGAGGTGTCTTGCTCAGGGACACCAGGCACTCAGCTAGGAGGAGCCAGTGATCGAACCGGCAATCTTGCGGTTGCCAGCCAAACGCTCTACCTCCTGAGCTAAACCCCCCCATCTGTCCTTTACGATCTTCACTAAAAAATCAAATGCGTTCTGTGATGCATTAAAAATGTGTTTCTTCACAACAACAAAATATCAGGTAAAATGAGTCCAGTATGTTTTCCTGCCCCTTTTAGAGTTTTTAGCAGATTTTGTTGATGATATTGTGAATCGTAATAATTTTGGCCAATCATTAAATCCTCGTCCCATGCCTACTAGCCACTACATCAGCATGCCGCCCTGCACCACCAAATGGACAATACAATCAGAATACATTTAAGCAAGAGTAAAACATGGTTTGAATGATCCACGTTCATTGTGAGATGGAAAACATATAATCATCTTTGACATAATGCCTTTATTTTGAAATTCCTAAGGCAGGTCCGTCACCATTTCCATCCAGTGTAGCTACTTCTGCAAGGCTCAGTAAAAACATCTGATTTTAGTTTCTTTTTTACGAGTTGATATAAAAGACTGTGTAAAATAGGCTAATGATACTGTCTATTTATTGTAGGCCCCTGAACTGAATCAATGTCACAGATTTGGTGATATCAGCAAAGATCGTATTGTGATGAAACTTGTATTGATCACAAGCACAAATGCCAAACATTTGCTGGTTTCAGCTTCTGAAATGTGAGGATTCGCTGCTGATTGTTTCCAAATGAAATCTGTTTTTGACTCTCAATATTGAGATGTCACTTACTGTTTCCCTCTGAAAGGGAAATCAACACTCCTCCATTAGGCCTCTGGTCTTTCTCCTTTCTCTTTATAAATGATCAAATCTGTCTCCTGCAGGCGACAGGTACAGACTGATAGCTTGCTTGGAACAATCACTAATACCTCCCGCTCCATGCTGTTCCCATGGGAACCACAGCTGGCTGGGGGGCAATATGTTGCTCGTCAATATCTGGATCAATACAGTGCTGCACTCGTATAACAAGCTATTCAGCTATTCACCCGTTTAGCTCGAGCTCAATCACATTAATGGACATGGACTAAAAGCACAACGAAGCAAGGAGAAGAACTGATAACAACACACACAGAGGGCAAGTGACTTCATTCACTCCACTCTACATAGCAAATAGTTGTTTGCTTCAATGTTAATGCTCTGAATGTCAAATTGCTACTTTAATTGCTGAATCAATCAATCAATCAACCTTTATTTATACTCGTAGGACACTGAGGTTGTAAAGATTTTAAAGCAACAAAAAACATGCAATAACAGACAATTAAATATGGTTTAAGAATGGTGGACTAGAGGTTGGGAATTTTGAGAAGAATTCATGATACCCTGTGGAGTTTTTTAAACTTTGGTTTATTTTCATTGTGTCTCATTTTTGGAGTCATTTTGTTCCTTACCATCCAACGTTTGATCAATATGGGTCAATAAAAAATACAAAGGAATTCATTTCATGACATTTTTTATTCTTTTATTGAAAACTAAAATAAATGATGACATCAAACCATTTCCAATAGCTCTGAGCAAACTGGGCAAGAGGGATGGTTGTCAGGAAGAAGATAAACAACAGCTGTGACACATATACAGTCTCAGGGCATCATGCCTCCAGGAGTCAGTGCAGCACCTCATAAATCTGGGCTGTATGACAGACGGAGCAGAAGGAACACGTTTCAAAGGAAAGCAAAAGATCCTGTTGTTTAAAACCACTAAAAAATGAAGACAAATGTGTCAGTTTGTTTCCCTGCGGGACTTTAACAATAAGCATTACGCTAAATCAACCTTTAGAATAGTTTCAAAAGCAGCCAGGAGCTCTTCAGGCCCTCGGCAGGCCCAGTCAAAGCCGAGACTCGGCATGCCATTGGAAAATATGCAGAATGACAGCTATTGACTCCCCACCCTCCAAAGTGGATCCAGATTAAGTGAATCAGTGGGAAGAAGAAGGGGGAAGTCCCCTAATCCAGACGTATCCACGATGACTCAAAGATGAAATCCCTGTAATAGCTGAGGTGATATCAGACCAGTCTGCTTGTGCAACACGTGGAAATAATGGTTGAAGTCTCTGTGACGGTGGTGTGGTGTACCAGCACCGTTGAGTTTGAGACATGGGAGTGGTTCAGTCAGAGATGTGGAGTCCACAGAAGAGCCTATGTATTGTGCTTGAGGGGCTCCAGGTGCTGCTGGGAGGTACATGTCATTGTGAGCCTCATGCAGGAAAGGTGATGCTCTGCAATCAGCAGCTGTGGGCTGAACAAAGAGCTTTCCCTTTCTCAGCGGATGAACACTTAATCCGATGGTCCATTCAGCGTGTACACAACACACGGCCGCTTCGTGTACCTGCACATATTTACTCCTCTGAGTCGCAAGGTCACTTTTTACACGGTTTGAGCCTCACAGGAGGCGCAAATCTAATAAAGCTCCTAAATGAGGTTTAGGCATTGAACCCCTTTCATATGTTCCTACCTAAATGAATTACAAAAAGCATGGTGTGGCAGGTTTCTGTTATGGACAGACGGTTTGGAACAAACTCCCACCACATATTATACTTTTTTATTCCACTGTTTCCGTTTTGATGCCCGTGTTGATTTGTTGATTTGTTTTGTAAAGCACTTTGAGCTTCTCTTTATGTTATTAAAGGTGCTACATAGATAACGTGTTGATTATTTATTATCATTATTAAAGTGTGTGGTTGCTGAAGAACACGGCCTTAGGCTTCAGTCACACAATAAAAGGTGTGAGCAGGTGCTGAAGAGCTTTCTAAGGGCTGAGGCAAAGGATGATGAAAACCAGATGTGGAGAGCAGGTCGGAGATGGAAAACAGCAGAGGTCTTCGTTTCATGATTTGTTTTTAGTTATCCACAACATTATTCATGAGTCCCATCATGCATGCTCAATATAATATCTCTGTTGAGAGAACTTATTTGCAAACAGTTGCTTATTTGCACGTCCAGCAATTACATAGCAACGTTATCATTCATTCCGAGTCGTGTTTCTGGCCACCTGGTGAATGTAAGAGCAATATTCACGCTCGTTTAGCTCTGTTTTTGGTCTCCACCAACACCGGAGGAAAATATCCGGTTATTTAGCTGTTATTATGCCACATTTTCTCTAGGAATGAAACGTTTAGTCACAGCATTACTGTTGTACCTCAGGTAATACTGGTGAAATCTTGGCAGAATTGAAGTCAGTACCATATTAAAATAAGTACTGACTGCAAATCCATGAACAATATCCTGTTTGGGGCATTGTTTGTTCATGCATAATGCATTCTTGTGCCCTGCCCCTTGAATGATCTCCGTCTACTTCCAGTCAGACTGCTTGCAACATAATTTCTCTGCAGCTACATCTTGAAAAAATTACTTTGCTGGTACTAAAAGCTGGAGATGGGGGGAGAGAGAGAGACCCCCATCCTGTTGAACCCTCCACAACCCTTTAAATCACAGGCCATTAATTGCTAAAAATAACCGATAGCAGAATGGATACCATTCTTCCTTTTTGTGTTTGTAAATCGTTAACATGAGCAATTTGGCATACTGCATGTAGTCGCATTTCATTTTGACAAATACATGATTAAAGCAATGTAAAAACGGACCCAAAACATTTCTTTGATGTGCATTCACAATTTAACAAACATCTTGGAACAAAATCCCAGCAGTGTTGATACAAATGTGGAAATAGATGGTGGGTGGAAACATGTTTTTATCATTTGTGCTTGTCATGGACTGAGTCAGTCGGCAATGAGGAAAACAATAACTTAAAAAAAGGGGTTTTACCTTCCCAAAGCATAAGGTAACAAAATTTCTCAAGTGAAAATAATAAAGGACTGGGCCCATAAAAGGGGTCAAATTAACAGAACTGTTCAAAAGGCAACTGAACAAACTAACAGAAGGCAAAACAGACTAAAACAGACCTCCTAATAAATACAAGAGGGGAACTTATATACTGGGCGATCAGCCCATTCCAACACAAGAGGGGTTAACTTAAACACTAAACAAAAAAGACAAAAGACAACTTATAAATAAAGCTGATCAGGAAAATTAACTCATTAGAACAGACCATCTTTACCTAACCAAACTAAATGACATTACTAAGAGACTAATTATCTAAGGCAAATAATAAACTAAACTAAAGAATTAAATCTCCCCCCATGGTGCACCGGCCCTTGGGTTGGCCCAATTAGCAACGCCTGCTATAAGATGGCCGAGTTTGTGGGGGCGGATCCTTTTGCCTGGAGGATCCCAGCAGCATCCTCGGCATCGGTAACTCAAACAAAGTAAAATAAATGAGAAAATACTGAAACAAAGACTGTACAAAAGCTAACTAAATATGCGCGCTCAAATAGATAACTACTGTCAAATAATAAAGTGTGTTGAATGAAACTAATAACCTGTGTGTGATTCATTTAAGTACTTTATGTTAAACTAATAAACCAACCTAATCAAATATATAATGTGCATTAACAAAATGCCACTAACTTACAGAAACAAACGGTGTAATGGTGTGGGTGCAGAGGGTTACCACTGTCATGGCCAGCATCACAGTGCTGCTTTCAGAAGTTCTGCTATTATATTGACAAATAAATTGTATTTCATGGGGATCAGTAGATTGGGACTAGGTGACTGGGATGCAGTTACAGTTCATCTGTATAAACGATAATAATAACACATTTTCACTCAGCTGTGTGCATCTCTAGTTTCATGAAATGTAACTGTGCAGCTTCATTGTCCCTTTTAGTTCTGCCCATCGTGATTACAAAACTATTTGTGCCCGATAAAGATCCGTGGTCGCTCCAGGTCGGAGCAACTGATGATTTCAAGTTGCTGTGGGAGCATTAAACAAGTGCAGACATCTTACTTCCCCCTGATGAAACTTCTTCTCCAATAGACTGCTTTTAACTATTTATTACATTGACCAAATAATAAAATCGTATTGATCTTGGACCTATACACCTCCTCGGGAGATGGAGAGTGGTTAGCTCAGATAAATCCTCGTCTATAATCAATAGCTGCCTCCAGACCAAGTGTTTCTTTATGCAAACGAAGCGCTGTGGGTCTCTCGTATCTGTGTGAAAACAAGCGCAGCATCGAACAGAGAGATTATTTCCTTTCTCTTGCTACCACTTCCCGGGACATGCAGAACCTCTGACCAATCCAGTCAGTTAATTTAGATCTTATTAGATTTCAGCCTCTGAAATTAGAAATGAGAACAAAAGCAGTGAATTCTAAATTTTCTAACAAACCATTTGAAGAGGTCAATACATGGATCTTTTAAAGATGAAAGGTCTATTCAATAAAATGATGAGATTATAAATATAATCATTAGTTGCACTAGGTCCAAGAATCAGTCTGGGTCACATGATCAAGACTACAAATAATGTCTATTGGTCTATTGGTCTATATGTCTTCTTCATAAGATCTGATGCCACCAATTACCTCCAGAAGTCACATTATTTGTTAAATAAAGTCCACATTTGTGCCACATATTCTAAAAGAGCACCTGTATTATTTAATGCAATGGAAAGAATATGGCACCATGATAAACCTGCCAATAGAGGACCAATAATCACAGACAGGGAGGACTTTAAGCAGAGAGGCATTACATAAAATCCAAATAATAATCCATTTTCCAGGTTGAAATGCAAGACATTTTTAACAATGGGGCGAATGCTTCTGCATGGCTCTGTAAAGAGGGTTCATCAGAGAGATTGACTGAAATATTCACAGTTGTTGCCAAGACATACAGAAATTATCAGTAACTCTTTCACATGCAGCCGTTGACCGAATGTACAAACACATTAATGAACGCGTGTCCACAGTTATTTGTCCATCCATCAGCACTTTGGTTGTTCACACAGCATTGCGTGAAATGTGCTCCACACCCAGTTTCTCAACCTGCGGGGTGGGACCTCTCGCTGGGTCACTTGATATGCAGAGAGTGGTATATTGATATTTGTTTGTTCCCAGGTTATTTATTTCCTAACCGTCAGTTTAAATAGGTTCAACACTTTTAAAACTCTATTAGTGCTTTTGAAAAACATAAAAGTATACCATAGTAAAAATGTAACTCACCTGCTAATTCAAAGCCTGACATGTTTGTGTGAGGAGAAAATAAAGTGTTTCATGAGAATGGTGTTTAGTGTCAGAACAAATCCAGGGAATGAACCAACCTTAAACCGGCTATCCGAAACCGTCCTTGGTGCTAACTTAGATCTAATAATTACATCTTCCGGGAAACGCTGGTACACAGAGAACAATAGGTTCTTGTTTCATACTCCACCTTGCCGGCTCTCAGGAGATATATGGCCTAATAAAAGTTGGCTGAGCAGCAGCAGTGAAATACAACACCCTCACATCAAACAAACCCTAAGCAGAATGTGGTGATCATGTTGTGTGAAAAAAGGAAACGGAGGAGATCCATTTCAATAAAAGCCTGTTATAAAAAATAAAAAACACTTGATTAAGACAAGATGAGATGAACGCGTCCCAGAAATTTCAAATCTTTCATCATGAGAAAAATTCAGGCATAAAATTAAATATTTTCGTGCTACGGAATCACTGAGTAAAGGAAGTATGGATGTGATCAGGATTATTAGTCCAGTCATTATTGATTTATTATCATTCTTTTCCCATTCCTGTTCCATGAAGTTGACTGGCATCAGCTAGGTTATGATTCATAATAAAAATATTGGATGAGCAGTCGGGCCGTGGCCCCTGATGGGTGTTCACGTTTCTATCACGACACGTAAATAATGATGATCCTATACTGACTGTGTGATAATAACAGTCAAGATAATCACAGCAGATAATAACAGTATGAATCGCTCAGCTTTCAATACTGAATTATTCATGTTAAAGCGCTCTGGTTTTACGTCAGTACTTTGTGACATTATATCTTTGCGGTCTTCCCAAAATGTTTAATGCAGCACACAAAAGAAGTTCCCTCGTCAAAGTGCGTCTGAGCATTCTGACAGCCGGGACAAAACCAATTCAAGGAGATAATTGCAACCAGGCAGCCGGTGGAGATGCTGTTCGTCTGACAGGCCTGTGGACTTCATATGACATGTATGTGATGAAAATACTTATAACTTTCTGCTGATGCGGATTGCAGACAGATGGTTAAGTCCCCCACTGAAGAGTTGGCTCCTCGCACACTAAACATTTAAAGAAATAGCTTGATGTTTTTTATTTTGTTTAGATGCCTCTTCCTTTTCAATGATTGATAAATGTGTCATGCCATCTTCCCATTCCATTATTCCGAAACACCAATAGTCAGAAAAATGTCCCATTAGAACCAAAGCCCATTTTTCCGACGGCCCATTATCCCCAAGACAAATGTCCATTGTTCCGAAGGCCCATTGCTCCGAAATGCACTTTAGGTTTATTTATAAAGCCCACATTTAAAAATTCTCCTCGGATGGCTTTACAACTTATGTTAGGGGTCAACCCGCCTGTGCAGGAAGCCTGAGAAATAATCCAGGCATCCTTTCTATCTACTTTTTCCCATTTGAAGTTGATTTCCAGCGAACCCCCACCCGGCTCACAGATTTATTCTCCCACAGCAGCCCAAAAGGAAAAACTCACAGTGACATGTCAACAAGATATCCCGGGGTAATTGAAGATGATGGTTTTTTGATGCAAATTTGTGTTGTCAACAATAATGTTGTTATATTTCTGTCATGTCATGTTTAAAGTGTATTGTGTTTGTTTATCTAAATCTAAAAGCTCCCAGTCTGTGATTGATTAGGACCTGGTCTGTTGTCAGAGTCAGTCTTGGGAAAGTCATAAGACTGCTGGCTGGCAGTGCACATCAGGAGACTTGTGACTGTCTGTTGTCTCATGCTGATTGTTTGTGCTGTTATAGTTTGTATTCAGTATGCTCTGCTTATCTTATATGCTGAAAACCACAAAACTGAATACAGTTATTATCAGATGAAAGCGGAAATCTGAAGCAATCTTGATGTCCTTTATAGCACAGAGAAGCAAAATGATGCTTTAACGACAAGAAAGCAAACTCCATCATGTACCCAATGTCACATGTGTGTTATATTCTTGTGTGCAAGGTAAATCAAAAGTGTCCTCAAGACACAAAATGTCTTTTAATATGATCTATTTTATCGTTTCCTAAAGTGGCCATGAAATAGGTGTTATGTGAACAGACTTTATGGCATTGTTGTAAATACATCCAGCAGCTTGAGAAAGCAGCAACACTGAATACCTTCTACACTGAATACCTAATACATGATGTCAAGTCGCCCCGGTGCATTTGAGTGAGTGAGTATGTCCCGGACTCCATTTAAGAAAATAGCCTTTAATAAGCTAGATTGCTTTTTTTTTTGTTGTTTTTTTAAGTGTTGTAGATCCAATTAATGCTGATGTGAAGAGTGGTTGATGTGGATTTTGAAAAGGGAGTGATAATAAATATTTGGAAAATCAACTGATATTTAAAGAAACTAAAGTTGTCAACAGTGTTAGTAATGAACTACTGCAATGCACTTCCAACTAAGTGGTTTAGAGTCAAACTAGAAATGTATCTACCAACTGATTTAATCACTATCAATAGGTTATCACGTTCCCAGAACTCAGGAGCGTTTTTGTAATAACCAAAAGCGATGATTAAAAATATGATCTAGGCTGTAAAACAACGAAATGATTTCAAGTGAACGTTGTTCATTGCCATTGAAAATTAAAAAAAGGCAATTAATAAGACTCAGTTGTGCACAACTGTTGGCAAATAAGATGAAAGGATGTGAGATAAAAATGTGAAATTAAACAAGTAACATGTTCGCCACATTACAAAGAGAATAACTATACATCTCTCAGACAATAATCTCATCTGTTACAATGTTCATGTTTGAGCAACTTCGAGCTCTCGCAGCTTTATCTCTCAAAGAGGAACTGCAGTGAACGCCTGTTGGGTGACTTGCCTGTTGCAACAACGTTTTGCAACATGGCCTGTATTGACCTTATCATAGATTGACATGTGGGCACATAATATTTCACATCGCCAATTTAGTTAAAGTTGGGTTTTCACCCTTTTGACAGTTGCTTCCTCTTTGGTGTGAGTTTTCTAGTCAGCCGTTTCTGTGGTTTTCCAGTTGTTCAAGCTGTACCACAACTCAGCTTCCCACACATGCACTGACCTTTCAGTTGGCATGCAATTCTTCAACGTACAACACTATTCCATAGACATAAAGGCCGTAGCATCTTATTTATTATATGTGCATAAAACAGAGAGTTGAGTGGATTGAGTGATGCCGGTTGTCTGGAAGTGTTTTCTCACTGAACTCCATTTTTCACGATGTCGGTGAAAGGTCTAATGGCTTCTTCTTCTTCTTCTTCTTCTTCTACTTCTTCTTCTTCTACTTCTTCTTCTTCTTCTTCTTCACAATCATGAGACAAAGCCTGAAGAGAAATTCACATAAGGTACAAACTGATTATGTGCACCAGAGGCATTCTCACATTCCTGCCACAAACTCCTTCTTCTTTATGTGTGTCTATTCTCTGTCTCAGACGACACCAACCACATCCTCACTAACTTCTTAAATGCAGAATGTGGAGCGGTGAATTTCCCCTTCGGTGTAGAATGCTGCGTTTAAGACAACTCAGGAGGTCGGAATTTTCCCCAGTTGTAATTCCCATCTTCAAAACGTTGAAGGTGGCAAATGCCAAAAGTAAACAACACACAATCACAGCTGAACTCTCAGCAGTGCAGCCATGTTCAACTATATGATATGGATTGTTTTAAATACATACAAGTAGTGCTGGGCGGTATACCGGTTCATACCGAATACCGGTGGGGGTTTTTTTTTATGATATGAATTTTTCATATACCCCAATACCGGTGAGTGTGTAGCGTATGAACGTCGGGAACGCAGAGCGGCGGAACGTCGCGCCGCCGGACATTGTTTGAGAGGGGGCTGTTTAGCAGCTGCACCAAACAAGCAGCATGTGAGAGCACAGCCTGTGTTGAGCGTATGATGCGGTGAAAAAATGGATAAACACGGCAAAACTTTCGCCATGTTTATCCATTTTTTTTCCCGCCGAAACTTCCAAACGAGCAAGCAATGAAACAGAAGAACTTGTGCCGAAAAGAGGAGCCGTGTCTGTTGTTTGGAAATTCTTTGGCTTTAAAAAATCCGACGTCGAACAAACAACAATATTCTACAAATGCTGTCGGGCTAAAGTTGTAGCCGCAGTTCGCACTGCGGAAGAAAAGACGAGTCAAACGTCACTCAAAGACGCGGTTCCTAGGGGGACTGCCTACGACAAGAAAAGCAAACGGTGGAACTATTTATTTTTTCTATTTATTTGTTTCAATATTATTTATGGATGTTGCCTTAATTTATGTTCAGTGGATAAAGAAGTCTTCATTTTGCAGTTACAGGAGACGTATTGTTTACATTGTGTAGTGTGGAAGAAAACTCTTCAGGTCCAATTCAGTGGCTGGTTCAAATGAGGTTTAATCACTGACAGTGGAGAAAAGACAATGTCGCGGTTGCCACACAGCCCAATCTGCCCTGATGTGAGGCAAGAGACAACTTATACAGAACCAAAGGGGCAGGTCTAAACAGTGGATTTACATAGATTCAATACGCGTCTCACCAAGGGGAAGAGACTTCCTGAGACAACATAAAGGTGTGACTTCCCTCGGAACAGCTGGGTTCTTTCTACATAGTGTCACAACAGGGGCCATTCATGAAGGCCTTGATCAAGTATGTGAGGTGAAGGTGTTTCGGGGACGGTCCAGGAAGGGGGACAGACCAGAGGTTCTTTTCATCAACATGACAAGGCTTACATACAATGAATGCAGCTCAGCAGGACATTTGATGTTTAGAGAGAAAGGAACATTATACCAAAACAAAAAATAAGAATTCTAAGGTAACACAATTTCTTCTACAGTAGCCAGTTGGTTTACAAAAGATGTTTTTTCAAGTTGCAAAAATTGCACAATAAAGGGTTCTGTATTTTGACTGCAACAGTCATGCATTCTGATTCCTTCACATCATGAATACTAATTTGGACATTAATGTTTTTCCACAATATTCACTCCTCATGACAGTAAAATATGTCATTCCAAGCCAATTTACTGCAGTAATTATTCTCTAAATTATTAGAAAATGAGGTTAACGCCCAGTCGTGCTTGAAAAAAAAAAAATACCGTCAAATACCGTGAAACCGATATAATTTTGAAAAAATACAGTGATATAAAATTTTGGTCATACCGCCCAGCACTACATACAAGCAAATATACCTTTTACTTGTAATACTTGTAGTTGATGGTCAGTCATGTGACGCCAGACAGCTGCTTCTTTGAGAAGATGGATGGATTTGTAGTTCTTGGGCCCTAGTTTCGTGGCACAGCGCAGGCGGCCCAGGGTGGCGGAGCCGGCGTGAGCGAGGGTGACTCAAACTGTTTTTGAAACGCAGCTCTGGTCTACGAAACAAGGGCCCCTAGACTTTGCGTGGCGTTCTGTTGTACTTTTTCTACGAGGGGATGAGACATTTTCGAGTTAGGACTTGTGTGGAAGGCAGCTTTACATTACATGCCCACGCTGCAGTGAATCACTGCCAGCATTAAATCAGGTCCTTCAGGAAGTAAATGTGAGGCAGAGATCAGCGTGGCCAGACGGTCCAGGGGCAGGCATATTGGATTATTTGAGTCCGACTCGAAGCCTCTGCTGTTCTTGGAGGAGCTCAGCGGGGAAACCTTTGACACAGGAAACACCTCAAATCGACAGTATGTCATTTGTGAGAAAAAGAGGCAGTGGGTGGAAATCCAATCAACTGCAATGTTCTTGTGAATCCCTGATCAATGCACTTTATTGGACAGTCACAGCGTCAAGCAGGAACCAAAACGTGTGCGTGTAAAGATTTTTTAATTTGTGTTGAACTTTCTCTGACCTGTGAGTGAGGTACAAACAATATATATATATATATATATATATATATATATATATATATATATATAACAAATACGGCAGAAAGAGGAAACTCTACGGAAGTATGATGTGATGTGTGAAGTGAGAACTCACCGGGCCCAAACCTCAAACACTGAGTTACTTTCACACCTTGGGCAAACTGAGCTGCTGTATCAGACTTATCTGCTCTTATTTTCCCTGGGAGTGGGCTGAAGACGTCAACATGCCGTTACATTAAGAACAGATGTTTAAGACCGTTAGAGAACGCCTGTCAAGCTTCATAATCTACATGTTGTACTTGTTTGACCCAAATATAAAACAAATGTGAAAACGTCATTATTTTTGTGGTTTTAGGACAAATGACATGCTGTTACTTTTCCTCCAGCTGGGTGGAGTGAATATATGCAGGCAGTCTTGTCATGGCAAGAGTGTAGATTTGGTTTCAGAGGGGAAAAGGCATCAGTTCCTACATTATTAACGTAACCCTATCATCATCTATAAAGACCAAACGGACACAACAGAAGTGAGATTGGTGCACATAGCTTGTAAAGATCCATTTTCATTTAACACGTGAGGATATGTCAGCGTTGTGTTTGTTTCCACTGCCTGTAAGTGGCCAAACAAACATAGGGGTTGATATCGGTCTACTGCTGGTCTACTAGTGTAGCTCCCTGCTGTTAACACTCCTCTCTGAGAGGTCTTTATCCCTGCGCTGCCTCTCATCCTGGGGTAATGTTGCTGCGGTGAAACAGGATCAGGAAGAAGGAGTTGGGAAGAGTCCTCCAGGACTACGAGATGGAAAACTAATGGATGGTGGAGTCTAGGCATCCATTAGATGGTCTGTTTCCTGAAAGACAAAGCAATCATTAGCGCCAAATAGCATCTTATGTGTCTCTGCCAGGATGTACCCATTTACAGCAGCCGGGTCCAGGTGCCTGAAGAACCTCAGTCATCTAATCATTGCACTAAGTGCTGAAGAAAAATGAAATATATCCCTGACTGAAATAGCATCCCAGTTCTCTTGTAAGGTGTAGCTACAGTTTGCAGACCAGTGGATGATGATGAATGCGTTTGTGTCGGTGCATGTACAAAATGTGCAGCCGTCTGTGAATACTGTATGCATCTGTATACATGTGAGAAATGTATGGATCATTTATATGCCTGTGAACACGCTCTCAGTCCAGCTGCAGTTTGTGAGCCGCTCTTTAACCAGACTCACACATTAATATGCTCCTGTTTAAGGAGAGCTGACATCTCGTCGGTTTTGGCCCCACAGCCTGCAGTGCTTGGAGAGGACAGCTCGGTGATTTGTGGCCTCTCTGCAGGGCTCGAGGTCTGCCGAGAGGACCATAAGAGGCAGGGTGTCACGCAGCGGCACGAGCGAGGGTGAGGGTGGGGGTGAGGGTGGTAATGCGGAGCGAGACAACAAGGGTGAGGAAGGTGGCAGAGCGTATGAGGATTCGTGTCTGTTGGAAATGTTTCTGGCAGCGCCGTGTGACGAATAAAGTGTACGATAAATGAGCACAAGAGGCCTTTGTCATCGTGTTTTATGACGTGTTTTTCGGCCTGAGATATTAACCCTTTCATGCATAAAGGTCACTTCAGTGTACACCTTTTCAAAAGCTGTTTTTTTGTATATGTTTTTATGGCATAGTTGCATAGCAGCCACTTCAGTGGACACTATTGTCAACCCAACATGGCCGACAGACAGCCAGAAAGTCCAAGTTGCTCATTTTCTGTTCAAAACTTCTATAAAAAGAGACCCTTGTAGGTAAATATGGTGACATCAAGTAACATCTAAGCAGTCATCCAATTGCTAAATTGCCGAAGCATTGATTTTATATTGGGAGGAAATGGTGATTAATCACATGTCCACTGAAGTGTACATCATGCATCATGAGCAATATTTCAAGTACAATTCATAGGCTACAATTAGTCTATTATTGCTGCTGTTCTTGAAAAAACTTCATCCCAAGTAACTTTTTTGGTTTGTAAATTAACTTGTTTATGTTTTTAGAATGTGATTTGAAGTTTTTGTAAATCTTTACATTTTGTAGAGCTCATGAGCAGAGCATAATAGACAGGCCTACAGGATAGTGGAGGAATTACCACAGTCAACTGAGGATGATGATGATGATGATGCTAGTAGCAGTGAGGAGGAAGGGCTGCCAGAACATTGTAGTATCAGTCAGTAACATTGGAGCTGAGGACACTGAATCTGGAAAGGATGCTGAGGAAGATGAGGCTGATGGAGCTGAGGATGCATCACCTAAACCATCACCATAGAACTCAAGGGAAAAGGACCGGCATTGCCCTGGCTTATAAAACAGTATGTAGAGTAGGTTTCCTTGCAGTAAAGCTAGCCATAAAAACATTCAGTGTAAGTTAGTACTGGATGAATCGTGAGCAAGAGACTTGGGAATCTATACAGGAGAGTGAATTCCTCAATGGTGTTTTAGTTATGCATTCATAAATTAAATTATTTTATAGTTCACATGAAAATTTCACATTTCAATACAATATATTATATACATTTATTAATTTGTTTATTAAATACGTTTCTACAAAAACGCATGCTGTCCACCTGAGTGTACATGTAATTATATTTTTATTACAAATGGTTTTCAAACATTTACATTTACATTTAGGTCATTTAGCAGACGCTTTTGTCCAAAGCGACTTACAATAAGTACATTTGTCAAAAGAAGGAAACAAAGAAACCACAACGTATCATTGCCGATAAAGTAAGAGCCAAACCTTGTTTTTCATGTCTAAAGATGACTAATAACACTTCGTAAAAAAATCCTGTCTGAGGTTATCATAATTTATGCATGAAATGGTTAGTTCTAATAGCAAAGTGAGGTCTGTTTCTTAGTCAAAAGCCAAGACTGTTAATGATGTTGTGATAACAAGAACAAGACGTATTCCACTTTAAGTTCTAGTTTGAGAAACATGCAATTGTTTCCTCTGCTTCCCATAGTGTGCTGATTAGTAAATCCCTCGAAGTTAATAAGAATTTCGGAAGAACTTAACTCACTTAATAATAGATTTAATAGATGTTGCAATTCACTCGTGGTGATGCTCATTACACAACTGAGCATGAAGCATTTTCAGTTGAATGCTAATCATTTGACAGATGAATACAGTAACTGTGAACCCAACCATGAGGATCTGCCAGTAATCCCGTCCCCATCGGTTGTGCAACTCAAGAAGTTTCAAAAAAACATAAATACTTAAAAAAAAAACAAGAACATCTGTCATTGTTTTATTCCTCTTTGAACTGTTGCATGAAACATTTCTGACTCATCAAAGACGACAACTTTGTTCCAGCCTGTTGGTTTGAAGCTCAACGTCGTCTTAGAAACTTTACAGGATTCATTACAGTTGTTGTTGTTTTGGGTTTGCAGTCACACTCAGCCTCTCTCTCTCCCTCCCCCCTCTCTCCCTCTCTCTCTCCCTCCCTCTCTCTCACCCTCTCTCTCTCTCCCTCCCCCTCTCTCTCCCTCTCTCTCTCCCTCCCTCTCTCCCTCCCCCTCTCTCCATCTCTCTCCCTCTCCCTCCCTCTCTCTCCCTACCTCTACCTCTCCCTCCCTCTCTCCCTCCCCTCTCTCTCCTCTCTCCTCCTCTCTCCCTCCCCTCTCTCCCTCCTCTCTCCTCTCCTCCCCTCCCTCCCTCTCTCCCTCCTCCCTCTCCCTCCCTCTCTCCCCCCCTCTCTCCCTCCTCTCTCCCTCTCCCTCCCTCTCTCTCTCCCACCTCTCCTCTCCCTCCCCTCTCTCCCTCCCTCCTCTCTCCCTCCCTCTCTCTCCCTCTCTCTCTCCCTCCCCTCTCTCCTCCCCTCCTCTCCCTCCCTCTCTCCCTCCCTCCTCCTCTCTCCCTCTCTCCCAACCTCTCTCCCTCCCCTCTCCTCCCTCCCTCTCTCTCCCCTCTCTCCCTCTCTCTCCCTCCCTCCCTCCCTCTCTCTCATGGGTGTATCTGTGAGTGACCACATCCGTGTGAGTTGAGCTGGTTAATGAGATGGAGAGGACATAGTCAGTCCTGTTGTCTGGTCCCTGTGGTAGTCTGCTTTGGTCTGGCTTGTTCCCTCTGGCCGCTCTCACTCCGTCTCAGCTTATCCTACTTTTCAGTCCAAGGCCCTAGCAACAGCGAAACATTTACACCAAATGCATAACAGCACTCAATCAGCACCAGCCATTCATTAGGGCCACTGTTTGTTGGATATTTCATGAAGGAAATGGATATTTGTTGATAGAGAAGAGGACCACGTGACAAAGAGGCTTCCTGGGCCAGCTGCTGCTTCTCCCTCCGGCCAGGACGGATCAGCAGCCAGCTCCTGCTGCCTGGGCTGCATCTGTGCAGCCTGTCATACCTTAAAGGCCAATAGAGGAAGACGTTGTGGATTTGGCCTGCACCTGTATTCGGGATACTATCAAGCGTGTTCCATTAGTATACAGAGTGGGACGTTGACATTTGCTAAAGTGAACCACAGTCTCTACTGACACTAATACTAAACACACAGTCGCGTTCCCTCGTCTGGATTTAACACCAAAGTGCCGACAACTCCATCATGTGCTGTGTTGTCACAGAGGCTTGGGTCAGGTTGGGTTTTTGGCTCCATCCAGCAGACAAAAGGTTTCATCTTAATGCCACGTTACCAAAGCTCTAAACAATAGTGTCCTGGGTTTCTTGCATAAAGCAAACACACTCAAGGCACAAAGAGAACCTACTCGAAGCATGACCAAGGTACTGCACATCTTGTACTTTACATGCAAGCGTCCTAATCCTAGTAATCACCAAATATAAAACAGGGAACACAAATTGATAATTTGCTAGAGAATAGATGCTGCAGCAAAATCTCAGATTAGGAGAGAACACAACACAGAGAAGTGGAAAAGCTTTCTTTTAAGGAAGCATGTGGGAGGGATTTAAGACTCAGCTGCAGGTAAAACTTGTTTACAAAAGCTTATAGGCTCTTGTAGAGACTTTTCTGTGCTTTCTAAAGATTGCGTCTAACCCCGACCCTCTTTTACTTCAGATCGCTGGCTTTATCAACGCCATTCACCCATTTTGTGGCGACGAGGAGAACCTGGCAGCCTTCCGCTTCTACGCCCTCAACCCCATCGTGGATCCCTGGGTCTTCATCATCTGCCGCAAGTCTGTGTTTCAGCACCTTTGCTCCCTGCTGAGCTGCCACTTCAGCAGGAGAGCTGTGAAGACGACGGCACACTGCGCTCGCTCTTTACCGCTTGACAATCACATCCAGCGCAACTCGGCAGACGTGGCGGCTCCACAGCCCAACGTGTATTCCAGTTTACCTCTGTGACCCACTGGAGGCCTTTAATATTGGAGCGAATTTGCGAAATGAAACTTGAACATTTGCACACAGGATTCCTGCACTCACCATTTTAAGGCACAAACACTTTGTTGAGAAAAAAACTTTGGGGATAAAAACGATTGCACTGGGTCTGAAACTTCCACTGACTGATTTCAAATTGTTGCAAAAGTTGCAAAGACAATTGTGCCATAAACAAATAGCACTGTAACTAAGCAACACATTGAACCACATCATGCCTATGAATCATATACTGTAAAATCTGAATGTGTGCACTCGGGTAAAAGATAAATGTGTAAACATATGCATGTATGTATACTGTCTTGTACTTTCTCTCTGCCTGTTCTTTGAGACACAGCCAGGGAACTCTGCTAATGGATGGATCGACAGGTGTATGACACGAGGTCCCACACCAAGATGACCGTGTATTTCCCTGTCGTAGCACTCGGGTCCATAATATATCCGTCATCGGTGACAGGCGAATATGATGCAAAAGAGACACTGATTTGATTTAATCCAGGAGAAGTTACAAGACAAACCACAAGCAGGTCTTGATCTAGAGGTCTCCATGCTAGCGCTCTTTTAAGGCTTCACTTTGGCACAGAGGTGCTTTGAGCTAAATGCTACATGTTGATGCGTAGGAGGTACTATGTTCTACATCTAAGTTTAGCATGTTTCCTTAATATTGGCTGATTAGCACGAAACAAAAACTTCGTCAAAGTATTAAACAAATTCAAATGTTGACCTGATTATCGCGTGGCCAAAGTTATCATCATCATTCACCCTCTGATAACAAGAGGCGACTGTGCCAAATATGGAGATCCCGTGTTCATGGAATGTCAGGATCGCCATGAGTCATCAGGCTTCATCTTCTCAGGAACATGGATGTCTGTGCAGGATTCTCAGGCCATCCGTCCAGTAGTTGTGATGGGCCACAGACGTCATCGCTGCTGCATGCTTATTACAAAAAGGCAAATGTTGAACTAGGATGAGTTACGTCTCGACTATATACTGCACATGTACCATCTGTGTTGTGTTTACGTTGTACCTGTGTCACTCCCATCAGAAAGTTAATATGAACATGTGATGTATGCGTTGACAGATTACAATCTTCCTGGTTGTTGTGCTCTGTTCAAAAAGGAACAACCTGACACCAGATGGAGAGACTGACCTTCCTGCTCAGACTAAAAAGAGACTTATACTATGCAAGATGGAAAAAATGGTTGGTGTTCATGTCGAGCGAGGGGGGTCATCCATGAACCCCCCCTCCTTACTTTTATTTTCTGGTCTCACAATTGCTTGTTTGATGAAGTATAATCCCAGATGCTTTCCAAGAGGCTGAGTGGTGCTGAAGAGCACCCCCGTCTGAATATTCTATGTTGATTGCCCTAGACTGTACCAACTGCCTGGCTGTGTCATTTCTTATTTGATTTGTACTATGATGTTGTCTTGTTTAATTATTTATGACATAAGACCAATAAAAAATATAAGTATCAAAAACAAAACAAACAAAAAAAAAGGAACAACCTGTTATGCACTCGAGGCTTTGAGTCCTAAAATGCAAATAATCCGTCTGGATTTAGACTGAAGTCAAACTGCCATCTTCTGTCAAGAAATCAGGAGACTAGAGACAATTTCAAATCATGCCTGAGAGTTGAGCTAACCTGGTTTAAAAGGCCACTGTAGTCTGGATCTAATAACCGCTATCTCCGTCCAGACCATAATGTCATTGTATTGCAAGAACGTTTGCTTCCTGCACCCCTCCTTGTCATCCTCACTGATTTCTAAACTTCCTATGCTTGTCTGTGATTGTTAAACTCTGCTGCTGTGAGAATAAGGTTTATGTTGTTGTGACTTTAACTGCATTTTGCATGTGTATTTATGCCTTTTTAATGTCTTGTATCCTTCCAGTTTTGCTGGTTTTGTTTCTGCAGTGGAGTGAAGAGATTTGGGGGCTAAGACATGAGGTGATTTGAGTTCAGTTTTTCCTTTGCACATTAACTTCTTGCTTTATAGTTTTTAAACACTCAGTCATGCATGACCCGAGATAAGTCAGACACATTACCACTTGCACATTTGGTGTTCGAGGATATTTAAGTTGTATATCAAAGTGAATGGAAGAAAACATTTTTAGATAAAGAAAATAATATTCATCATATGGTAAACATTGTTGTTCATGTGAAATAAATAATATAAGAATAGAGTCTCTGTGTATGTTCCCAATAAGAAATGTTTATGCTGATTCTGTGATGCTGAACAGTCCTGCATGCTCTCTATCTCAGTCCATGTATAGTTCTTGACTGTCTGAGAGCCGAGCATGTTTGCTGTGCGTTTACAGTACATGAAATAGAAGCGGTGACCTGATGAACAGAAGACGATTGTGTTTAGGTTTAGACAATCGTTTGTTTTTGTCTTGTTACAATCCCTCACATTTACATTGATTACAGGAGAACATGTATCTGACCTGCGTTGTAGAAGACTTGACATTTGCACAACTGCTCTTACTGTATGAAACAAATCAGAAGCATCTTTAAATTATATAACAGAAATATGTTGCTGATCAAGTTTCAGATGGAAGTAAAAAATTGTCAGAATGAAAGAACTTCAGTTATTCAAAATCTATAAACCGTAAATGTGATTGTGGCGTTCAGATCCCCGTTTCATATTTCCGTTCTCCATAATGGAGAAAACTTAGCTGGGGATTTTAGAGGACATAGTTTGAAGGATCTTGTTTTCATGAAAGGAGAGATGACCGCCTGAGGAAAGCAGACTGGTGGTGAGGGTTTTAGTTCAAAGAGCAGCAGTGCGGTGGCTGGTACTTTAGCACCACTATGTGGTAAACTATGTAACTGGGTGGATTTGTAATCGTTTCTCCTCAGGCAACCACGTCGGCGACATTGCGGCAAAAAGGATTAAGTTAATATGATGTCAATCAAAGAAGTTGCAAACAGTAATTTGCTTCGGTCGATTTTGCAACACTTGAGTTACTAAATGAAAGTTCCCCTGCGGGGGGTTGGAGATAATCCAAATTTGCATCCAAGAGTAATTAGGATGTGGCTCACAATGTGGTTTGTTTCGTCGGCAGCTCATGACTGACAGGCTTATTGCAACACCAATACATGTGGCTTTGTTCTTCATGCAAGCCACATGTTCGGAAGAATTGGTTCTCAGAAATTAGCCATGACATTTCGAGTGGTTTCTTTGATGTAAAAAAAACAAAAAAAAGCTTTTAACAGGAAAGAAAACTTAACTGGAGGCCATTTATTCATGTCTTAGTTTAGCACCTTTTCAAACTATCCCTGACACATGCACAGCATCCTCGGCTCGTCTCTAGATGTATTGAAGCCAATTGAAACATGTGGATGTCACATGTGGTGTGACTCCAGAGGGCTAACGTGGACCCATCCTCACAGAAACTATGCCACATGGAAGACAGAACCATTATTTTATTTTCAGTGACCTCCGAGTACATAATCACACCTTTATAAATAAACAACTGTGTCAGACAGAGGAACACTCAAATCCAGATACCCAAATCCCCCCCACGACTGACTGCAGAGAAGCTCTACGCGTAGCTTCCCGCCTCAAATAGTTTGATGACAATGGCTTCGTTGGGCCGCAGCTCCAGCGAGTCCAGATTTGTTGACCCCAAACGGTCCAGTCCTGTGTTGGTCACAAACACTCCAGCTTTAGGCAGGCTCGGGGCCCAGGCGGGATCAAGGGCGTGGACTTCAGGCCCGACGTTGATCAGAATGAGGAAGTGGACACAACCCCAGGAGCGCAAGAACGCCAGGATCGGGGGTGATGATGAGGGAAGAGTGGAGTTGGAGGAGGAGGAGGAGTTTGTAGAAGAATTGAAGGGGAGGAAAGTGAAACTGCCAAACTGAAGAGCTTCTTCTCTTGCTCTGGAGTGACTGAGGGAGGTGAAGAGAGCTACAGCTGAACGCTTCTCCTTCTCCTTGTCCTGAGGGAGGGATGGAAGAGACAAGTGTCAGACAGTAACCTACCCATCCAATGCTTTGCATTTCTAAATATCTGGCTTTATTCCTCACCGTATGGGTGTCTGATGGTTCGTTTGTGTCCCCATGTGAAGAGCTGACTTTCAGAGATGCATTCTGCCAGACAGAACAGCTTTATTTGGTAACATGAAAAAAAAAATAAAGTGATGGACTCCAAATCTCAGGCGGGACTTCACCTGTGTTCGGTCAAAGTCTTCGTCATACTGGACTGCAGGTGATCCGGGCAGAGTCATCACCAGCACCAGGAGTAATTTCTTGAACTCACGAGATACTTGACCTCCAACCTACAGGAGTTGGTCAATTTAAGAGTAAGTTAATTATACACGTCATTCAGTTCATGCTGCAACTATTTTGATTATCGATTGCATGTCTTACTGTCCAGCTGGGCCATATGTCTTCCTGTCTTGGTTGCAGGTGTGTCTCTATGGCGTCAGCGACTTCCATGGCAGACAGGGGGCGTTGTGAAGGTGGCAGAATGGACCTCATGACCACATCCACCAGCGTGACGTTGTGAAGGTGGGAGTTTATCAGAGGAGGCAGAACATCGCTAGTCTGTTTTACCACCACAATCCTGGAGAGACACAGACCAGCCCACTTTTAGTGTTACTTTATAATAAAAATAAATTAAAGATTCCATTCAGTGAATGTGTACCTTTCCTCCTCTGCACTGCTGAACTCTTTGAAGACACCTTTCCACTGCAGCAGAGTCTGAAATATATTTTATTGGAGGTGAGTTTGTGGAAACCGTTAGAATATAAAACGTGATAGTCATTTTACCTTCTCTGAATAGGCTGAATCCGTGTCACAGATTTCAAAGCCTGCCACGCCCTGCTCCAGCCAGAACCGGAGGGCATGCTGTGGGGAGAGCATTACGTTTTAAGAAATCCAGCATCACTGAGAACTTGACATGTTTAAGTAGCATGCTGGAAGTGTATTTTACATGCACTGTGGGTGAGGGGTTTGAGGTCTCATCTGTGTTTCCTGCTACATCCTGAGGTCCCAATAGATTCAGTTCACAGATGTCCAAAACCACTTTGAGACCTGCAGCCCCCCACCCCCAAATAAACACTCATTAGGTCAACCTATGCAAGCAGTTTGGGGGGGAAAAAAGAAGAAGTTGTCATCCTTCCCTCACCTGCTTTTTTGCTCTCTGCGAGCAGATGCTGGATCTGAGGCAAAGTCCCAAACCTGTCATCTGTCCCATTGACATTTAAAGGAGACGCCTGCTTGTCAAACAGACCCTCCAGGATTAGAGCTCCGATACCCAGGGACCTGAGGTACGGCAGCTGCTCACACAGTGCTTGAGAGAGACTAAACATTAGACTGACATTTCTATCTCAGTACACTTTGGATTTACATACAGCATTTCATACTTTTCTATGAGTTTCAAGTTTTCTTATCTGCTCTACAACAACTTTTAGGTAACTTTCCCTGCTTGGGTTCAAAAACATTTTCTTATCACATGCATACAAAGAAATACCAGCAATTAAAAGCATGTGGTAGCCCACACATTAATCCTTTGATATCTGCACACAGTCAGAGTGGTGAGAGATGAACTCATTTCCTGCCCTCAGTCGAGGAGGCTTATTTAGATTTGTCTGTTGGCCAGATTGAATGTTCTTATTCACAGGAGAGCACATAACAGATTAGTATCAGCCAGCTGGAACACACTTCAAGAAACAGGATGTAACCCGATGAACATATCTGAGAAACCAAGCTACCCACCAGGCAGTAAGCAGGAGACTTCTCAGGTGCCCAAAGTTTATTCTCTCTTTTTTGTTAATATGCGCGAGAATAGTCACAGTATCATCTCACATAAGGGCCATAATGTGTCACAGAATCCCTACATTTTAAAACCAACGTTGAAAACATTAAGAATTTTAGTTTTCTACCATGTTGCACACTTAATATATTATAATATAATACAATATAATCCAAAAATGACAACACAGCTGGGTCTAGTTCGTAGTCTAGCATGGAAAACTCATGACATGTTTTTTGATTTGCAAAAATGTGAAAAGTAAATTTGAAGTGACCACCAGGAGGCAGACGGTCACACTTTCCCTTTCCTAATGACCTCGGCGGTGTCTCCTCACCATGGATGCCCTCTGACCCCTCGGCCGGCTTCTCCGCCAGCAGCTCGGGCTGCAGCCGGTAGAACAGCGTCTTCTGCCACCACGTCAACGGCGTCACAACCGGCCGCGGGCTCATCGCGATGATGGCGACGGAGATGGCGAGTATGGCCAGCCAGGCCAGCCAGAACAGCAGCACCAGGTAACAACGCACCTTCCGCCACCCGGGACCCCCCGCGGCGAGCTCCAGCTCCTCCTTGGTGAGGGGCTGCCACTGCTGGATTGGCTCCGGTTCGGGCTCCGGGATGAGCAGCGGGGCCGACTCCGAGCCGCCCACGCTGGCAGAAAGCCCGGGGCCTGCCCCGCTGCCGTAGCCGTTGTCTCCCGCGTTCAGTGGCATCCTGCGCGACTGCAGGTAAGTGACATATAGTTAGACTACAAAGTTAAATTACTTTTTTTAAGTATAAACTAGCTAGCTGTGTTGTTTTTAGCCCAGTTGGCTAACTAGTTGGCTAGCTTGTTAGCTAGCTGTCTGTCCATACCTGGTCAGTTTTCTCCATGTGACCCGCAGGGTGAATACAGATGTTGCTGCAGGATTCAACGTGTCTACACTGACGTACGGGCACACTCTGCCATGACCCGCACACAACCAACCCCCCTCTAAACTACCTGTTTTATAAACAGGTGTTTCAATCAATTAAATGAACCGCTTTGACGTGCTGCTACAGGTCACAGGTCAGGTGACACACGGGCATCACTGACTGACTGGAAAGCATTGTAACTTTAAACGACACTCTGTTATTCTCAGTCATTTTAGTATAACCTTATATTAGTTGCAGCCAAGTGTTGATTCCCCAGTCATTTACATTTACAAGTCTTATCACGGGGATAACAAACACACACAGGCAGTGTCAACACATGCATTTAAGTTTCCCAAAGCAGGTGCATTCATGAACAAACTGAAATTATTTAGAGGCAACAAATGAACCCCTATATTTACTTATTATGACACTGATCAAAAATGTACAGATGTTTCTATATTTACCTGTACATTTCTTGATTCTGGTTTTAGCTCATTTCAGCTAGGCAAATACAGTTTGGATTGAGACCAGTTAAAATCCTTTAGGCTCATAAACCCAACTGAAAACGCTTTAGATATAAATGACTTATTCCTATGAAAATGTTGACATTTTGTACTGCAGATACAAGCTTTACCTGGCTACAGTTGCTGGTTTAGGAACCCTCTGGTTGCCGTTATGGCCTAAACGGCTGCTTTGTTCCCTAGTATGTCTCTGCACCGTAGAAAAGCCCCAACCGGGCAGGTCAGGTTCAAACAATACTACTTTGTCCCTGTGTTGTTTACCTAAAACCAGCCAAACACAGTCACAGTCGTTACTCACATTATGTGTTCGAGGATTCAAGTCCTTTTCGTCTTTCCCACCTCGTTTTCCTCTTTATCTTTGTCCACAAGCGTCGGCAGCTAGACAGTGCCGTCCTGAGTTGAATATTTGAGTGATCTGACTTGTCAGGAGCGAGGGGGCGAGAAGGACACCGTGTCCAATAAACGCTCTGCTCAGTCAATTCATACAGAGGTGCTGAGCCGCACCCTCGCAACACATTGTGAAGAACCCAAAGGGGGCCCTTGAAGTCCCTCGTGGTAGTTTAGACTTGCACCAACTGCTTTTTATTTTTAATACTGTAGATATGCTAAGGGAGGAATAGTCATGTGTTTTATTTATCTCTGTATGGGGTTCAGTCTGTGTGCTGAATGTCCTAAACTTTCATTTTGGTTTCTGTGTTTAAATGAAATGCAGGATTGTAGATTCAAAGCCAACCTCTGAATTTCAAGACATTGGCAGACAAAGAGAGATGGACACTTTAATCTAGTATTAAAATCAAGAAACAAACCGAATAATTGGCAGAAAATATTGATAGAAAATGTATTGGCAACTATATTGATAACCAAATAATTGAACTAATATTTTAATCAGAAATATCCTATTTCCTATATTTCCTATATCCTATAATACTATTATTATATATAATACTATTTTAATAAAATTATTATTATATAATAATATTTTTTCCTTTATATGGTCATAACTTAACATTGTTGGAAATTGGACTGTTGGTTGGACAAAACAAACAATTTGACGTCACATTGGGCTTTGATTTAAAAAAAAAATAATGGGCATTTTCTGACATTTTATAGACAAAAGTGTTAATTTAAAAAAATGTATCTAACGATAATTTGATAATCAACAAATAATATATTCATTATGCTCAAAGCGGCATGTTATGTGTATAATTCTAAATGTATAAGAATGAAACAGGTGTGTACATGTGAATACCATTTAAATCCCACAGTGACATCACACATCGTCTCTAAAGAGCCATACCTCGTTAAAGCACGTTTAACGAGGTATGTGTTATTGCCATAACAAGTCATTGCCATCATGTAACCCTTGCTCCCTGACAGCATTGTGCAAACTAATTATTTACTGAGAGGTACTGCATTCTACGAAACTCTCTGATACACATTGGTCCACGTGTGGGGGGCATACATTAAATAGAAGTTGTTTTTTGGAGATCTTAGAGAAGTTTGTTTGAGTAATGTATCATTGTTCTCTCCAGGCACTTTATCATTGTGTATTATTAAATACTCCTTAAATATAAGTATAGTGCCCATATTACACACAAAAAAACACAGTGGGTATGTGATTTAAATTTAACTTTAATAGGCCATAAAGCAAAGCTCAAAGAGAATGTATTAAAGAAAGAATCGTTGTTCGTTAGTGCTCATCTAAAATGTAAAGTCTCTTGTTCAAACTGGTCTCCTTGGAGACCGTAAAGCTGGTGATGATTCTGTTTCCATGGCTTTAGTTTGAGTCCTCCCCCGATCCTTCGATGTCCTGAAACGTCACAAGGCAATAATGTTACCAACATGAAATATCCACATTGTAGACTATATAACTTTTATTTTACCAGGATACTTACAAAGAGCAAAACATACTTTTATATCATTTTAAAACTCAAGGGTTATGACTTATTGGTTAACTTTAAGAGCAATAAGTTATTCCTAACATGTGTTTTCATTTTCCATTAATCAGTCAGTTATTTTTTGCATTAAGTCGATTTAATTAATTTCAGTAAATGGAATAGCTTTGGGTATTGGACTGTTTCATAAAGATGACATCAGCTCAGGCTCAAGGAAATCACACAGGAGATTGTTCACTGTATTCAGATATTTTTTATAGCCAAAATGTGGTAAGAAGATGACTGAGAATGTTTTAATCAGCTTCATCTAATGACATCAAACTTTAATACCGTGTGACTGGTATGTCTCACCATCGGCTCCTGAGATTTGACAGCCATGATGTGTTTCTGATATGAAGAGATGATACAGTCTCGCCTGCAAAGCAATAAACAGTGGTGTTGTGTCAAACGGATCTGTTTTTGTTTTGGGGTTTTTTTGTAGGGGGGACTCACTTGCTGGTAATGCCTCCTCCTGGTGGGAGCCCTGGCATCTCTTCTGCAGCCAGGAATTTGATCACATATAAAAGGTCAGGGTCCTCATCTCTGGACCTCATCATCTGGATAATTTCTGTAAAGGGGAGATCAAAACAATATGGTAAGTGATCAAGCTAACAGCAGTTTGAAGTGTAGATTATTATGTTGTGGGGGTTTTGCTGACTGTTAGGCAGCGAATCACCTTCCACTTTCATATCGATCTGTTGCTCCAGCGCTGCCTCCTGCTGCAGTGCCTCTTGTGACACCTGGGGGGCGTTTGGGAAGCAGACAATGATGATGCTCATGTTATCCAAGCTGCCCTGCAGAGGGAGACAGAAATATCAAAAGTTTCACTGAAAGCGCCACAGATTTAGTTTTATTTAAAGTTGAAGCGAAGTAGACTGTGATGTCTAATTGGGTCACTAATTGCATTTAACTATTAGTTAGTCTGCATTTTAAGATTTTAAAAACAGATAATGAGCAGAAATTATACAATGTATCATGTATCTTTAACTGTGCAAAACTATACATAGTTTTGAGTAGCGACACCTTATCTTCAGTAAAGTGATATAATGTGGTTTGGACATGCAGTCTTCACCAGTATGCTACAGTAAGCCTTTTTAGGTAAATAGCACCCCATCCTGGCCAGGATAAAGACTCTGAGTTGAGCTGCAACACTGAGCTCACGTCAACTCACATTCGGTCCTAATCCGAGCCATGTGGAGCATTTCTTCCCTCCTATCCCATGTCCCAGGATGCTTTAATGCAGCTATTTATAGGGCTGCTAAGGGTTCGTCAGTGTCCAGACATGCAGTTACTAACAAGCTTCAAGAAGACCAGCAGGAGAAGTCTACTTACATAACAAGGTTTCCTCACAGAGACCGTACACCTGCTGTCAACAGCCCCTTCTTAATGTAACGCATTCATAAATCCACCGGCTGTAATCCAATGAGCTGAGTTCAGAGGGATGGGTAGCAGTTCTGCTGAGCTAACACGACAGAGATACACTGTTGGGTAATTAAGTAGATTCATGCTTTTTTTTTTTAAATTAGATTTTGAAACCATGAAAGATAACTTTCATACTTTAAAATCAAGATTGACTGAGAATCTAGAGTGATAAACAAAATAAAACTATGAATCCAAAGAATAATCACAGGGCATTTTCTGTCTTATATATAGATATTCACCTGCGTCAAGGATTAGGACCGGATATTGAACCTCTACTGTGATACTGACCATCACATTTGTTAATTGATTAGATTGGTTTTATTCCCCTTTCAATCAATAACATCCCTAGTTTTGGCTTTGACAGGTTCCAGTGGCAAAACGCGTTGTGTGTTCAAAATATTCCAATCTGTTTGACTTTCCACTAATTCTTCCTTCCTGGTACAAATAGTTGAATCTGAAAGGTTGTTTCTCATTCAATCATTCCAATCAGCTTCAAATGTATCCGGATCTTTCATCATTTAATTTCCCTTTCCTATTGTTTGATGCACATTGTCTGTATACTATCGTAGTCTTGACATCTCACCTTATAGAGACAGAGGTCAATGACTTGTGTGCAAATCTCCCTCAGGTCGTTGCACACCTGCAGTCGGCTGCGCACAAAGGCACACAGTTGCTCGTTACCAATGGCGTCCCACACACCGTCGCATGCTAGAATTAGGAACTCGTCTTCGGGCGTCCTCTCAAGCTCATACACTTCTGGCTCCGGCGACACGAGCTGCTCTGTCTGCGGCCTCCAGTCCACCTCCTTGAAGTCAAAGTCCCCCAGTGCTCTGGAAACGGCCAGCGAGCCGTTGACCCTCTGCAGGGTCACGGAGCCCCCAGCGTTCTGGATGCGCTCCTTTTCTCTGGGGTTGAACGGCTTGTGGTCCTCTGTGTAGAAGACGACCTTGCCGTTGCAGCAGAGCAGCGTGCGGGAGTCCCCACAGTTGATAAAGTAGATGTAGCGCGGTGACATCATGACAGCCGCTGCAGTGGAACCGCTGCGGTCCCAGTTGTCTTGGCGAGCCAGTTTGTGCATGTGGCGATCAATGTCCAAGAAACCTTCACGGATCCCCTCCTTCACCTGCTCGGGCTCCTCGTCTGCTTTGATCCCACCTGTGGGAAATGAGGGGGAAACATTTGGTTTTAAGACGGATTCACACTATGCTGACACCGCCATGTTGTTTGTTTAGAGGCCCACGCTGCAGAGAAGACACCGCCATCATTGTGGCCGACACACCGGTGTTGATCATTTTGTGTCTTTGGTCTTTGAAACCCCCAAATGGACTTATTTTTACTTACTTTTTTAAGTGTCCTGGCCATCATTGATGGCACAAGAACTACAGACTGAATATTCAAGCCTTTTCATGTAATGATGATTGTTAATTTTCTCTTTTCTAATAAATCAATTCACAGCTCTAAAAGTGTTAAACTTGACATTTGAATATAAGTTTTATCTCTGCTTTCTTTTGATTTTAACCTTCTTCATTTTTTTGCTAGGTGCTTTAAAGAAAAGGACCAAGTGTTTTGAAAATTGATGCACGTTAAATCGTTTGCCATTTTTATCAACTTTTAGTACTTAAACACAGTGGCTTGTTCAAATTCTCCCTTAAACCTAATTCATTTTGTTTATTATTGATCTGCAACCTTCGTGGACTTTTTTCTAAAACATATCTATCGCGCTAAAAGCAAAACTTAGAAGCAGTGGTAGCAACACAACATATTTATTGGGAATATGAATTAATTATTTCAGTACGTTTTGAGTTTAAATTAAGACTTTGTTCAAACTTTTGATATGCCAAAGTGGTTCTACTTTACGTGATCTTGCATTACATTATTTGGAAGGTTCTGTTGTGTAAAGTGAGAACCGCAAGAGCATTTAAACTGTGAGAGTTGGTTGTTATGACAAATTGAAATTCCTTCCTTTCAAACAAACAACCATAAATAATCATGTTAATCTTGTGTGTACTAACTGCTCTGTACCTGTTGCCAGGATGTGCTCCAGCAGTTTTTTGGAGCTGTACTCAGCCACTGTGGTGCCTGCATGTCCATCAAAAACAGCAAAGTATCCCCACTCTGTCAGCTCTCCTCTCAGCTCAGGCATGCAGGTGTGGGCGTCCTCCATCTGAGCCCTCCAGCCCTGCATGCTCGCCACGGCGTAGTTCACCCCCGACCGGGAACCCCCCTCTGACACGTGCTTCTCCAAGATGGGACGATCCAGGTACGGACTCGGCATGGCGTCGTCCTCCTCATCCAAACTGTCCTCCTCTCCAGACACCGTTTCCCTGGTCCCTCCTTTGAAGAAGAAGGTGACCATCTTCTCCGTCTCTTTGACCAGCTGGCGGAGGAAGGAGGGTACCTCCACGTTGCTGGCCCGCCTGGCCGTCTTCATGGCTCCGCGGAGCCTGTGCTCAAGCTTCCTGCTGGACCTGGCTGCAGCCCGTCTCTTCCTGGTGGCCCTCCTCCGACCCTGTGTTTTCCGCAGCAGGTCCAGCGCAACAGTTAAACCGCAGCACACCAAGCAGGTAAAAAAAATTGGCCTCAAATAAAGATAATCTTGTTAAATGACAAATATGAAAGCCATCCTTTAACCTGCAGGTAGAGAATCCTTCTGTCCTTTTTTCATTTAACCATAAGACCATCAGGTGTCTTCCTTTCTCTGTCTTCCTGTATTATGTCTTCCCTCCTTCTGTTCTTTAGCCGTCCTGTATCAGCCCTGCTCTTCTATTGGCTTAGCTATTTCTGTTGATTTATCCCTCTGCCCTGCCCCCACCTACTGCTTCTTCCCCTCCCTCTGTCCATGTACCGCTGCGGGGCAATCACCTGTGTTCACACACATTATTACACGGATTAATATATGAGCATTTTACAACAGCACTGAGGGATCCTATAATAGATTGTATGTCTGATACAGGTCCTTCTCTTCTTAGTGGAGAGAAGTCACTGTAGGCTGAGTGGACAATACCACACACTTGCTTCTATTACATAGGTTTGGAATGTTTTTACATGTCAGGGTATAAAATAGGCACTAAGAATTTAGCTTCAAACTTCATTCTTCATGTTGCAGTCCGTTAAATAGTAGTTCTGGAGCTTTCAATGATATTACATAACTTGCCCAGTGTGGCCGATGTTCATAATATCAAGAATAAACTTTTGAAATTCACCTTTTAAGCCAAAGTGGACTTTTGTCTTTCACCTGTTCAGAAAACAAACCACTTATCTTTCTATGACAACTTTTACGTGTCCAGCTTTTATCTGTCTATAGCATAATTTGGTTTCCTGGCAACGTTAAACTATATGATACTTACGTATGTGTGTTCGATCAAAGATGTTATTTAAAAATTAAGAAACAAAACTACATATTTAAATATGATTTAAAAGAGAAGATAAACACATCCTAAATGGAATATATAGACAGAATAAAAGTGACTTTTTAAAATCTTTTTGAGTGTGTGTTATATGTTGACAGTCCTACTTGAGCCCCTCCTGTATGTGACTTGCTGTGACTTCCGTGTTGTCACTGTGCGACAGCTATGTGTCCTGATCTCCTTAACTGCTGTGTATTTGGAGCTCCTAACCGGGTTTACATGCTGGAACACTTGAGGTTTAACAGCGTTATGGACTATATGTGTTTATTCTTATCCAGCTTTAAGTAGGACTACGTAAAGCTTTTATTAGCTGCTGTCAGAGTTCCAGGTGACTGGTGTTTGTTTACCTTCATTAAGACAAATTGGATGACACAGAAGTAGATATCCCTGTGACTAAGTTGTCTATATTCAAAATGATTGGCTCAGAATGTAGTTTAGTATAGAACTGTCAAATTAGATGTGATGCTTCAACGGAGATCTAGCTGATTGGTAGCGGCGAGCTCACTGGCATGGGTTTTTTATCATTCTGTCATTCAGTCATTTTAGTTACAGATAAATATCTATCTAAAGTTTGCATCAGGTAACATTAGCCATAAAAAGCTACTGTTCGTACCAGACCAGGTAAGGCTTTAGCAGCAAACCCCCTGAGTGTATTGAACTGTGCAAAGATCCATATTATCGCTTATGAATTCAGTTGTAACTGACTTTGTCTCGCTTTAAACATCTTAATGCTGTATTCGTTATCATTGTCTTTGATGCTTTATTTAAAATGAAATAATATATTAGTCAAAAGAGGCCACACAAACTCTTGCTCCTCTAACCATTTTCCATTTATAATGATCTGAACCGTCTGTAGCAGCATCTTTTCTACATCTACACACTGCTGCCCCCTACGTTTCACTACTGCGCATGTCTCACTTTCCATTTTAGAAAGCTTTTACTGGAGTTGAGTCTGTGCATTATTTATACTCTGGCTTTTATGATTATTTAGCTGTGATTGTTTGTATATTTGCAATTTATTTGTGAAATATACATACATATTATTAAACATATAAAGCTAAACCTTGCTTGCTGGTAAGCCGTGAAGCTGACTTTAGCCTGTCCATCTCTGTGCAGGTTTTGGATGCTCATGTTATACATTATTAATGACTTGTTACTCCTTCTCTTGCAGTCTGCCCCTGTAAGATCCGGAGATGGAATCACATGATGAGGGACGCATAAAAGCTATGAATGGGAGAAGACGACAGGCTCAGACAGACACAGGGACACGCACTTCCTTCTCTCCCTTTGCTGTAGCGCACGTTCTTACAGCTGCAGTCAAAACGATGCGAGAGGAGGTGGAAGAGAGGAGGGAGGATGGCGGAGGGAGGCAGGCAGGGCGGGGCTGCTGAGTGACAGCATTGGGAGGCAGGAGAGAGAGGAAGCTGCTCAACAGACGACGGAGGAGGAGGAGGAGGAGGAGGAAGAGCGAGAGAGTATATCCACAGGACGTGAGTGCCGGCAGCAGAGGAGGGGGGGGGCTTCCAGACTGGATGGGCCCAGCGATGCCTTGATGGAGTATGGGCCAGGTTTTAGGATTCTCCCACTGCCGTGAGTCTGCTTTTGTTCTGCTGTGTCCATCTGTGTTTCCGTGTGGCAGGTCTGCATATGTTTATTTCACTACACACCGTCGTTTTGTGTGTATATTTCTATATCCCAGCTCAGCATCTTGTCTTGCTAACTGCTGTAAGCATCGTATGTGTTCAGCTCCTCCTCCCCTCCCTGCCTACTCTCCATTCCAATTCTTTAATGAACACATGGCTGAGTGGACGGATGCAGTGCGGAGGGAGGCCTATGCTGTTGTCGTTGCCTGCCATTGATTTTCAGATGGTTATGTGGTTGTTTACAAGAGGGCTTTGCAGGCAGACAGAATGCAAGTGATTTCTCCCCTCAAAGCTTCTTTTGTGCTGCGTTTTATTTTAGATTTGGTCACATTACTGACCTGATGTTCTCTGTAATTACATTAAATGGGTATATGATAATGTACATGTGGTCATACATGCTCAGAAGAGAATATGCTGCATTCTTCGCTGCAACTCGGATGATTTATTAGCTCATGTCATGCTGGCCATCATGTAATGTAGTGCAGGCCTTGACTGCTGCCTGTTCATCTCTGTAAGGAAACGAGTGAGAGTGTTTATTTATGTGATTAATCAGATCACGTTAATAAACCTGTGTTGACTTTTTTGATAGGCACCCTAGAATGGATATGTCACTAAAATGAATATATAATGAATAATATTTAATGTAAAACTGTGTCTGGTTTCTTCCAGAGGAATATGGCTCGGTGGCGTCCACTCCAGACTCGACGCCTCCATGCACCGACGGTACGAAGCAGACACGTGACACAAATCCTGCCTCACAATACAAGAATAAGAGATCCCTGCTTCTTTTTCTTTTGAACATAACATCTGAGGAATACATCTGAACCTCTCTCATCTATAATACACTAGCATGGGTTACCACAGAAGTACATTTTTGATCACAGCTACATTTTGGAAGAAGACATGTTCATTCACTATTAAAAGAGGGTTTCATTCACTTTAGATGTCACATCTTTTTCTCAAAACCTGGCTGCTTTCATATGCCATGTCTATCTATCTATCTTTCTATCCCTCTCCTCGTATGACACTGAACTACACAGGGTTAGCAGGAGTCTCTAAAATTCAATAAACTTTGGTTAGGGTGACCACATGGATTTATTTTTGTCTTCATTCAGGCGGAAATGAGGAGTCTGAGATGTGCGAGCTGCAAACAGCCAGAGAGTGGTCTGATGATGAGGAGGGGGGAGATGGAGATCCAGATGATGACGAGGGATTGGCTTCATCCCCGTCCATCTGGGGCACGCCGCGCCAGAACTCCCCCGAGCTGACTTTCTCTTACATCGCCATCGCAGAGGCCGAATCGGTTGGAGCCTCGCGACACCTCCGTGACCGACGCAGGTGCAGCTCTCGGGGAAGTCGCAGTCCTTTGTTCCGCACCGACACCCTGGAAACACTTTTGGACTCCCCCGACGTAGACTGGGACCCACATGCCTTCCTCAGTCGAGAGGAAGAAGATGAGGCATCAGAGAGGAGAGAGCGGGAAAGAGTGGAGGCGAGTGCGGTTGTGAGGAGGGAGCAGCACGGACAAACTACCATCCAGCCCTCGCCCCAAAATCTGGACCCAGAACCTCAGGGGACGGACGCAGGAATCCAAAGACAGGAGTCTCCGAGGAGTCTGGCCCAGATTGCCCAGTCTGCGTCTTCCCAGCATCAGAGCCCCCCACAGATACTTCAGGGTAAGAAATGGGAGGAATGTGTGAAGACCTTGTTTTATTCTGTGTGGTGGAAATGCAGTATCTAGGAATGCTCATGAGGGCCCAAGACAAGATTAATTTTACCAGCTGCGACAGCTTGTGGCTGGTATTGTTTTCACATTGTGTGAGAGAGAGAGTGTGTGCTACTATAACAGGAGTACTGTGCCATGTCTTTATCTGTCTGCCTGACAACCCTTCAATATCAGTCACACTTCCAGGTGTGTAGTTGAGATCAAAGTGATGTTTGAGCCATTAACCCCCCCCCCCCCACAGCAATATGTAGTTTAATTAAATGGTGAAAATCAGTTTGTCAATCAAATCAGTCTTTAATCATCTGACTCTTGCAACAGACATTATAGATATTGAAGAATTAGTTCATATTTCCCAGAATGCTATTTCCTGAAGAAAATGTGTACACTTGTTTTGACCTACATCTGGAACATTTTTTGTGCAATTACTGTGGCACACTGTGTTTTTATAAAATGTAATGTAGTCAAATTCAGTTGATCACGTACAGCAAGACAGTGGTGATGTCATCGTGACAGTGAAATCATCTTTTGTTTCCCAGCAGCAGCCGCCTCACCGACCCCCGAGCCAGAGTCTCCCGTCACCAGGGAAACCATTTCAGTCACACTGCTCACATCCGTGCGACCCAGAGGGCCGGCATCTGCATCGTCAGCTGCCATTAGTCGAAACTCTCAGGAACAGCTGGTCAGCAGTCACTGGTTATCAGCACTTAACTTATCAGAGGATCCGACAGTATGCACCCACATAACAGGTACAAGATTCACATCCGTATTTTAACATATTCTCGCCTCACCACCTTCCTCCCACCGCTGTCTGTCTTGCAGCTGAGCGCAATCCTCTTGCTAACCTTGTTAATCAATACTTTAAATAAGGAAAATATCAGATTTCGCTTACAGCATGGGCCTTCGAGTGCAGGCAGACAAAGATAGACCCCCCCCCCCCTCCACAGGAAGTCCTGCCTGTTCATTTAGTCTCCATAGTTACCCTCTCCCGAGATTTCAGGAACGATCGGCTAATTGTGGGGAAAGCATTCTTTGCATTGGTGGACCTTTTGCACTGTGTGTGTGTGTGTGTGTGTGTGTGTGTGTGTGTCTGTGTGTGTCTGTGTGTGTGTGTGTGTGTGTGTGTTCTTTATATTCAGGTTTGTGGCAGGTATGTAGGAGTGTTTGAGACACAAAGAAAGCGGGAGATAACACCCTGTCTTCCAGTGTGTTGGCATTTTAAGTGCACAGACAGTCAGAGTAGCGCTGACTTATTTTAGTGGATGTGGGGGTTCAGTAAACCCTCAGACCGTTGATGAATGTGTGGCCCAGCTGATGACAGGGTTTAGGGTGTCCCGAATACTTAGCTCACATGATGCATCAATTGGAACACCAGATCTTCTGGTCTGAGTAGTTGTTTTAGTTGCTGCATCAAACCTCAATGCTTTTTTGGAAACTGAAATGTGTGTCTAACACAAAATTACTGTCAAATATCAAAAGCTGGACAATTTGAAATAATTTCAACGGCATTTACAGCTCCTAAAGTAGAAAAAGTGAGGTCATCACCAGAAAATCCTCATCTATTTATTATCGGTAGTGGTGACACAGAAAAGTTTGGCTTGGTAGCATAAGAGAATATAAACCCTGGTTCTCCCGTTTCAGGTGTTCGAGGGCATGAACATAAGCACGACTTTATATAACTTTATCGGAGTTCAAAGGAATACCTTAAATTCTCTCTGCATCAGAACGTTTGCATTAACAAGAAGAAGATTTGGTGATTTTGAGATTTTGAAGAGATTGCCGTGAAACGCCTCTTTATGTGTGAAGCTGTTGGAGTCTTGATGAGAGGTGGGCGGTGCTGCGAACAAGATTATTTTGGGCCGTCAGGCTGTTGGACTGCTGAGCGAGCAGAGGGTGGCCAAAAACAGCTCAGAGGGGCGAGGGGAGTTTAGCGGGACGGAGAGAGGGACAGAGGGTGTGAGGGGAAACGCTGGAGCAGCAACAAAATGGCCAGTAAAGGTGAGGACATGCGCTTGGAGTGAAAAGAGGATTATTTAAGACACCTGTGGAGACTATGTTTAGGTTCTGGCTCACATTTGTGTGAGCTGGCTGTCTGCTACTGCATAAAGCTATGTTTGATTACAGGGAAAAGGGGTTGAAGGTACCATTTCTTGTCTTTAGTAGTGGACTGTGTAGCTTAGTGACCGTGGTGTGATGGTGAGGACGCTTGACTATCAGGAGACTGAAGGGGGAAATTGAGCGTTTCTCTTTGATCATTTTACAAGCAGAGTCTCCGGAGACGGCAGCGTCCGTCGGCAAGAGGTGTGTTTGGCTTTCAACTGATGAGCTGCTCACATGTAGTCTCCGTATCATTTAAATTAGTGATCATAATTCAAATTGGTGTAAACTGGCGTGCGGTGGCATGCTTCTGGCAGATAGTTGACTTTGCCGGCTGGGTTCTCTTACATGTTGGTGTTTCCTCTTTAGGCTGAAGAGCTGGCACGAGCAGAGACATTTCACACTGCAGTACTATGAGATTTCATCATATACATGGGCCATGTGATTGTATGTCCCTATTGGTTAATTGGCTGGTTGTTTAATTGGATCACTTGATTGATTGATGGATTAGTAATTCCCTCTTCAGATCAGTACACTAAAGGTCAATTCTGCTGGTTTTGGATTGGGTTGTTGTACAGAGAACGTGAAACTGATTGGAAGTGAGTAATACTCACCAGTTACTAAGTAATGTGCTGTATCATCACAGCTACTGATGTGCTGATACAGCTGCACACGAAGTACACTGGAAGTATATTAATGTTAGTACAACTGCCAGAGTTCAGGTAGGATAGAAATGGCAATAGAAACAGGAAGTCTGAAGTCTTCCCCCTCAGGGTTCCCTTATATATTACCCCCATATAGTACCCTATTATATCCAACAATGCATAAGTGTAACAGAATTTATGAAAGGGATGCAGCGATCTGACTACTTCATAACCGATACCTGGGCCTTCACCAAGTATTGATCCGATACCCGTGTTTTTTCATAAGCTGTATGCCTCAGTGTGTGGAAGAGAGGGATCATCTATCCAATACACAGTCGGCCTGTTTTAACCGATACCCAATCTGCTATTTGAATCAGTATCGGTATTAGCCTCTAGCTGATGATGCAGCTATTGTTTGTACATAAACTAGTGTAAAATGGTGGCACTGCATCCGGCCAAGAAACATCATTTTTACACTTTGGTTTTTGTAGTGATTAAGCATTCAGGATACAAAGTGTCAAATAGTTTAAAAGTGCTGGTAGTAGGACTTTATTACCTTTGGCTAGAGCCACGCTAACAGGCTTCTCCCTGTTTCATCTTCATGCTAAGCTAAGCTAAGCGACTCCTCTCTGTGTGTTGGTTTCTTTCTTTTGTTCTCATTAAATGATTCGCTTACTCTGACACGATGTGCTGAGCAACCCTGTCCCAGAAAAACCGCAGCACAAAAAAACCCGTTGGACAGGTGTGCTGCATGCAGGGGCATCATAGGTATTAATTGTGTGCAGCGATGCTTATAAATACAAACCCACCTGCTGTCAGTGCACTCTATTCAAAGAGGCTTCCCTTTATTCTAATGCTGAGGCTTAGCATTTCACTGCATGACCAGCACAACCAGCTATGCACCCTGTAATTACACAACACAGAAGAAGCACGTTTTATAATGTGTCATGGTCGTTCATAGAGGATCATGCGGTTATGTGAAGAGAACATGTTTGAAATCATGTCTCTACTGCCAAGTTGTCCACTCTCGTGAATGCATGACTCTACGGATGCCTCGGCCTCCAAGGCAGTTGTTGCCGGGTGACGGAGAGCGACACCAACAGGGTGTGGAAAGAAAAGGGGCTGCCGAGTGCCTGACGTCTGTCAGCAGGTGCTGTGAAAGGCTGCATTTAAACTCTCCTCACCCGCTCGCTTGCCTCTTTCATCTGAGGTCTAAATTTAGCCGGAGCCTGACGTGTCCTCATATCTGCTGTGTTCTCCGATGCTGGAGGCTGGATCTCCCGCTCTGCCACTTCTCTGGACTCATTTCCACTTCCTACCTCTTGTCAGAACAACTTCCTGTCACTCTTCCTTCAACTAGTTGCAAAAAATGAAGGTGGGCCTACAGGCTGGAGGCTGAGTGACGTTGCTGCAGCGCCTCTTTTAAAACCAGGAAGGGATGCAGTAAATCACGTTTCTATCAGCTGCGTACGGCTTAAACATCTCATACAAACCAGCTTATTTATGATCTTTACACACATATATGACTTCACAATTTGGGTGATTGATAAAGTACCAACAGTATTATTATTATTATAATCCTCTAGACTGGTTTAGGACCCAAAATGTTTCAGAATTAAAAATCAAATGTCTGATTATCAGTCTCTCCCCCCTGGTGTTTCTACTCTTTTCACCTTCTTTTTCTCACCTTCTTTTCTCTTCCTCCTTCCACTCAGTGATGGACCTGATCTACTGGAAGGACACGGAGCGAACAGGCATGATCCTAACAGGGTTAGTGGTCGGCCTGCTGTCCCTGTTCCAGCTCAGCATTATCACTGTGGTCTCCACAGTCTCCCTGGCCGTCATGTGCTTCACCATCTCCGTACGCATCTACTACCAAGTCCTCTACGTCCTCAACTGGGGGGACGGACACCATCCCTTCAAGTAAGATGCTATGCTTTTATTTATTCATGAAAGACAGTGGATATTTCTCCAGCTTCTCTTAAAAGCCTAAAGAGAGCGGTCCAAAACAAGAACCTGAGCTCATGTTATAACAACCCTTTCCGACCCAAATTCAAATCATTTCCTGCATTTTATAATTCACATATTGTTTGTTTTGCTGGCATCCAATTAATGAATATTAAGAGGCTCTGATATTGGTTATTAATGGGTGGGGTTTCTATTAGCATGCTTATATTGAGGTTCAGTCAGGTAGTCATTGTAGTACATTGTTTGTATGCAAATGTGTGTTTTTATGCTCTGTTTTGTACACTTTAATTAACTATTGATCAGTGATAGCCCTTCCTATGTATGACATGACAGCTGCATAGACTAACTTGATTATAAAAGCCTGGTGGTGACCTAGTGTATTGCAACGCTTGGGCCTTTTGACCTGTGGACACTGACTTATTTTTTCGTCTTCCTTTTTTTCTGCATGTCCACTTCTTGTTGTCTCGTTTTCTCTCAGGTCATACCTGGACCTGGACATCAGCTTCAGTGGGGAGGACGCTGACCAGTATATGCAGCAGGCCATCGTCATGGCTCTGTCTGCTGTAAACTCTCTGAAGGGACTCTTTTTTGTTGGGAACCTCTTGGAGTCCATCAAGGTGAGCTTAGCTAACAACTTAAGTTCATCTTCCTTCTATATTTATGCAGGCTGTTCTGTCTCGAGAGCTTCTCCCCCTCATTAACCCAGACATCAGTCTCTGTATTCTTTCATTTTGCTCATCATCGGTCATCTCCCTCCCCCCGTCACTGGAGATGACAGCATCGCCATGCCAACCGTCTCTCTCATTATGCCAGTTTAGAGTTGATGACTCTGAAATTAGGACAATATCACTCATGGTAACTGTCAGCACCGACGTCATGTTTTTGGTAGTCATGTGGAAAGCAAAATAAAAGCCTTTCAAATAGATTTGAATTGGTACTGACAGCATGGAGACGAGGCCTTTCTCATCTAGACTCTTTATCCAGACTCAGGTTTACCTCTCTCGCTAGCGAACGCATTATTTTAATGTTTATCAAACTTACATGTGGATTAATCTCTCTGTATCACTTGCCATCACCTGGAGTATGTTGCCACACTCCTACACCTTTTTTGTATTGACGGGATGTATAGGTACGCACTGTTGCATATAAAATTACTTTAAGTTTTTCATTGTTGAAGAGTAATCCTATATAAGAAAGGATGTCCCTGCAGTATAAAATAATGTTTTAATACATTACACATAAAGAATGTTTGCCTAAAGTGAATAGATAAACCAATGATAATACACACGTTAGTATTATTTATTATATGTGGAAACATGTAGAAATGTGTGCAGAAACCTCATAGAAGGTACATAATAATGTCGTGTGAACACACAGCAGATATCAATATCACTATATAGCGAAACAATAAATCTTCACACTAATCCATATAAAAGGTCACAGCGAGTGTCAGATTTATGACCAGTGTCCTGTACATTCATTGGTAAAGTATTTCAAGCATCATTTTTAATGCCTGATCTTTTAAATGCCAGTTTTGTAATGGATAAGTTTCATATAACTGTGTTTTAAAGTGTTTTTTCTTTCGATAATTCTATGTGTTGTGTGTTTGTCACAAACACACACACAAACCCGGACAGGTGCTACTGGAGTAGCATTTACTCATATCATTGTTGCAGTATAGTGGTTTTAGAATAAACATTTAAATATCGTATTTTCGTATCACCTGAAATGTTCATATAAATGATTGCACATGAATATGTGTGTGTGTGTGTGTGTGTGTGTGTGTGTGTGTATATATATATATATTTATATTTATATTTATATTTATATGAGCACTAAGTTCCAATAAAACCTAATATAATTGTGGCATTTCAGTAATTAATAGGAGCAGTTTGAGACCAGACAGACTTAACACATTTGCAGTAAGTGGGGAGTCAGTGTGAGCTGACTGAGCCCCCTAAATCCTGGGACCTCCCGGGCTCAACCCTGACCTGGCCGGTATGCGGCCTGACACAGGGGAGGAGGTACGCAGAGACGCCGGGATGAGCTGGATTCTCTTTCCATCTGAGACAGGGGGGGCATATCAGGGCAACACTGGATCCCGTACAGCACCGTGACACTGTGAGATATTTGGGGAGACACAGACACCCATATTGGGAGTCTCAGATTTGGAGCTCTTTCCTTTCTTCGTCAAGGAGAAAATGATGTCAGCTTGGATCGTGTATTGGATTGCATTATGCCATACTGTTGCATGATTTACTTCTTTCTGCAGACATGCATTAATGAGAGTTAAACGTCTTTCTCTTGGTCTTAGTTCCTGGTTCTGATGTACCTGGTGACGTACCTGGGAAAACTGTGCAATGGCCTTACTCTGCTCATCATCAGTAAGAAACCCATCTCACTGCTGGAAATATGGAATCTCTTCACACACTGAACGGCTTTCATGTTAACTCTTCTCTCTTTCTTCCCCAGGTATGATCGCTCTCTTTTCTCTACCACTTTTCTACAAACAACGCCAGGTAATAGTTAATTCTTTATACAGTCACTTTAATGCGTCCTTTATTTCCATACCCATAAACACGATTCTGCATTTCTGTTACCTCACAGGAGCAGGTGGACGTCGTCTTTGCAAAAATCCAGGCCCACATTGACAACGTCAAGGACATGTGAGTATGGCGCCACCTTCTGGCAACGGTGTTGCCATCATCACTGGTATTTTGCTGTTTTGCATTCAACTGTCTGTCACACTATAATCAAATGGAACATGCTCAGAACCAAAAATGTAGCGTCTGGGATAGATCCTAAATGTGTTGTCCTAACTACTATTTGTTTCTCGTCCACAGCTTTCAAAGACTTGCCCAGGGTGGTGGCCCTCCTCCCGACCCAACCCCTGGTGGCGCCAAACCCAAAACCCAGTAAACACTGATGGACAAGAACTTAAAGAAAAGCTCCCAGAGTCGCAGGCTGTCACTCAGATGTCTTACCCAGCAGTCTGAGCTCAGAGATCCAGAGAACGGAGCTCCAGAGACTAGGGACGGGAAGGGAGGTTACTTAAAAGGACAATGACGAGGATCACACATTTAAACTCTTAACTGTATCTAAGTTATGGGGGGGTTGGAGGTCGGGATTTGGGTAAAACGTAATCAAGGTGTATGAATCCTGGATGAGACTCTGCTGACGTCAGAGATGGAAACGACACGGCGGGAACATTCGCTGTTTTTAATTTGTACAAATGACTCAAGAAGTGTCTTAGTGATTGAGAGCTGTAGTCCAAATGAGCTACTGAGAACAGGAATGGAAAGTTCCCACGCCGACAGCTACTCAGCTGTTTAGGTGGAAAACAGGGGTCATCATTATTCATGGCAGCCGTAACACTGGCAATTAAAGATGCATGTGTCAGCACATGTACATTTTCTGAATGCATTTCATTCTCATGACTGTTTCTCTGTGTGTATGCTAGTACGAGTGCACGTGTGTGTGTATGCTAGTATGAGTGCGTGTGTGTGTGTAATTCTTGCAAACAGCTTGCTGGAAATGAAAATGTTACTACAAGCAATTAAAGTCCCATTACTTCTTTATTTTCCTCAGCTTTCTGTTTCTTCTAGCATTCACTTTCATTCACATGATCATTCATTTTTTGTTTCGTTCTCATGTCACTGACACCAGTGGGAAGCTGTGACATAATATTCAGATGGAGAGTGATGATTCTGCTTCGTTAACTAACACGTATTATAAGTAGAGGTTAATCACGTGAGAGGAAGTTCCTTATTAGGGTAGCATCAGAAAAGCTCACGGTGTCGGTGTTGGTTGTAGGACGAATGGATTGAACATATAAAGCACTAAGATCTCAGACCCATCTTAGCTCTTAATGTGAACATGTCCGGCCTTGTGAATGAATGTGGGAGTGAATGACAGCAGGTGCCTTTCTAACTGCAGGTTAAAGTGCATGATCTGATTCACAGTACTTATCAGACAACATCGACTTCTCCTCCCATAGCAAACCGCCTGTCATCAGCTGACCATCGCCTACCTGAGAACGGCGTTTTCTACGTGTACAATAAGTGTGATGTGCACCATGACAAGGTATCATACAGAATTGTAAACTGATCCATTTTAGGAATAATAAAAACCATTCAGGATAATCTACAGCTCCACGTTTCCCTCTAGTGGTTGCTTTTAAAGCTCTCACCAACATGTTTCCTGATTTACTTGTGTGCTGCAGTGAAAGCGTTGTTATGGTTACAGGATTGAGCCATTCAGTTAAACCCAAACATGATAGCCTGCTAGTCTTACACATCATGTGCATGTTGCCTCCTATGGCAGTAAAACACATTTTTTTCACAGTTTTTTGTCTTGCATTTCTTAAGCAAAGCAAATGCAGAAAACTTAGACTCAGAGACTTAGACTTATCTTTATTGATCCCTTTGGGATGACTCCCGCAAGGAAATTGGATATCCAGCAGCTTACAAAAAACTTAGCGAAATAAATATACAAAGTAAACAAAGAGTAAACAATAAACTCTTTGCTAAATAATAAACTCTTAGCTAAATGGGAGTGAAATTACAAAGTAAAAATATCTATCCACCCAGCTGGGCACATAGAAAAAGGATAATTAACTGAGATCACTCTTATCAAACTATTATATCTGAACAATTCATGTTAATGTAGTCAAACTCACTAATCATTTTGTAATACCGTCTCACTAATTCTAGACTACTAGATGCTGAGGTTTTCATATTTGCTGGATACAGGGAAGTAACGTTAGTTAATAGTAAAACAGACACAATCAGCTGTTACATGTATAATACTAGTATATATATGTATTCTAGAAAATATTTTAAATCTTGGAAAAATAAACTGCCTTTTTCTATTTTTTCAGAGAGATGGATAGATATTGTTTCAAAACTGGAAACAAATTAATTTTAATTATCTTATGAGGGGAAATGACCATATTATTGTTGAATTGCCAACATTAGATGTAAAGGGACCTTTAAATCAGTAAAACGGGTCTGTTTGTCAACCACCAGGGGGCGACACAAGTCAAGAAATTAGTTTTATTTCAGTTTTCCAAGTATGTCCGACAGTTTGGGACTAGGAAACCGGATCACTTCAGCCACTTGATAGTTTTTGAAAACTACCCAATCAGAGGGCGAGTTACCTTTTAATGTGTCTCTGTCTTATACACGTGTCCCTTCACTGAGCTGGTTTTGGACTTGTACTGTGGATTCTCCAGCAGCCACAGTTTGTGGCCCCTGGATGCCCTTTCCAGACTCCCCCGGCTACAACTTAAAGTAGGTCAGGTGGTCTAAGTAGGTTTGACATTTCAGGACTTCGTGTGTCGGGTCCAGAATGGACATCCAGGTTGTCTTCTTTCTCACTGCTGAGGACAAGTCTGCACTTGCTTTATCAGATTCAAACCCAATGAGCTCATCATAGTTAGTTGTGCTTATTAAAACCAAATCCACAGATTGATTAATTGTCTGAATGTCCCAGAAGAGTCCAGTACGAGTGATCTCCAAAAGTTCTCTTTTAAAGAATAAACTTTATTTAAATCCAGACTTCTCTTCTCAACCTGTCTGTTCGTCCTTCCGCTGTTGGGAGGTGAAGTGGGCGGGATTAGTCAAATTAATCTGAAGACATAACGCGTGAGACCCGCCCTCCCATTGTAAACTGCAGACCGGGTTGCAATCCCGATGCTGGTCCGCCGCCACAGTGGATTTGGCAGCGCGCAGGAAGGAGGGGAGCTTTTACGCACGAGTCCCGCTGACTGTAAGTCATTACTGTTCACAGAGAAGGGGTCCGGTTCTCATGGTGGGCGCTTCATCCGCCCGTCGAGGAGCTGGTTGATTGAATGTTACCTCCAGTCGTCATGGATTACGGACGAACCATGGCCCCTCCGGTGCCCCCGCACAATCCCACAGAGAGCCGGCCGGGGCAGGCGCAGGAGCGGCTGCTGAAGTGCGTCCTGCTCGGCGACGGAGCGGTGGGCAAGACCAGCCTGGTGGTCAGCTACACGACCAACGGATACCCGACCAAATACGTCCCTACTGCGTTCGATGACTTCTCAGGTAAAATCAAGATGTGGAGATTTCAGATTCTTTCAAATCTGTTTAATTCATTAAGAGGGGAAATAAGCGAATATACTGGGAATATCACCCCTATTTCATGGATTACAGATTAGCACAGACCCTGCTGGATTATAAAATGTAGTATGTGATTGTATAACTGCAGTCCAGTGAATATAAAGTCACTTCGTTTCCACCTGCTCTTTTTTTTCTTTTTTGCTGACCTCCTGTTCAACTTCTCCTGCTTTGAGAGAACCTGTCCCATTCTGCCGTCCCCCCTATCATTCCATTGTTAGATGTGTTTTCCTATTATCTGCCTTCCGTCAGTGTTAATGCACACGAGTTCTCCTCCCTGATGTTGCCAGGTTTCCATTTGGCACGGGTCCACAAACTGTCTCACTTGTCCCAGCAAGATTTGTATACTGCAAAAATAAGAGAGAACAAAATCCCTCGAAGGGGAAACTTGTTGCGAACTGATCCACCTGTGACCTTTTGATCACCTTCACGGTCACATCCTCACACCGTCCCACCTTTTAGATTTTCCTCAGAATCTCTGAAAGCCTCCCTCAGCTATCAGCTAGTATTCATAAATGAAAAATTAATTTTTTCCCACTCATTTAGAACTAGAGAAAGTTGAGGTTTTGTCGTGTAAAGTGACTTTTAAACTTGTATTGTCGTTAATGTTCGTCTGTAAAACGAACAGCTCGCTTCGAGCACACACACACACACACACACACACACACACACACACTGCCCTCAGACCAGCTCCGGCTCAACCCTCCAGTACAGAACAGAGAGCGTCTCTGGTCCAGGGCTTTGGGATTGCACAACTCTGCCTATTGTTGTCAGCCTTGACCCGCGAGCCCTCTCCTCTATACTGGAATGGCCACATCTGTTGCGCTGGCTCAGAGGCAGAGATTGTCTTTCGCCTCGGCATGACAGAGGGTGATTGTGCAGAAGGGGGCCCTTAATGGTGATGTCATTTCTCCGTGCCCCCTTGCAATCAGAGCGTCCCCTTCAAAGCTGACTTCTCAGCAGTTACGCAACGCCACAGGTGGCGGAGACGCAGAGGAGCAGGAGTCCTGGGAGAGGGGACGATAAGAGGGAGTTTTGATCCAGAAAATCAAAGGAGGATCGTATGTCAGGGATTAGGAAATAATTACACAATGGCAGCTCCCTCTCACTTTCCGTTCTTTCCCTCCTCCGGCTCTTTCTCCTCGCTTTTGTGAAGGCCATGATGCCTGTCCTACTACATGAATCGTTCCAGCAAGCTCTTTGATCAGGTGGTATGACCGACCACACACTCCGGGCGCATTGTAAACGTTTCCATGTGCCTGCTGTTCTGCATTGTGCTCGCCCTTCTGAAATGAATAAATGGCCCTGTAATGAAACTGTAAGATGACTCATCCACTTTTCCAATCTGGAAATGAGGCCCATTGGAAGAGAGTCCCCCCCCCCCCATATATTAGACAACCTCGGAGTGGCCTCTACTGAAACACAACAGAGAACAAAGCTCACAAAGGGGTCCGAGCGACAGTAAAGTGTTATGGTCTCAACAGTAACTGGCAGGGTGGGTGGGCTGGACCGGGCAGGCCGTCTGGGAGCGGGAAGAGCCGAGCATGGGGTCTTTGTGTTCTCAACTGGCAGGCTTTTGTTTATTCCAGAGCATATCTTTGCTTTGCTAGTCGTGTGTGTGAAGTGTCAGGTGGGGGGGCTTTATTAGTCTACAGTCATGCTGACAGCTGGGACTTATTCTCCGTGTGTTTCTTTGCCCACAGCTGTGGTTCAGGTGGATGGAAACCCGGTCAGACTACAGTTGTGTGACACTGCAGGACAGGTGAGTTTCATTCACACACTACACATAATTATTGCATCACATACTTGGTAACATATATTTATGGTGCCTGATGGTCGGTTCACCACATCCAACCATTGAAAGCCATGACATCCTGACATAATGGCCCCCGTGAAACCCCGTTGTTATAAGTGTGTTCCCTTCAGGATGAGTTATAATAACTTTTGGCAATCCCATCAGCCTCAGCTCTACTGTGCTTTTAGTGCTAATTAGCAAATGTGGCTGTGGATAAAGAGAATTGGATACAGCGTGGGAGACGTCCCATCCGTTTATCATGAAAGTTGATAAGTGCATAAAACCCGTATCTTCCAATGATCTTCCAATAGAGCAAGTGTTCCTTTAACCTCGCCGACCAGACACGAACAGCAGCACCAAAATAATCGTTTAATTGGAAAATAAATCAAATAGTTTTATTACTTGCAGATCTACTGGTTTTGTGGTCAACCCAGTTCTACTAGACGTGGGCCTCTTGCCTGAGACTCTGCTGTCAATCTTCATCTGTAATGAAAACAAAACCACGCCATAGAATATGTATAAATGATGGCGGCGATATGACAGCGAGGGGATAGCCTGCAGGTGAGATTGGAAGTGATGATGCAAAAATAAATACTTCTCTCTGCTGTTAAGAACACGGTGGTACAGGGAGCTTGCCAAACAAAACATATTGACTCATTCTTTTATCAGTAGTTAAGGGCAATCTTAGAAAGGAACAAGTTGTGAAAGAGGCTTCTTACTTCCCCGGAGCATGGGTGGGTGTTGCATAATCCCACTCAGAAGCTCCCTGCCCTGCCGGCATATTTGACATTCACAAACGCTGCGAGGGCACTGCCAGTTCCACACACAATCAAAGACGACTTGGCTGTAAAGTGGAACGAGGCATTTCAACAAGCCGCTAATACAAGCTCACGGCATGTTGCAAGCTGCAAACCGTGTTAGAACTGCACACACACACACACACACACACACACACACTTACGCACACAGGCAGACAGGCATGGGCAAATAGGGGCAGATAAAAGTGGCCAAATACTTACTGTACTTATGCAATTTCATAAGAGGGGAGGTTGAGAGAGAGAGAGAGAGAGAGAGAGAGAGAGAGAGAGAGAGAGAGAGAGAGAGAGAGAGAGAGAGAGAGAGAGAGAGAGAGAGAGAGAGAGAGAGAGAGAGAGAGAGAGAGCCCAGACAGAAACAGTCTGGAGAAAAATGATAACAGCTGCCGCCAAAGCTGATAAACAAAGTTGCTCCTCACTCAGAGACGTTGGCGTCCGTACGCTCTGCAGACGGACCCACGTCATCCCATCACGGAGCTCAGCCAAAGCATGTGTGGGAATCTCACGAGCTGATAAGTGACCCGCTGCCGTCGCTGACAGGTTGACTGTTTAAATTACCGATTGTTTGTGCAGACGGTTCTGTTTTTGTTTTAAACCAGGAGGAGCCGACCAGAGCATTGTTTAGGGGGAGAGGGATTAGGAGATGTGTGCTGGAGAGGAGATGTTTGTGTGGAGTTTCTGCCTTCCGTAATCTGTGTATTCACCGGGAGGCTCTTGTTAGTCAAAGCTGTGTGGCTCCAAGTGTTAATTTAGGAGATTTACTGTGGATGATATAAGCGAGTGGGCAGGGCTTGTGTGTGTGTTAGCACGATGACCTGTGATGTTGTTCAAAAAGGTTACTGAAAGTTCATTAGTGTGTGTGGTCAGGGAAACAAGTCATCACAAAGTAAAGATTTAGTAGTGAATCTTGAGGTGAATTTGTCTGATATTTAGTTATGGGACTCATGACGATTCAAAATAATTGGGATTTCAGATTTTTTCGATAATCATCAAAATCTGGTTAAAACTCTTAAATTGGCACTAAAACATACTGGAATCATGTTAGGTTACATTAAATATATATTCTTTGTGAACATCCTTTCAGGTGAAAAATCAATAAATCAATCAAAAGAATATTGAATTAGATGATCATAATCAAAAGGTCTCCCTGAATAAATCAAATGTATTTTTCACTTGTCTCCCATGATAACGAACCAGACCACTTTATCAGGTCACTCATCACAATATTTCGGATTATCCCGATTATGGAACTTCACCACGATCAACTTATGAACTAAATGTTTATAAACATTTCCTACATGGTCCCACCCTATTGATATGTATAAATCATCCACATCACCACATCGCTAACTATTTGTCTCCTTTAGGATGAGTTTGACAAACTCCGCCACTTCTGCTACAGCCGGACCGATGCCTTGCTGCTCTGCTTCAGTGTGGTCAGCCCGGCGTCCTTCCAAAACGTCTGGGAGAAGTGGGTCCCGGAGATCCGCCGCCGCTGCCCCCTCACGCCCGTCCTCCTCGTGGGCACGCAGTGCGACCTGCGGCAGGACGTCAAAGTGCTGATCGAGCTGGCGAGGCGACGGGAGAGGCCGGTGCTGGAGGAAGACGCCAGGGCGCTGTCGGAAAAAATTGGGGCAGTGACGTACGTTGAGTGCTCGGCACTGACGCAAAAGAATCTGAAGGAGGTGTTTGATGCGGCCATCTCTGTCGGGCTGAGGCAATCTGACAGGAGGGCGCGGCGGGAGAGGAAGGTCCGCAGCACGGCCGATAAGATGAAGATGCTCTCCAAGTCGTGGTGGAAGAAGTACGTGTGCGTCCAGTAGGGAGGGAGGACTTGACTGATGATCAAACTGGAACCGCTCACTTGTTGGTGGCGACTGATCTGGATGTAAGGACTATTTTTACGTCCAGCTGGACGAGCCCAGATGTGACAGCCAGACTAACTTTGATTCAGTGGAGCAGCAGCCCAGCAGAGGCAGAGTGTGCATACCTGATATGTAAAAGTCCGAGTACGAGGCGGTAACCACCGTCTGCTCCTCAGAGCCGGCCTGAACTGTTGAATGTGACTGTGATGATGTTTATGGCACATATCGTACCGGAGCTGACTGAGGTGTTCAGACGGTGATGTTATGTACTAAAAGTATACTCCTATGTGTCTGATTTGATGCCCTTCTTTAACAAAGTATATTATTTTCTGTGTTCTACACTGTAATTCAGCCCCTGATTATTATTTCACTGAAATCAGAGCATACTGTTTTAGTTTAAATCCCCAATCAAAGTCGAGAACCAAAGCCAGTCCTGCACCTTGATTTTCCAAAATCGGAAGCAACTCCGGTGACGACCCGTCACAATCAAATGGCAATGAGTATAAATTCTCTGTAAATGGCTGAGTTCTTGCAGTTTGGCCGTCCATTACACGCTGGCTTGTGTCGTTACAGCTGTCGACCACACGGATGGAGGTCTGTAAGCTCCTCCCAATACACACCTACGGCAGACTGATGCCACCAAACGTTAATGGAGGAAACCCATTGACTCCTGTCGATGTTTTTTACCTAAACTATGCTAGATGACGCACGCCAAATATGTCCGTTTTCAGAACGTCACTGTGACCAGGTTGCAGCAATAAGTTGGGCGGTGCCACCGTACATTGCACTTATCGCATACAGTCCAAAAAAAAAAGTCTCGCCATGCAATGGCCTTTGGAGCAGTAGTGTGGATTAAATATGGAAAGCATCTGCTTGAAATGTAGTTCACTGAAACACAAGTAGCTGATCTGCATGTTCTCTAGACTACACACTGGTTTGGATGATCACAGGGTCTTTCTTTGTCATTGCAGTCAGGGCCTTAAACCCATAATTATGTCTTTTCTCTGTGAGGAGATCGGAGCGCTCTCCTTTTCTGAAATTACACAGTAAATGAGGTGAAATCACCAAAGAGACTGATTCTATGTTTGCTTCTTATTTTTTAGAAGCCTGTCATTCAGCTCTGCCTATTTATCTGTACTTCTGGGCCAATAACCGATCAGCAGCAACACAGAGCAGACGTATGAAATATTGTATGTCATTATGTATGTTACATAGTAATCATTTATGATGTTTGTAATGTCATCCAAATAAATCTGCCTGTATATAAGTGACTCATCGGCCGTGCTGTCCAACTCTAAATGGTACTTAATGAGAATGAGTGTTGGTGTCTGATTGTTTTGGCATGAGAGCAGTTTGTTGAGCTGTATGATCAAATAAAATGCTAAATATTTAACACGTTTTTCACTGTTGAGTCTTCCATGGAAATCTCTCACACTGAAGAGAAGCTTATGTTGGTGATATGGGGCAGTGTTTGTTACACGCTCCCTTTCTGAGGTCAAAGGTTATTAGAAAAGGCCTCATATCTTCTATATACTTCACTATACAGAAAGAAATTCCAACCAAAATGTTTTTGCTTTTTTTAATTTCCAAAAGTGTACATTTAGTCTTACAAAACACAAGTTTAAAGTGGAAAACACATTATGAATAAAAATGCCTTGTCAGTGTGAAGGTGACGTCTAAATTCAATCACTATTTAAGTTGAGTGGACATTTTGAGGATGAGGACATTAAATCCTACTCAACTACAGAAATGTTAGGAAGGCCAACAATGATTTCCATTGTGGTCCTTGTTACAGATATTCATTAGTATGTTGGCTTTGTTTGAATCATTAGAATGATTTTCCCTCCATAGTTGACTCCATAATGTAATGTAAAAAGTGATGTAAATACATTGCTAAGATGGGGGGAAAGTTACATATACAGTGAAAAACATGCATTATGAGTTTTTATTTGTGATTTATATGCAAACTAAAAGCTATATTTTTACAAAGTTGGGAAGGAGTTAAATGTGACTTCAAAGCCGCAGAGGTTTTGTCTGCACCAAGACTTCTAACTATGCAGGATCGGATGATTATAATTGCCTGAAATAGGCTTTCCCTCCTATTCATGGCTACGTGTCTGCACCACAGTATACAACAATGGGCAGAGAATGACAGCGGCTCGGTATCTCGTACGTGTTTAGAAGTGCTAATGATGGGGTAGGTTTGTGTCGTCTGGCAGACTGCAGATGAGTATGATGTCCGGCCTCAGAGTGGGTGAAACCGGCGCTTGATGTGGTGCCAAGTTTTAATTATGATCGTCAGGATGGCTCATCTTCCTCCGATATTTCAGCAGGAAACTGTGTCCTAGCAAGGCAGCCACCTCCTGAAACTTCCTGTCGTTTAGCGTGTGTTGACTATACGAATGAGTAAATAGTACTTTAAAATTCATGCATTAGTGTCAAGTTTGAACAGTCGTCCATTAAAGATTTCTGAAAATATTAAAGGTATGAATGAAAAGTAACATCACACATGTCCTAATTGAGCTGATTGTTTCTACATTGAAAAAGCTCGATGGAAAAAACATGCATAAGAATAAGAATGTTAGATGAACATATGTTGTGAATGCTTCCGGAAGTCAAACCAAATTGTGTAATACATATAGAATGTAAACTCGTCTTCATGCCATTGGACCCACAAATTCCTGGAATACCTTCTTTTTTTTTCAGATTAGTTTATTGTCATTCGAAACATGCCAAGACATGAGGGAACGAAATACATAACTCAGGACCAGCAGCATGCAGGATAGTCTAGCTATGTATATACATATACTCTAGCTGTGTATATACATATAGCTGCAGCTAGAGTATATGTATATACACATGTGTATATACATATACTCTAGCTATATGATCTTTTACTGGCAGCCTCGGCCCTGGATGGAAACAGTTGCGTATTCTTTTATACTTTTAAACTTTTAAATGAACGTTGTGTTATATAACTGGGGGAAATGGGTGGTCCAGTAAAATAGGATTGAACTTTTCAGTCCTGTAAACCCAGTTCCCTACATAACGTCTGAGAATCATTAAGTAACAAGTGAACTCTGACTCCACATGAAAGAGCAGCTCCCTAATCAGTTTTGATATCTTAAAGTTGGTGCAGGATTTTCTCTGGCACTCCCCAGATAATTGCCAGCATAATGACTGAGGCTGAGCCCGTGGGGGCGGGATTACCGAGGGACATCAACCATGTCGATCAGGTCTGTGCGGTGGGAAGGGATCCGACCAGTAGACTGTGGGTCCACTTTGTACATTGTCTTTAGGATTAACTGTTGCCCAAGCTCCTTGTAATGCGATGCAATATGTCTGGGGCCCTGATTAAAAGACACCCACATGTAGACTTAACCAGCGAATGAGTACAGTTCATTATTCCTGACAGAAATCTGCTTTCAAAGTATGTTTAAGACCTCAGTCTCTCTACATAGAGGCTACTTCAGTGAACGTGCTCTCATGTTCTCATATGTTCCCAGGACTCTTTGTGATTATGAAACACAGGTTAAATATTAAACAAATAAACAACATTATGAAATAATAATCCAATCAATAATTCTGCCGTTACCTCACCAGATTCCACTTCCCTCATCACCTCTGGAGCTCAGGCGTTCCCTGCTCACCTGCAGCTCATTCATCTCATCAGTCTCTCAGGTCACACACCGGCTCAGGTCCATTCATTCCAGTGGCATGCCATCAGAGTTGTCACGGGCCCTCGTGCTTTGCTTTCAAGCCACAATAACTGGAAACTGACCCTAACTCAGACTCGTAAGCAAACCTGCCTTTCTGTACCTTCCAATAATACATGATGTCTGCTTCAACTGTGTTTAAGTCTTGCTATCCCTGTTCCCTGAACTCACTGTGACATGTGGAGAGCTTCAGTTAATGTTCCCTGAACTCACTGTGACAGGTGGAGAGCTTCAGTTAATGTTCCCTGAACTCACTGTGACAGGTGGAGAGCTTCAGTTAATGTTCCCTGAACTCACTGTGACAGGTGGAGAGCTTCAGTTAATGTTCCCTGAACTCACTGTGACAGGTGGAGAGCTTCAGTTAATGTTCCCTGAACTCACTGTGACAGGTGGAGAGCTTCAGTTAATGTTCCCTGAACTCACTGTGACAGGTGGAGAGCTTCAGTTAATGTTCCCTGAACTCACTGTGACAGGTGGAGAGCTTCAGTTAATGTTCCCTGAACTCACTGTGACAGGTGGAGAGCTTCAGTTAATGTTCCCTGAACTCACTGTGACAGGTGGAGAGCTTCAGTTAATGTTCCCTGAACTAACTGTGACATGTGGAGAGCTTCAGTTAATGTTCCCTGAACTCACTGTGACAGGTGGAGAGCTTCAGTTAATGTTCCCTGAACTCACTGTGACAGGTGGAGAGCTTCAGTTAATGTTCCCTGAACTCACTGTGACAGGTGGAGAGCTTCAGTTAATGTTCCCTGAACTCACTGTGACAGGTGGAGAGCTTCAGTTAATGTTCCCTGAACTCACTGTGACAGGTGGAGAGCTTCAGTTAATGTTCCCTGAACTAACTGTGACATGTGGAGAGCTTCAGTTAATGTTCCCTGAACTCACTGTGACATGTGGAGAGCTTCAGTTAATGTTCCCTGAACTCACTGTGACATGTGGAGAGCTTCAGTTAATGTTCCCTGAACTCACTGTGACAGGTGGAGAGCTTCAGTTAATGTTCCCTGTTCTTAAATGTATCCTTGATTGAAGAAGAAATGAGAGACATCATTTACTTTTTACTGTTAAATGTTTCTGAATGTGTGTTGGTGGTTCTTACGTGACAGCAGTGTGTGCTCTAGTATTGAACTGTCTTGAATACAGAAACAAAAAATCATCTGTTTTATCCACACACGCAACAAAAAGGAAGTTGATCTATGAATAAAAACCTGCTGTTAGCTAACACAGCGGCTGCAGGAGAAGCCTGCCTGGCGTGCCATGGTATGGCGTTGCTAGCAGGATTATGTTTTAATAAGCTTATATAAACACCCCCCACAGTGTGGTCTCATTACGGGAAGCTAATTGAGCCGCTCTGTCCCGGGGTCAGCGGGGCCTCTTTGAACTGCTCAATGTTTTGCTATAAAGAGGCCCATCTCTGCCTCCACAACATCTGTACTGTGGTCTGTGCAACATGTGTCTTCTCCTCAGGCAAACTGTTTGGACGTGCACATTGTTGCATCTTTACACATGCACGTATACAGTGTGTTCATGTAAAGGTGTTTCAGCTGAAGCCTCCAGGTTCATGGTTATAAAAGTGACTATAAACCATGACGCAAACAAATTAGTTGTCAAACAGTCCAGGTATTTGTCGACCTGACACAGTTATTTGTCCTTATTTCACTACAGCCTTAATTCCCACGGTCTCACAGTGAAATGTGGACATTCCTGAATTTTAATAAGCCACTTTTAATAATAAAAAAAATATCATCATATATCGGTATGGGCAAGTCTGTCTTTAGGTAGATAAGTCCCGCCTCCAGGTACACTTGATTGACGGAACCGGCGCAAAATAATATTATTGACGCAGTGAGTAATATCTGCAAACTGACTAATCAATACAAAAAGAAACCCAAACACGAAGCAACCGGGAATTCTGATAGTTTTCTTCTCCCCTTCATCTCTGTAAGCTAGCAGTGTGACGCTAATGTTGCTTGTTGTCTGTGTGCATGCGTTGTTAGAGTTGGCTCGCCATATGTAGCATAATGCTAACAATGCTTCTGTATGTTGGATTGAGGTAACGCTTAATGCTTTTGTCACATTGTTACTGAATATGATTTAATTAATGCTCTAAGGAGATGCATATTGATGAACTAGACCATGTTATACATGTTCTATATGTTATGCTTCAGTTAATTTGCTGTACAACAAATGGATAAAACAAAATCTTAATATTCCTGTTTGCCAAAACCAGGTGAGGTCGTTCAGGCAGAGTGAGGACCGGTGTTGGAAGAGCCGTTGCCATCTGGCGTGATTGTACCTGGATCACAGGTAGGCTGGTGCCCGTCGCCACTCTACACACCCACACAGCCTTAATCACTACACACCCACACAGCCTCAATCACAGCTACATTAAGGAATTAATACATGCATAGATGAACAAAACAGTGATCACAAAACACACAGACTATTGGCAAAACTAAAGACTCATTTGGTTTATTTAAGGGCATTTAAAAAAAAAAAAATTCACCTTCTATTCAAATGCTTGTGATTCATTACATGCAAATGTAAGTTACTATTTTTTGCAGCTTACATGAGTAGTACTAGCACATAAATTCTGGAGGGCAAGTTTTACACTGAAAGTTTTTAGTTGTAGCATGCTGGTTGGTTTAGCCCGGTTAGTCGGGTTAATAAAGATCAAAAGTCCCGTTTATCGATGCCTATATGTGAACACACTTGATCGTGCCATCAGAGGTGTTGTTTGAAAATGGAGCTACATTTACATTATAGACATTTCTAGTGTATAGATTTGTTTTAATTGGTAGCATGCCAGTGTTTGAGTGTCTTAACTGTTAAAGTAAGAATTATTGCCAATGAGCAACTGTTAGATTGTCAATACTTTTCAAAATCAATGAACAAAAGTTATTTTCTTTCTTTTCCCAAACTGTAAAAAAAAACACTTCTTTCTTACAGGTTTACATTTGACTGCCTAATGTTTTAGTACACAAATCCAATTGTATGGATTTGTGTTTTTATTCCAATGTGTTATTAATAAGGTTGTGAATGTGTAGCATTACACATGCTTCATTCACAAACACACATGCCTGTGTTCTTGTCACATGTGGCCTTTGAGATAAATTGCTTTTTAAAGAGGTAAACACAGAAGAGGGTTGTGTCATTTCACTCTGTTTATGGCTGGGCCCACAGCTGAAAAGACAATTAACATGTTTGAGATGACAGAAGCAGCTCCATATCTGCTCCTTATCAGCAGCTCTGCTACACAATAGAAACGCCTCCTCATTGAAGATTGTTTGGTTGTTAATAATTGACTTAAGTTATGTCTGAATTCCATCTGTTGTCTAAAGATTAAGCTGTAAACATTTTGCATTTCTATTATCTGGTATTTAAGACGACGGCCAGATGATGTGTGCCTCTTGATAAGGAGAGCATCTGCTGTTAGCGGAGCGTCTCACGTTGCCTGTATGTGGTTTCGGTGTTTGGTGCCAAATTGTAACTGGTGCATGAAAAGGAGTCCGTCCTGACTCTAGGAAGTGATGTCGCTGACGAAACTAGAGCACGGGAGTAGAGGCTTTAGGGTCAAATTCAATAAGGTTTGGATTTCCACTCTTTAACTTTTCCTTTCCTCAGTAGATCATATTCCCTGGTTTGAATCCAACTGTACATCTGATGTCACTAGCGGAGATTGTGATTGGCTCACAGCTGCAGCCCACTTGGCCCACGTTATCTGATTGGCCTCCAGAGACATACATTGTTCTCTGTGTTGAAATGGCTCATGGGTGTAGTGACCTCATTTACTCTGGGACATACGTGAATACTCTCTCTCTGTCCTCTCTGTGCTCATGTTTGTATCTCGTCATCATGTGCTTCCCCTTTCTTTCTGTTGCCTCTATCACTTGCTCTCTTTATCAGTTTATTTTGTTGGCGTTCCCTCATTCCCTGTTTGATTGCTGACAGCCTGTGGTGCTTTGATCTCTCATATGGGACAGATAAGGATACCCTGTGTGTGTGTGTGTGTGTGTGTGTGTGTGTGTGTGTGTGTGTGTGTTGTAAACCTATGTGTACACACACACACACACACAGATTTATGTTGTGTTTCCCCTGGCCTTGATGTCGTCCTGCGGTTTACCATTGTTTGGACTGCAAATCCAATAGCCTTCAGTTTGACTGATGCACACAGGACAAAGACACCTCAGATAACATATGGGTGACGCACTTGTTTTAATATTGATCACACACCCTGACAGAGTGTTTTCAAACATCCATGCAGAATTTACATTATCAACAAAAGTGCTGTTTTATTCCCAGAGTAAACACACGCCAGTGAAATCAGTCCACGGGTTTAGTGGTCACTGATAATGTCGGAGGTGGAAGCTGATTATTTACCCACCCCTGTGACTCATTAGTGGCCTGACCAGCTTAACTGCACTGATGGACCAAACTGGTCCGTGTTGCGAAAGTAAACCTTGATCATTTTGACCCACACGTGCAACTTGGACTGAGCTTCAAGACAAATATTGAGACAAAAAAAAGGCAAAATTTGGTCGTTTCAGTAAATGTGTTTTACAAAGTTATCTAGCAGCCGAAGGAAACTCACTCCTGTCTTTCCGGAGCAAAGGAGGGACTAGTGTGACATTACTATGGAGCCACAAAGTCAGCAGGGGGAGGAAGTCGGGTCTATGGACGGTCAACAACATGTCTATATTTGACATGGGAGAACAATCAGCATTGTTTTGTTTTTTTTTAACCTCAGCCAGGATTGTTGTCATTTTTAGCAGCAAGGCTCCAGACTGTTGCTGGTCTGTTGGTCGTAGTGTCTTTCAGGGTTGATCCACCTCTTTGGACTATTAGATGTATGGTTCAAACATTCCTGTCCCCTTTGTAAGCGTTCTAATACCTTTGGTTATCCTTTCATCTACACTCTGGATTATGACCAGATACCGGCAGGATTAATGGCATTCCCATCAGCCCTACTTGTGTTTGGTGCAGAGAAGTAAATAACACCACGCTAACAAGCTAAACTAAGATGAACATTATTCCGTAAAATCAGCATGTCAGTGTGAGCATGTTTCCCACGTGTCCGACGTGAGCAGCTCAAAGCCACAGCCTCACACAGCTGCTCACATTGCTGCGGTGAATTCAACCCAAACCATAAGATGTACCTAACCTCAACCAAGTGCCTGAACCTGACCAAACCTTATCCACGGCGGTGTTCTTGAACACAACTATAAATCACATTTGTAAGACTTTTCATAATGTAATAAATATCACAGATTTTATTGAACCTCCAGTTATGTCATCTTTCAATGACGCAATGAAAATATACACTTTACCTCATGTTTATGATGGCTTTAATGAAGTGAGTGCCTGAAGCTGGGACGTGTTGCATCGCCTCATCGTTAGTTTCAAACTGTTTGAAATGAATGAAGTGGATCAGTGTATTAAAGTGGCTGCGTGACCCTTTTTCTCCCTTCTTGGCTCGTGATCAACACACATGCTCTGCTGCTCAGACTGAGGAGTTGCATCTTGACGGGAAACAGAACGTCTCGTGGCCAGCGACTATCCGTTCTCCTCTCTGCTTGTACTTACTGACAGACGCATGCAATCTGGATCTGGACCCGCAGAGGCTTTGGTGCTGCAGGCCCAGTCCAAGCCAGCTGTTGGCAGTTATGAGGCCAGTTATGTAAGTGTGTCCCTCTCTCCCTATGCGGCTCACGCCACACTGTGCATAAAGCTCTTTATCGGTAACTGAGATATCACCTGCACAAGCGCTCCGCTTCCCTGACGCTGTACAGTGGAGCAATTTCACAGCTCGCTGGAAAACAGCAGGGTTCAACTTGTTGTACATCTGAAGCACTTTTTAATTCTTCACTGCTTTTCTTTTCTTTTTTTTGCACATTTTGTTCTTTAGTTGGTGCTCCTCTTTATCATCCTCACTCTTGGCAGCCTTTCTCTCGTCTTCTTTTGTTTCTTCCACACCCACACTCTGTCCCCCCCCCCCCCTCCCCCCCGCTCTTTTTCTAGAGTTGCCCTTTATCCCACTTCTAAATATCTGCATTCGCTTTCCTGAACGAATACCAAAAACAATGCCTTATTCTTCAGGCCCCTGCCCAGCTGAATGACCTTTAGAAGGTAATCCCAGTCCCTTTCTTTTCTATCTTTTCCATTCACTCTCCACCTCAAAGTTTCAGGGGCTGCTCACAAATGGTATTTTTATATATTTTTTTTTTTCTTTATTTTTCGTACCACATTTGTCAATGTTCCCTTGTTGTTCATCCTACTATATAGTCCCTCTCTGTTGTCCTTTACTTCCTAACCACACTCTTCCATAAACTACAGACTAGTATTTACTAGTCTCTCTTCCATCATTACCACCAAAACCACTAACACACACACACCGTGCACGCTCTCCTGAATCTGTCAGACCCAGTAGTCTCTCATCCCCGACAGTGAGCTCACACTGAGGTCGTGTTTGTCCACTGAAGTCAAAAGCAGAGCTGCCCTCAATGATTGATCGCTCAGTAATCCCACAGTAAAGAAACAACACACACTAGAATCACTGTTGTGCTCCGGCACACATCAGGTAACGAGCACCCGGAGACGGCTCGCGTGACTTTGGCCAAAACATCCTGACGATCGTCGCCCTCGTTCACCAGAGGATATAAATGCTTCCATTTTTAGTGTTTAATTGCGGAAGCCATTACTGTGATGCACAAAGACACGGCGGCCCTAACTAGAGCGGAGACCCTATGACCTCGGCCCCCAGCTAGCTTTGAAACCTGAGAAAGCAGCCCTGACCTCTGACCTCCAGCCTCCCACCTCCCACGGTAAGAGGAGCCCCCTCTTTCTCCCCCTTCGGACAGGATGTGACCTATGAGAGGAGCTCTGTAGGAGGGCCTTGACCCCAGACACTGTCCAGACTAAGTGTCTGTAACAACGTGATCTGAGGAGACAACAAGATGCAAGAAGTTCAGATAAACGTTAAAATAACAATCGTTATTCATATCATGTTGTGGTTTATTTTAGATCGTTGAGATTTGAAAGTTGAAAGTGATGGATGTGAATTCTCTGCACCGTGGGCAATGATACCGTATCTTTGACAACAGACAGACGTGATGTTAACTGTGATGGATAACTGATCTCAAGCAAGTGACTGCAAGGACATTTTCATAACGTACTGAAATGAATGGATATGAATGGCTGCCTTGCATGCAGGAGAAATGCATCCAGACACTTTGTGGAAAAATGGTTAAAAGAAGTGATTAATGGATGCAATTCAGTGTACTATTGCATTGATTCACTAAAGTCACTAAGGTTTTCTTTACAACGCATCAGAAGAAATATCTTCAACCTAACTATGACCCTCTTTGTGCATTTAAACATTAACTCACACACTTTTATTGTTGTTTTCCATTATTTTCAGCGTCCTCGACTCATTCGCTGCCCTTTCCCATCTGCCGCTTGACATTGTGTATGTATCCAGTCACTTCCAGTAAAGTTTATAAGAGCAAAGTCTCTTTGTGATGCCACTGGGCAACATGAATGCACATCATCCATTTGCTTTTATCTCTGTATTTAGCTAAGGCTTATCTGGGAGTGCACCACTGAAAGGTAGTCAAACCACCACCCAACCTTCTCTATTCAAGCCACAAAATGACTTTGATGCTTTTGACTGAGGTGTTTTTGTCCGATTTCTTTTCAGTTTGAACCGTTAATTCTTTTCTTTGTTGGTCTGCAGAGCGTCGGCCAATAAAACATCAGGAAGAGTTGAGTTGTTAAGAGCAGGGAGAGGGTTTGGACACGTTGGAAACAGGGTCATGACGTCTGGTGTTTGTCAGCAGCAAAGCTGCTTTCACCACCAGAAGAATAAGAGAACCTGCTTCAGGATTCAGTCTAAATACCTACAGTTTAATAGTAGCTGTGCTGCTCTGGTAATTACACAATGACTGGGTTCGGTGCAGCTCAAAGTTGATTATTTATTCTAGATTTTGAGCAGCTGAATCTCCAGATGAGTTGAGAACAGTTGACAGTCATCCTCATTGAACTTCCACTAAAAGCTTCATTAGTTAATCTTCATCTTATTATTGTATTTAACCTTGTGTTCTAAGTTGCTTCCACCGTTTCTCCATTTCATCGACTGTTTTTACAATTCAACAATCCACGGGTGATGTGCACATTAACAGGTGGTTTGCTGTGTTTATGTTCACCATGTTGCTGCCAATAAAGTGAAATATTGAAGTTCAAAACTTCTCCGCGCTGTTTTTATAACTGCTGTCACTGAAAATTATAGTGCAGATTAAATTTATGACACAAAATATATTAAACTGTTAAAATTCACTTTGATGATTTACGACATTAGTGGATGCAATCCAGTAATTTAGCATTGTGCTTTAATAATGTTGTCACAAGAGACTAAAAGAAAAGGGTCTGAGGTCTAAGCTCCAAATACTCTCGATCCCCCACCTCCCACAATGCAACACAATACCATTTTTCATTAGACCTCCCCACAGAAGAGCCACACAAGGCATTAATTATATTTAATTAAACTATGAACAATACTGGTGTCTAATGATGATTTTTAAATATGACTGCATCTCTAATAATAATAATAATCAAATACTCTAATACATATCGCACAGACGGGGTTCATCCTGCTGCAGAATGATTCTTTTTTACTTTAAAGTACATTTTGTTGCTGATACTTGTATGTATTCTTACTTAAACGTTTGTACTACTTTACTGTAAATCCCCTGCTGATTGATGAAGCGAGCATGCAGAGGTTCATTGTCTCAGTCAAGGTTGAACGGCACAGATGGTCGTTAATGGATACACGATGGCCACTATGGGAACCAAACTGTGTGTGTGTGTGTGTGTGTGTGTGTGTGTGTGTGTGTTTTCTGATGGGAGTGAACCGCAGAGAGACAAGAAGGGAGGGAGAGAATTAGATACAGAAAGTTTGGGAGAGACAGAGGGAGGTTAAGACTGAGCGGAGGCGACGGGGAGGGAGTGTGATCTGAGTCAAAATGAAAGTTGTGCCATTCAGCCCGGCTGTGGGAAAAAGAGTCATATGATAGCTGCAGCCAAATCAAGGAGTAGCTCTATTTATTGTTTTTAAAGGTTTTGTAAAAAATGTGGATCATTTCCGAGGACAAAGTGAGGCTTTATTCTGGAGAGACAGAGGAAAAGAGAGAATGAATACCTCTCTGCGGCTGCCTCCTAATTGGTCTCATTACTGGGTAACTTCCTGGTGAATGCAGGCCGCTCTGACCTTGGCCTTTGAAATATAGACGCATGGCGTCTCGGAGCTGCCGGCCGAGGGAGGGCTTGGAGGAACAACCGCTCTCTCTGTCAGCCAGTGCATGCCTCTCTCTCTTTCTGTGAGTGTGTGTGAGCATCATGTGTGTTTATGGTCTGTATATGCTTGTCTGTGTGAAAGACCAGGGCAGCAGCAGTCTGCTGCTGAATATGAATATCAACTGAGGCTGATGACTGTCGACACACACTGTGCTATAAACTTTTACATTTACCTGGAGGGAGTAAGACCTCCTAATTCACAATCCTCCTCCCTGGTGTTTCCACCATATCAGACCCAGCAGCAGTGTTGCTGCATGGCTTTATAGTGTTTTTCTCTGCAGTCACACAGTGGATTCCTGTCACTTGCTGCTGAGTGTAAGAGCAGGAACATGTCCCTCAGGCAAATGGCTCTCTTACATAACTTTTTTTTCAATGCAGCATGAACAACCGCTGTGTAATCATTCATCATTCACATTCTGATAGACTCCATATCTTTCCAATCATCGCCTTTTCTCTGGCTTTCTCTGAATTCAAGTCATTCCGTCTTCTCTGTCGACCTTTTATCTTCATCCCTGGACAATGTGGTACATTTAAAGTGACTGTTTAGGCGTTAAAATTGTACGTTCTTGCAGATTTATCTTGCATACTAAATCCAATCCTCCTGGAAATGTACACTTTTTTTTGTTTGTTTTTTGCCAATGATTTTTTGATGACAAATTTGCTGCATAGATAAAGTTCAGTGGCCTTTTCTTTCTTTCTTTCCAGTGAAAAGGTGTTCGTCATGTCTTGTGCTTCAAGTCCTTGTTGAATCTTTCCCTTACTAACCATAGAAAACCTAATCATGGCTATCAGCTGATATCATGTTAGGAAATGCATTCAGTACAACTTGTGTTAATTAAAGTTATAATACTTGAAACATGCTATACTTGCCTCTCTATAATGTAATGTTCATTTTAATGGCTGCCCTTGCAGTTGGGTGTTGTTACATAAACCAGGACTGAAATCTTAAAGATTATAACTTTTCAAATGTTTCCTCATGATGTTGACAAAAACTAAATCCAGATGGAATTGCCTTCCTCTCAATGTGCTGCAGATTAGTAGTCAGCAGTAGAAAAGTAATTTGACTGCCTCAGCTCTCTTAGATTTAAATATGTCCATTATTTCTTGCACTGTAACAGACCTCCTGTCATTGTGGAAAGCCTTCCGGTTTTCTTAATTATCATGAATTATGTAATTTGCAGCTTGTGCTCCGTTTGCCTTAACAATAGCTTATCCTTCCCCACACGCTGCATCTCCCATCTCTGCTGTCGCTCACTGAGAGAGCTTCATTCCTTCTCTCTCATTTGGACGTTCTGTCGCCGTCTGTAGCCTAAAATGAATGTTTGCCCGGTGACTGCGTTCGGCCAGCTGCTGCAGATGTCTCGTGGGCCTAAAGATAGACTCACTCCAGACTGGCAGGCCGATCTCCACGCCGAAATCAGCTCCTCCAACTCCACACGCAATCGCTCACTGGAAATGAGTCAGGCAGCAAATTCAAGACAGACTGAATATCTGACCCTACAGTCACAGTGATGCATAAAATCACATCGCAGGGTATCGAATGCCACAGTAACCTAATTGTTGTCGTTAGTATGAAGTTGCTGCTGAGTGAGTTAATGTTGAGCCGGCGCTCCGTTGGCCGCGGAAAAACTGAGTCTGTGACACCTGACATCTGTTTAAACAGTGTTGTCATCGGGGTGTCTGTCTGCTGTTTCACCTGGCTCTGTGTTCATAACAACGGGTCCTTATTGTGCCAGACTGGTCCTGAATCTGTTATCTCAAACGATACGAGCACTGAGCAGCTGACTGTATCACTATGTGATAGTTTGTGGAGACCAAAGACAAACAGCTACGTGTTGTTTAAGAAAGAATGCAATTAAACACAAATATTATGCCATGTTCATGTTGTTAAATGGATGTTTTGTTTCATGGAGGTGGAGCGTTCAGGCTTCAGGGCTCAGCTGGTGGGAGTGAGCGGCAGGTTGACGGATGTCACAGCGTATCTGTGTCTCCGTCAAAGAGCCTTATTGATGGCTGCGGAGACGCAGATAAACAAGCGGTGGCATTCTCTCATCCCGACATGTCACAGCATGGAAAGACTGTGTTCTGTATGTCCGCCCTGATGCATTACTCCGTTCTTCCATCACCCCCTCGTTACATAACCCACCCCAAACCCCGCTGTTGTGTACTATTCATCCACACACGCACACGCCGATGAACAACAGACTGACAGACGCACACAACCCACAAACTTTGGTGCGTGAAAGCAGACGTGTCGTACTTTCTGAATGCATTTTCCTTTAAATTATACTCAAGTGTTTTACAGTGGAAATGCATTAAACAGACTTGGATCTGACATTTATCCAATAACAAGGCACTCGCAGCTGCGGACCCCACTGACTGGGGAGTGACTCAGACTCTAGAAACACCCAGTAACATAAATATAGTAAGATAAACAGACCCGACCGGCCGCTGGATGAGGCCGCTGTGTTATATAAAGCCGGTGGCCTATTTAAGACGTGCTGGCTAACGCAAATGCTGTCTCATCTCTGTACCTTAGATTAGAAGTGCAAACACAGCAACTTACTTTACTACTAAATAAAATCTAGAAAAGAGGTCAGGTTTGGTGTGCGTCTGTGAGCTGCTGGGAAGTGGGCCTGGCTGGATGAGTGCTGTTTTATGGCCTGTTGATCGACAGGAGCCTCGGGGCTGAAGACAGAGGGTATGACATAACTAGGGGATGTAGGATAAGTAAATGATGGGCGCAAAGGTGCAAATCCTGCCAAGACAACCTGAGCTCGGGGGAGAAATGGGGCGTTTAAAGAAAGGAGCTGGGGGGGGGGGGGGGGGGGGGCAGGGGGAACAGATAAGGAGGTGGAGAGAGTTGAAAAGGAGAGGAGTGGGGGAGACACATTCTCATAAATCTTCTGTTAGTGGAGCAGATAGAGGCTGTAAAAACTTTACCCGCAATGAATTGCTGTGAAATCCACACTTCTGGCCCGTCAGTAACTCTGCAGCACTGACACCACTGACATCACTAACGTCACTGACACCACTGACGTCAGAGTCTCTCAATGAGACAGAGAGCCGTCAATATTTGGCCTTTTTCTGAAAGAGGTTTGTGAGGATTAGACCAACAAAGGACACCTACTTATTATGGCTGCTGCTGCTGCTGTGAAGGCTGTAAGGCCACTTACTGGAAGTCACACACACACACACACACACACACACACACACTTGTTCTCTCTCTTTGTGGGTTATTATGGTGAAACTAGTGGACTTTGTTCTCCTATGGAACAGAGGGAGCCCCTTCCAGCAGTATAGATAAGACCACAGAGGCATATGTGTCAGCTGTGGAATGCCTGTACATCGACCCATATGTTTATTCAAGCTCTCACACACACACACACACACACACACACACACCTGAGCAACCACAGAGGACGCCCAGGTGTCAACTTGACCAGATTAGTGCACTCAGCTATCTCTGACCATACAGATTATTACTGTACTACTGAGTGTGTGCATGTCCATACATGCCAAACAGTGCTAGAGTGACACTGGGGGGTAAATGGGGGTGTGAGGTGACCGAATCACTATATTATATATATATATATACATATATATATATATCGTATGTGACATTATAACACAATGACTTTCCCAAAAAAAGAGGGGGACGTATTCCTGCTGGAGACACGGTGAGGATTATTTCAGAGCTCTGACATGGTGTTGGTCGCTGATCCAGTTTCAGACTAAAAAAAGTCTGGACGTAGACGTGCACAGAAAACCTCTGATGGATCCTTTCACACATGTCTCCCAGAGGAGAGTGAGGGCGAGAAGGGCTGGAGAGAGGAGAGAGATTACACACCCCTGCCTGGCCATTGAGGGCAAATAAGGGGCATGTCACACTGCTGAGAGCAGAGCCCCTTTAAGCCCAATCTCAAGGGTTTATCCCACAGCTCAGGGCTGTAAACCACATATCAGTCTTCATGCCAAATATCTGATTTAAGGCTATATAGGGCATACATATTACTGAGCATATTTTTATGTTATGTGTCTGTGCTCTTATCTCAGAGGGAAACTGGGTGAAGTCATATTAACGCTTCATGTCGACTAATAAGAGCTCCGAGTGGGAAATGTGTTGGGAAATGTTGTGTTTACTAAATAATAAACTCTCTGCTCTACATAGCCTTCAGTCTGATGTTTGGCATAAACACTGACATGTGTCTGATATGAGGCACAACTGTGTCTCTGTTCAAACACGAGGAGAGTCTCGCTTCTCCGTCCCACCGTCTCCCATCATCCCATAAACACAGATAATCACAACAGGCACTATTTGTTTGGAAAATAAAGATTTCATCAGTGCCTTCCTGTTGGCAACGTGTCGTCCTCTTAAAGGACACACACACACACACACACACACACACACACACACAAGTGTTGCCGGGTGTCCACGGAAACAGGAGGGTAATTTCATGTTTGTAGTCAACCATTGCAGCGTGAATCATCATCGTTGTGCTTAGAGACCACCTGCAGTACCATCACTTATGCAAGATGTTTAAAAGATGTTTAAAGTTTTTCCACTGCATTGATTTTCAATTTGTGACCCTCAAACGTGTTAATCCTACTTGCACCTGATTCTTAAACTCGCGTCCATCCTCCTCTCAGATTCAGCGTGGGAATCCCCTGACAACTGGCTATCTCTGCTTCAGGCATCTGCCCCGCGCACGATCATATATCACACATGTACGCAACATACATAACACATGCACACATATGAAACAACACACACATACCATGTTCCCCCCAGCTGCTGTGGGTCACTTGTTTTTGTCCCGGCGACCCCGTCGTCTGTCACTGGGGAGAAAACCAAAGTTTGTCTTAGGTTTCAGTCCAACATCTGCCACCTCTCTCCTTGTTTCTCACGCGCACTCACACACACACACACACACACACACACACACATGCATATATTCTCAATTTGTTCCAACCAGTGGTGGGAAATCCTTTGATCAAGTAAAAGTAGCAAATAGAAATATTCATTAACAAGTTACTACTTTTTTTTTTAAATTAAAAAGTAAAAAAGTACCCAGGAAAACATAAGCAATTGTGTATGGACACCTAAATATTATAGCCTTGTGTGATTGTTCAACATCTCATTTCAAAATCATGGTCATTAATATGCGGCTTCTCTCCGGATCACAGAGTCTGGACTCTGATACTGTGAGGCCTGGCTCACTATTCATCCCAAAGGTGTTGGCTGATGTCAAGGTTAGGCCTGCACAATAATTCAAATATTAATTGCGATCAAAATTTTGTTCATCCTAAATAAATCGGCACGATCGACTGTGATAAGTTTAAAAACGTGTGCTCCGCTGCACATCAAATCCCCCGCTTCCTAAACCAACAGCCAGCAGGAGTGATTGGTATGGTTTGGCTTCACTTCTGGAGAGTAGAAGAGGAATATACTGTATTATAAACGGGCTAAATGAAAAAGCATTCAATTCAGCTGAAGAACTACTTTAGTCAAATATTAGTTAATTAGCAGGAATGTAGCACAGCCTGGAAGTGAAATCAGTAATCTGTTGATTTTGATTATGGATAAAAAGGCTTACTAAACCATACACACTATAGTCTAAAATATCAGTGCATGTGTGTTTTATACTTTTGGCAGGATTTATACAGAGAGTTTAGGAAGTTTGCCGTCTTGCTGAGAGTTAGATGAGAAGATTAAAACCAGTCTGCAAACAAACATGAAGCTAAAACAGTTTGTGGTCCCAATCAAAAACAAATCTGTTATATAACCTTATTAAAACAGAGATTTGTGTTTCCCCACCTTTATGATCTGTTATTATATGTATTGAAATAGTTATATTGCCATATGGATGTCGAAGCAGCATTTTAAGGTAGCTGGTAGAGATAGAGCTAATTGAAACACATGCACTGCTGCCTAATTTAAAAACAAAATCACTATTATAGCAGAATAGAAGAATAAAGTAGTAGTAGAGATACTTATGTACCGTAAAGTGTCCTTAAGTAAACTATGTGACTTTGTTACTTTCCCAGTGTGGTTGTGAGGATATCTTCAGTCTCTTTGTGCCTTTTATGTGTTTTGAGTTGGAGAGTTTACTTGAACAAGACACGAAACGTTTGTTAAAGGGGATTTTGGGGCTCAGAATATTTACAGCCTTTCCCCAGACAAGGAAATCTAAATCCATCCGCCTTAAAAATGAGTAAAGAATATTAGAAACACAATATCTCTGTGCTGTCAAACCAAAATCCCCTTTGTGTTGATTCTCTATAACACCCCCCCCCCCCCCACTACTTAATTTGCTGAAACCAAATGTTTGGCTCACGGGGTTTCATGTGATGCAAGCCATTTAACCTTGTACACCATCATCATTACCCGTGTTTCCAAATGTGATGTTGGTGTGTAACGAAGAACTCAACAAAACATCATTACATAATCTCGTCTCTGTGTCAGTGCCAGAAAATGTGTTAATGCACTCTGTGATTTGGTGTAATTAAAGAGAGCAGCTCATTTGAAGGAGTTACTGCAAGACTCTTTTTTTTTCTCTTTAAAGTTCACAGGAACCGGAATTCAAACATCTGTGCTTGTTTTAGTATGCAACTGACAAACGTCTGAAAGATTTCCTCCCCGCCTTATCTCCTTATCAATTAATCAACGGCTCATGTCTGTTACACACACACACACACACACACACACACACACCCTCGTACTGATATGAATAGCAGTCATTGATGCGTTTCCCTTTGAGGCCTGCTCCCAGCGTGAGTGCTGTGCTGAGCAGGTAAGTGGTGGTGGGTAAACCGATCTACCCCTGGGCTCTGCTACAGCCCACCTCCTAACACACACACACACACACACACACACACAGACACACACACACACACCGCTTCTATTGTCCCCCCCCTCCATGTTTTCCCATGTCTCCTTTCTTCCTGGGCCCCAGCATTACCTGCCGGCACATTCCTTCCTGTCAAATCTCTTTGTGTTTGTGCTCTTTGTTGCTCTGTTTCCACTGTCACTCTTTCTTTATTACTCTCTTTGCCTGTTCCTCTCTTCCCGTTTGCATGCGTTATCTAGTTAGTGAGTCCGCCGCTGCCACACTCACACACCAAACGCAACGTGATGCCCGGTCAGGACACCGTGACAGTAGCAGTATGTCGGCTCTGACCACATAAGATCAATGTGGTGCATCACACCAATCATTTACGTTGTATTTTATGGTCTACAGCTCACACGCCATCTGCATTCTCTGTGAGTAGCTGCGATTAACACTCTAAATCTTATTAAAACCCGCCATCACTTATTCCTTATTGAGCTTCCATGTGTTAAATACACATCGATGAGTCACAGCATTGCAACATGGCCACCGTAGTTCACTGTGATTCAATCCCACTGCATCCTGTTGCAACATACTCACTAAAGCACCAAGACAGTTACCAACTAATGAACTTTCCTCTGACATGTTAGGAAACTACAGAGCCTTTTTGAAAGACATTTGTGACCCTGATTTATGCCAATATGTAGCCGTCAGGGAAAGAGGGATAGAGAGTAAACATGTTTCCTGATATTTGAAATCTTACTTTACATTCATGTCACGATATCTCCAAAGCCTATTTGCCTGCAAACATATAATATAGACTTTATTGTCCCGAAGGAAATTGGTCTCTGTAAATAAATCCAGAGGATGAAGTGAGAAAACACTCATGTGAATAAAAAGATGAGGTGGTTGCTGTCTCTCCAATCTCAGATGCCAAAAACAAAAAAAACCTGCTCACGATATCGCCGTGCAAAAATGTTAGTGAAAACAAAATAACATTGAAATGCGAATGACTGTGGCTTCAGTAATGATGTGTCGGCACAATCCGGCAGCTTTATTGGGGCGCCTTCCTGCCTGAGTGAATGCCCCGGGACTATTATTTGGTTGGTGATAAAGGAGAGATTTACAACCCAAGAGGAGAATCAGTCTATCTTCACTCCATCAGTCCTACTCACTCCTGCACTAATGCTATCACTCCACCCTCTAGCACCAACCGTAATTGACTTCAGTCAGCGAGGTTCTTCGTCTCCCAGATTATATACGGAGCAACATAATCACACAAGTCAAGTGAGACTCCACCCTCAGGTGATACGAGCATCATGTTCCTGTTTTCTCCGTCTGTCCTGGTCGTTCAGGGTCGTGCCTCCTGAGGGCTTCAGAAACAATCCCATGCAGCCGCCACTACAACCTAATTCAACAATTTGTATAATACCAATAATGTTAGTGGAGCCTGATCTTTATCTGCAACTATGCAGAAATCCCAGGTTCAAACAGAATGTGGCTATCTTTGAGTGTGGTTTTAAACAGACTTTTGCTAAACTCTAAAGTGTTGTTGTGAGCTTTGGCACCCGGAGCCCAGGTTGGGAACCCAGGTTTAGAAGTACTTAGTGACCCCCCCCCCCCCCCCCCCAACACTCATTCACAAAGTTTAAAGCCCCTTTCACACCTCCTTCATTGTTTTTTTTTCCCATCCTCTGCTCAACTCCAACCCATCCACCACCAAATACATGTCTCTGATCTTCTTCCCTGACCCACTATAATGCTGTCTCCTGAAGCCCCACACCCCTCAGCCGTCCCATCCCCAGGGGGCCCCCTTCCAGCCTGACTGGGTGGTCCCCCTCTACCTCAATCCAGCCCCCCTCCGTAGGGTCAGAAGTCAGAGGTGAACCCCAACAGTGTGTGGGAAACGTGCTGTGCCGTGTGCTGCGTTGGGCCAGGGAGCCCAGAGAGGAAGGAGTTCAGGCTGCCCCGTTTCCTCCCCGGACCCCTTCTAGAGCTCTTTAATGGGGCTCCCGGGGTCAGGGGGACAGAGAAACACAGGCGTGGTGCTGGTGTTGGTTACAGTTTTGATTTATTGGACCAATTTCTTCTCCAAACGTGAGCTTGTTTGGGTTGGGAAGGGAGGCAGAGCAGACTGGCTTAGGCTGAGGGGATCAAGAGCGACGCCGTACAGGATGATGTGGGGAGATTGTGTGTGTACGCGTCTCTGTTCATGCGCTTATGTGTATAAATGTGTCTGATGTCTGTATATGTGTGGCAACCTAGATCCCTTGCTGAGTGTGCGTTCACTTCAAGCATTTATTAGGGAATGTCTAGCCAGTGCTGTGTCAAAGGGAGCTTTAAGTGATTTATTTGAATGGCTAGTAGAAGCTGGTTATTTTACTGGCAAATTGCTGTGTATTTTACAAATGATGGCCTTGATTCTGTCCAGTGGAGGATAACAATCCTGCCAGGCAATACCTTGGCTGTGGTGGAAAATCTGTGAGCTGCTAACCGGGATAATATGATCCCACCTTTTACAAATATTTCTAAAAAATACAAATAGACGGACTCCAGCTGGACGCACGGGTGTAAGGTTTAAATATACCACCCCAAACTCAAATCCATGTGTGACTATGATATACTATGTCATTATATTATATTACAATAATACAGAAATAAGAACATTATAGATACACTTCAAAAGATGTTAAGGATAGTGTCTTATTGGGCGTTTTGCATATATTATTCACAGTTTTAATACTAAAGGATAGAAACACATTGTTAAAAAAATACACCAGCAGTAAACAAAACAGTGCTGGAGTTTTTCCACCCTTACAGGAGTGACACTATTCGATACTGTGACTCAGATTGGGAGTTCAGCCTGTGTATGTTTACGCTGTGACTGTGAAGTACTGTATGCTTGCATTCCAGTGCTGATCCAAGAGGAGGCCTATTATATACATTTGCAACACACTGTGCATGTTAATAAAATACTCATTTTAAAAGTCAAATCTATTTATTAAAAGTTCTAATAGGAATACAAATGAATTGCACGGCTTCCCTTATATCAAAGGGCTTATTGTGCCAGATCCCAGTGAAAATTTAAATTCTTATTCAGCTGTGTTGCTTTCAGCCCCTTATAGATCTTTAGGTTTTTTTGTCCATATGGTGGAGTCACATCCGTTTTCACTTGTTAGTTTAAAACGTATAAAACTCTCTGCTGATGTTACGTTGGGAGGGTTTTTGCTAACAAATTACATACAAGAACTTTATATGTTGCTGTTGTATATCCAGGCACACTACTGTTATGCAACTATACAGTCTCTTCATGTACACACACACACACACACACACACACACACACACACACCACATATAACCTATTGCAAAACACATGCCCTCATTCAAAATCCATATGTGCTGATAGATTTGTGTTTTGTTTCTCTCACACACACACACACACACACACACACACACACACACACACAAAAGGACGCTTTATGGCAGTGAAGCTCCACTCCTCCCCTCTGCAGGTCTGTTTACAGCCCTCAAGTGAAACCTTTCATTTATAGTATTTCATCACTTCATAAGTGAGTATGAATTGTGTTGAGAAGAGCGCTGTGTAATGTGTTGAGAGATCAGAATATATATGGCTTGTTATTTGCTCTGTTTTGTGGATGACGTGATGTTTCCATAAAAGCATCCAAGGTATTGAAGCTGAAAAAAAAAAGCTTATTAGATAAGACGATAATCCCATAAAGTAAAACAGGTGTACCAGCGTGAGAAATGCTCATTATAATATTATTTATGGACTACTCATTTTGATTCAATTTCATGGATGATTCCTCAGATTACATTTACATTTTGTCTCATTAAATATCAGTTAATGAGCTGGTTTGTAACCTTTTCGAAGACTCCTAAGGCGAGTTGAATCAAGATAAACCCTCGTAGACAAAACACAATCTGTGGAAGCCTAGAGTAAACTTCCTGAGTTGCTCTTCTCTGTTGAAACCCACAACAACAAACACTTCAAAATAGTGCAATGTTATTTGAGACTCTTGGCAGCTCTCCTCAGTCACATGTGCACTGTTGTTGTGGGCTCGAACTTTAGCCACTTCAACAAAGTGTAGGCCTATCTTTCAAAATCCTTCTCTGTTACTTGCTGAAATGCATCTTTGTCACTGTGCAAGTGAATGTTATAAACGAAGTGGATTCAAGTATCACAGCACACAATACGAACAAGACTGGAAGTTTCAGACATGGATCCTTTCCAAGATGACAGATTTGTAGTTTTAGCTATTTGTGTGTGTGTGTGTGTGTGGGGGGGGGGGGGGGGGGGGGGGGGGGGTGACATCATGGAAAGTGAGTGCTGTGCTAACAGAGGCTACAGCCCCCAGGTGGGCTCTATGATTAACAGATTACAGAGGAAATGAAAGAACTACACACACTCACACACGCACACACTTGCATACCCATGAACACATGCAATAACCAACCCAGACCTTTTGTGTGTGTGTGTGTGTGTGTGTGTGTGTCTCCAAGGTAGAGGAAGTGAGGTCACAGGGGTTGCCTGTCCTGGCCGGCAGCCACTTGTAGCTCTGAGTTAAGATTGCAGGGATCTGATTCAACATGGCTGCAGACATTTCTGGGCGATTAATTGTCCCAGAAATTATTGCGATAAACGATAATATTGCTGTTTTGAGACCATTTTTAACTGATCTAATGACAATGGCATAATAATGCAAGTGCATCCTTTCAAAGATCAAACCGTTTATTTCTAAAGAATATTTAACATGAGAACTGGAAAACAGGTGTCATCCAACCAGGAGCTGGTGTCTAACCTCCACACTGCCAATGAAGACAATCAGGGCCTCCGAGCTGATCGGATGGTTATAACGGTTGTCATGGTTACTGTTGCCATGGTTACCGTTGCCATGGTACTGTAGTATTTTATCCCCCAGCTGGGGAAACTGCATCAGGTGGTTATGCTTTAGGCGGAGTTTGTCGTATTGCTGCGTTTAGTTAATGTTGTTTTCAAACAAATGCGACATACAGGCTCATTCAGGTTGAGTGGTTCACCGCGGTCATTCTGTTTGAAACCGAAGTGTTCCCACACAGCAGCTGCTGCGTTTGGCTTTGAAACCAGTTCCATCTTTTTAAAACTCCAAATCTCAACTAGCATGTTTGCTACTAGCGGGGCTCCGATGCTACACGCTACACCAGGGGTCCGTCTCCCCACCCAGACACTGTACGCTGACAGGTAACTGACACAACATGAGACGAGGGCTAGAGGGTGATGCACCAGAGTGAAAACTCTTGTCATCCAGTCTCTCTGGTGGGGAGACGCAAGGAAAAATGTAAATCATATCAGGCAAAGTTACCTAGCTCATTAAAAGTTATCATGCAATTAATTGATTTATTGCTTATCACGACAGTCCTACTCCTACCCCCATTCACCCACACCTCAGGAGAGGTGTCGTCTCCACCTGAGTTTCCTAAGACTTTAATTTCATGTTTCATCCACAAAGTTAAATCTCACCCGAGAGCTGCACCCAGATCTGACATTTTCCACCTCAGAGACTTTGTTTGTTTGTATGAAGACAAATCGACTTTGTGTTTCCACGGCAATCACAGCATCAGGGCGATATTTGGCTTGGCATCTAATCAACACCACATTTACTCAGGAAAGTAATTATGCTTTTGTCGATAGCTTTCACAGACGAAGAAGAAGAAGCGGGCGTCTTGCAAGGTACACTCCACATGTTGTCCATATGTTCACAGTGTTTACTGTAAGGTAAAGTCACACCTTAAGCAGAGAAACACCAAAAGGTTGTCATGCAGCTGCTGGACGCGGGAACGTGATCAGCAGCTCTGCACCGCTGAAGCATCCTGCTGAGAGATCCCAGTGGAGGTTATTTGTTTCTGCCTTGAGGGGGGGTGGAGTGGAGGGGGGGCTAAAGCTCTTTTGTCTCAAGTGATGAGCAGGTTAATCACAAATGAAGTGTGTGAAACTCTGGGAGAAACGTGGATGAAAGTAGTGTAAAATAATAGCGGGATTGAGCGGATTATAACAAGATGCATGTTTACACTGTGTGTGTGTGTGTGTGTGTGTGTGTGTGTGTGTGTGTGTGTGGTGTGGTGTGTGAGACAGAGGTATTGTTGTCATAGCAACTAAAGAAGGGATTGGCTAAATTGCCACTTTTCCCAAGTGAGCTCAAAAGGACCCCTGACCCCCCTACTCAGCCTCAAAACTGTGTCACTTCCACAAAAGATAATCCCCAGGCTCCATTGTGTCCTGTTCAGCCACCTTTCAGGCAATTTAACCCCAGACCTACTGTTGGACCAGGGTTTAACTCCATTAACTAGGAGTCCTTTGAGACAGTCAAGTCAGCCCTGACCCTTCAGCAGAATGAGTCTTTATGGAATGATTCAGGGAAATGGGGACTGGAGAGGTTAAGGACAGGAGAGGGGATTGGGGGTGGACACGTTTAGCCAATTTCAGCCCTTTAATTAAGCCAAGATGACAAGTGTGTGGCTAATGTTTGCAGTGGGGACACGAGGCAGAGAGAGAGACAATGAAAAGGTGGTTAAAGAGAGGAGGTTCAGCAAACACACTCTGAGGAGATAAGGACAGAGCTCCAGCTGGACTCCTTCAAACACAGGGGACTAACATATCATCACAAGCTCACCACAAGAAGGGGACCTGACCTCGAGACGTGATCTATGCTGTTATACAATTTAGTTGAGACCGTTTCAATTCTGTAGACCTACTTCTGTCCCTTTCTGAGGGCTTCTTCAATGTTATTGATGGGACACGTTCAGTATGTGTACTCACACTTTATTGCTTTTGCACAGTAGCACATCCCTCTGCGTGACAAGGAAGGAAAAGAGTAGAAAAAAAAAGAGACCGGCAGCGTGAGGCGGGTCTGACTTTGTGTTCGGAGCTTTTGGAGGGGATGTGGGATGAGAACACAATTAGAGGAGCTTAAGGCAGTGGGGGAAGCAGAGCCACGCTCACCTGCACCAGCGTTCCAACCAAAGCACAGGTGTTGCACACCTGGGCCTTTGGGTGTCCCCATTAGCCGTATAGATTAACCCACCTAACTGAGGTCAATGACCCTCTCTCCTGTTACCAATAGAGAGGGGATTTTGTGAGTCACATGAGCAGGTTCAGGCTGTTGACAGCACCTCCTTTTAAGTTCACAGATACATGTATTACATGTGCTGCAAGCATTTTTAATATATACATACATATTTAAATTACCTGCCAGTCTGTAAGGTGTATTAATTTGATAAAAATGTCCATAAAAATGACCCACAGGGATGTTTTGTCTGAACAACAGTCAGAAGCCCAACGATATTCAATTCACAATGATACAAATCAGTTAAAAGCAGCAAACCCTCACAATTAAAGCTGGAAGCAGCTGCTTGCTAATCGACTAATCTATTTTAATTTCAGTACTAATTACACGCTAAGTGGATGAAACCTTACTTACACCATTACAAACCACATCGCTAATTGTCTGCCGTTATAACAGCACTGGTTTAGAATTACAATGAAACGAGAGAAAGGCCAGCAAAGCTTTTCCCACTTTTTGAGGCACAGAGAGGATGTGTACAGACACCTCTTTGATTTGTGGATAGAAGGGTGTTGTGGTCAGTGATGTCATCCATCATGGCCTCTGACATCATCCTTTGGGGGCGACTGTTTTCTCTCACTGACACTGTGCTGCAGGGCCGGCCTGCCAAAGGCATGTGTGAACTTGTAAGAGCACACATGGGAACGCCGCAGCATTGAGACGAGCTCCTGTTCGCACACACACTCGGACAGACGAGTTCCACTGACCTAGTTTGTGCCGGTCGTCCCGGCCTTTATTATATTTCTATCACCTTCAGTATAAATATAAAGATTGAAAGATATAACAATATAAAATACTAAAAAAAAAGCTTGGAAACTTTATTTCGGTGGATTATTCCTCCCCTTTAATAATACCAATTGGTATTGTATTTTATATCGTTGGAAAGCCTGATTAGTCACCTTTACAACGAGGTACGACTTGTAAGGATCATGCATTCATGGGATGAGTCACAGGTGTGTGACTGGCACCTTATTGACAGCAGTGGTCGTCCCAGTAAGACAACACCCTAAGAAGACCGGTTCCATTCGCCTGTAAATCTCTGGAAGTGAAGCAAGCATGAGGTCTTCCTGGGGTTTTCTCTTACTGGGACGGCCACTTCGTGGTCTGTCTTTAACTTCACCAGTCTCACAGACCTTGGTCCTAAGTTTGGAAATGGTACCGGGGCTGACACCAAATAAAGCTGCCACTCTGTACCGGAACACCAGCTTGCACTTGTCCTATTGCAGGGTCTTATCCTGAAGGGACAAACGTGGCATGTTTAGCTTGGAGCACACGAACTCGACAAAGTTACAGGACCCATGCACACAAGTGCTGTCAATTAGGTGCCATCAGGTCACACACCCGTGACTGGCACACACCTGCCAGCATTTGAATCTCAAAATGAGAGTGAATACCAACAGAAGAATATTGCAGGGGTTTTGGCACATTTTTTGGGCCACGACCCACACGGTTAGCTGTGTTACTCATTCCATGAATGCATGATCCTTACAAGTCGTACCTCGTTGTAACGGTGACTAATCAGGTTTTCCAACGATATAAAATACAATACCAGTTGGTATTAGTAAAGGGGAGGAATAATCCACCGAAATAATGTTTCCAAACTTTTTTGGGGAGTTTAGATAGGAAACATTCCTAGGCTTTCTGACAGGTGTGAGAGACGTGGAAAGATAAGGCAGAGTTTGGCCTATGTTGTATGTTTGTGCCTGAGTGAGGTCTATGAGAACGTGAGAGATAACCTCTGAGATAGGGGAGCTAAAGAAAACAATTCAGGGAAGGAAAAGATCACATCAAAGGCACAGATTGACTAAATAATAATTAGTTTATTTTTGTACATAAATGCTATATATATATGAAGTATATTCAGGGGCGAGGGATGGGTAATGAGGCTTTGTTGGAAGCAGGGATTTCCTGCCACACACACACACACACACACACAGATACAATGCAAAGGAAAGAGCCTTTTCTTCCCAGCAAGCATCATCCTTTGTGTACGTGCAGTCTTGCATGCCCCTTGATGTTTTCTGGAGGGGTCTTTTCACTTAAGCGTGTGTTGAAAGATGAACAGACAGCCACATTTGCAGAAGACCCCCTAAATGAAGAAATATGAGTTCTTCTTATTTGCACTGTTGGAGCTGAAAAGAGAACAGGCGCTGTCAGTCAGCTAGAGAAGAAGGGAGATGTGGCGCCTCTGGCTATTCTCACTTTTTACCGCTGAGGACCCGCAAGATGATCCTCACAACAGATCTGTGTGAATGCCACGTCTTGTGAATGACATCATGCACAGATTCCTTAACAAGTTGCATCAAGTGAGAGCAGATAAGACCCTCCATATGTCAATATGTGTCATAGCAAGAGTCAAAAACCTGATTGATTATTGTAATAGGACAAAGAATTTGACAGAAACACATCGGGGCATGTTGCTGATTGAAATATTATATGGTAATGTTTTTCTTCCAATAACCTTTGTCTGATGGGTCCAAGCTATGATGCAACTGACTGATGTAATATGAAAATAACAATTTGATGAATGAGACTGTGTGTTTGAACAACGGGAACTAAGGCAGCACCATGCTGAGGAAGAGATTGTTGCATTGTCTTTGTTCAGGTTGCATTCCCTTTTCTCCATTGTTCCCTTTCCCTCCCCCAGCAAATAATTAGCTCATCCCAACTAAAGTTTCCGACGTCGCTCTATTTAGCTTTCATTGTATGAAAACTTTCATCAAATTCATGTTGTGACATGATAAAAAAAATGTAGCTTTCTCCACACACAGAATGGAAACTTTGTCATGGGATTGTGGGATTTATCAATAAAAGGGAAAGAATACATTCAGATATATTACTTCAGGAGTTAAATGGAATACAGTCATCATTCACACCTTTTTCCACAATGTGTGAAATTATATTTATTATTAATATCTATTGTTTTATCAAGTCTACTTCACAGTGCATAAACAAACAATATAAGACCTTCTTGTCAGCTCCAGACCACAAGCAACATTTCTCCTTCAGGCTGTGATCTGTGAAAAGCGGAAGGAGAACAGAATTGGTGGCGTGGAGGTGAAGAGAGGTGAGTTTGAGCATTGACAGTAGAAGATGTATGGAGGAGTTTTAGAAAGCCATCTGCTACCAGAGAGGTCAGCAGGATTCTTTCTGTTAACAGTCGGCCCTCTGATCTCCCCCAACTCTTTCTCACTGAAAGTTGAAAAACCTAATAAACATATATGTATTCTCAACCTTGATATAAACAGGGTGGACAAAAATATTAGAAATACAGCTCCAACAACTACAGCCTCAATGACTATAAATTGAAATCAAGACCTCATTAAATTGACTGTTAAAAACTGACCATTAAAGGATACGGTTTAGTGAGGGGAACCCAGTGAAGTCAGTAGAGTGCATTTCAGAAATGATGCTTGCATTTTATCAGCGTCACTTTGCCAGTAAAACAAAGTTAATATGGATAAACTCTGTGTGACCGAGTAAACTGGGTCATAAATCCTGAGTTCAGTCAGCCAACTCATGTGGAATGGATTTACTACATGAATATCAAATATGCAGAGTTGATGTTTGGCGTCTGGGCTCCGACCTCACTTCCCCGAAGAATACAATAAGCCCAGAGGAGCTTTGGAGTGACGATAATTAGTGATATTGCCAAGCAAACAAACAGCAACTGGACAGAGCTAAGAGATCCTCTCATGATATCCACGTTGGTAACAAAAGCTTGTTGAAATGAATCGGTGATCCTTGGCGTTTCTGCAGTGAGTAGTCACAACAGACACAAGCTGCGTATTCATTGGTGATTCAGAGAGTGGGCGGGGCTTTGACAACTTGTAACGGCCGCCTCGCTGCAAAGGGTGTGTTGAATATATGTCGCAGCAAGTAGAGTATGCCATGTGTGGATGTACCAGTACAAATGGCCCGCCTGATCGAGCTTGCAGCTTTCTTTGCACCATGTTAACCCTTTGGCATCACCTTGGCTTCTGGGGCTGCTGTTGCTGTGAGATGCCCGGGTTGTTGCTGTTTTGGGTTCGCTTGGATCCGTGGTCTCACTTCAGTATGCAAACGCATGGCCACCTTCAGAGTGAAGTCACAATAGGAGGATCAGTTGAGTCTGTAGTTGTGTTTTAAATCTGACAAAACATGAATTTGTTTTCTTGTGTGCAACTGAAAACGTGAAGTTGCATTAATCCCACAGCACTAATACTACTATACTACTTAGTAGTACTATACTACTTAGTAGTATAGTGAAGCTCGTCTGCCAAGTGAAAACCAATCGGTCTGTAGGCCTCTGGGCCGCTTGTGATGCCTTCGTTCTATTTTAGATGGTCTCTCTAGAGCAGCCTGTCTGCTGAGGCCTTTTTAGCAAGAAACCTTCATGTCCAAATTCTTGTGAGGGAAATGTTTGATCTTTGAACTAGGCCGCCGCACTCAACCGAGATTTAACTTTTTCTTAGTCTTTATGTTTTGGTGAACAAATATCCGTTGTTTAATCTGTGTAGAAAAATAGAGAGCGGTTAATCAGAGAGAGAAAAAATGAATAGAAAAGATAAGACAAGATAAGAAATGTCAGCTGGGGTTGGATCCAACTCCCCTATGACCCTCAAGGATAAACAGATATAGCTAATGGATGGATTGAAAATAAATACACAATGAAATCATGCTTTCAGATACATAACATAGTCATCCCGTTATGTTCATAGATAAAATGCAGTTCACTGTCTTATAACTGATAGTGCTACACCTGCCTTGATAATGGAAAGATGAAAGACGTGAACTATGAAGAACTAAGAGGAACGTTCATCCTCTTATTTTTCTTGTCTCAAAGACTGAAGTCCCCCTTTGTTAATACGAGGCTGCCATTCCTTTTGCTTACAGTAATTCAAACAGCCTGGGGTGTCTGCTCTAATGTGTGGCGACCCTACAAGGCTTTTTTACTCACTAAGGCAGTGCAGACTGAGTGGTCGGATAGAAACTGGAACGGATGCCCTGGTTTGCAAACAAACAGTTGCAAAGGCGCTACTGTGCAGAGTAGGCATGCACATAAATACACCCCCTCAGTCTGAATCAGAGCTTCACTGTTCACTCTCCACTCCAACACACCACTGTCTGTCTCAGAGCCACATTCACTTTTTGACAGTTGGGTTTTAGATGTGTGATTATTTGTTTTTCAAACCTCCGTTGCTGCAGTCACAGCGCCTCTATAGGTGAAGCCGGTCAGCTCAGTCTGCAAGATCCTTGTACTTATTTTAACTCATTAATGAAGTCAGACGTTTGGCTTTGTTTACACCACAGTGTGTCTTAATAGCCCTGACATCATAGAATGCCTTCAAGTCTGTATATAAAACAGCACGTCGTCAGACATCCCTCTTGTTTTTACTGTATGGCCAATGACTCATGATGTGACAAACACCTTTTTATATTTACAGTGATGCCAGCCAACCACAGAACCCACCTGTCTCAAGAGGTGATTCACTCAAATGCTCCTCTGGAAAATGACTCATTGTTTGTTGTAAACATTGTGAGTGTCGTTGGGTTTACGTGGGGCTTCCCCAATCTGCTCATCATTAACACATTTTGTTTTGATCTTGGATTAAAACTGTCTGGATGTGACATGAAAAATACCCTCTCCCCTCGAAGCTATTTTCCATCTAAAAGAATGGGAATCCAGCAGACACTCTGCTGTTGGTGACAGAACACCCCAAGGTCAAAATCCCCAAACAACCCAGACACATGCACAAGCAACATGTTTGCCCTGTGGTCCACACAAACATTTGTTCTGTAGATGACACCCGCAGTGGACACAAGGACAAAAAAGACGACAAGAGAGACACAATGAACACCGAGACGCCCTCAAAGGTAAGCAGAGCACCGAACGGAAGCAGAAAACTCCCTCTTTTCTTTCTGCCCGCTGCACACCTTTGAGGACAGCCTTTCTTGTAGCCCACCTTAGGAAAACATCCGTGCCCCCACACGACGCTGAGCCTTGTGTTTCCTTCTGTCTTTAATCTTAGTGAAAAGAGCTTTTAACAGGGCTGGGGAGGATGAGGGGATCTGCCAAAGCAGAACAAAGGCAGGGAGGAACTGGGAGAGATACTAGCAGAGTGGAGGGCTCTGTAATTTATCACCTGTTGCCCTTGGGCGGCCCTGCACTCCACGCCCCGGGCTCTGTGTGAGTATGTGTGGATATGTATGCAGGTATGGAAAGGTGATGAATGAATAAGCAAAGAACAGGAAAACAGACATTCCTCAAAAACCTCAAAAGACATAGCTTTGAGCAGTTTATACCAAGGGAAAGTAGTAGTTTGCACGCCAAAGTCACCACATTTATGCATAACTCCATAACTGTCTGTACCACAGAATTTGACATTACATGTTTGTGAACTGCTTTCTTTTTTGGTTTTAATGGCCCAACACTATCATTTTACATAGCAGATGTCCGATGTAACAGTGCGCCGTAACATTATTATATTATTATAATAATATAATTTGGAAGAATCAAAAAAATATTGCACGAATAAATACTATGACAATAAATAGATAATAAAATGAACGATATTTTCATGATGCTTCAGTATATATCCAGGTTAGGGTTGCAAGTTTTCTATGAGTCTCTAGAAAATGCAGGTCTCGAGTGGTCCCTTTATCTTAGCCTGCCACCTTGTGGCTTGCTGTTGCACCTACAGAAATATAGAACTACAGACTACTACAGTATCGATAGCGGCTAATTTTAGACGAGACAACATTACCGAATAAAATAACCTAAATTGTAAAGACTCTTGGGATTGATATTGAGAGTGCCGGTATTAGGCTCGGCCAGCGTGGTGAAACTGGCATCACCAACTAATGATGCGTTCCAGTTCCCTAAGTGAGCACTTTCTTATCAACACTGAAAAATACTCGTCGCTAATTTGAATGAAATAACGACAAAACAAAATGCAAAACTACAGTAGAAAAGCCTTTTGGTGTCTTTTACTTTCATTTGTAATCAGCTTAAGCACAGTTTACACGCACCGAAGAGCGCAAGTACTAATTTAATGATAAATGATGGATTTTCTATATGATCTACGGGGACTTTAACGGGATTTCCAAACATGGGCAAAATGTGTAACGTGTGTGAAACACAACTCGTCCGATTTCTGCTTTTTCAATAAAACCCCGAATTATTTTCAACCGCTTTGTTCGGTCGGTAATGTTTGTGTAATGGAAATTCCAGTAACACGAGAACGCAACACTAGACGACGTATGACGTAAGCACGCAGCAGCCGTGTCTGATAGTGGTCGGAGCAAAGGAGCTAGGAGGTGGATCAAGGAAGCCTCTAGCATCGTAGATAAACACCCAGAAGAGGTGTGAACCCGGCGGGCAAACAGCTGTCGCACTACCCAGAGAACCGTAAAAAGACCCGACCGAGTCCTTCATACAGCGAGGGTCAACATGTCTGAGACATACGGTATGTTTGTGCTCGGCGGCAGGCTGTCATCTAGTGCTTGCTAGCCGTTAACGTTACATACACACTGTTATGTGAAGTGATGAGACAGACTGGCAACGTTGCTAGCTACATCGGTAGCCAAGGTTTCCTCTAGGCTGCTACCTCACCACGTCTCTGGGTTTTTGCTACGTGATGGTTAACGTTTGCTTGTACGGTGTCCTTTTACGTGTAAACGCGTGTTAAATGACACCTCTACCCTGCGATGGCGGAGTGCGTTGCTTCCTTAAACGGCCATGACAGCGAACAGATGATACATTTACAGGTAAAAAAGTTGGACTAACTTCAGACACAAAGCGTCACTCGCATGTCCACGCCTGAAGGATGTGTTTGTGGACGCTGGGGTTATTGAAATGCAAGCAGATTGGCTAACCTTGCAAGCTGCAAGAATATAGTAGTTTTTACTTGAGGTAGGTGTTAGCTACAAGGCCTATGAGGAAGTTCGATATGTGTCTGTCATCCGTCGGTTACCTGTAGAGCAGCTGCTTGGGTGTCAGTGGTCTCTACCACATCCTGAATCCAAGGAACTCCACTTCTGTCTGCACTTATGACAATCTACATCACATCTTAAATCTGACAACAAATAGTTCCACCTGTCTGACCATTGGCGTTACCACACCACCATTAACAGACAGAACATGACTATTCTGCATGACTTCATTGAACATGACGGAAACACACTAGGCCTCATCCTGGCAACCAAGTGATTTGGAAATGGCGCACCATCATCCTCTCCTGTTGCACTTACACGCTCTCCATCTGTTTCTACTTGTCTCCTTCATTCCCTGTATGAAACTTTATCCCAGTGGGCAGTATTTAGGTAATCGTGCAAGCGCTAATGGTAGCTGTAATAGCCTTTTATTGATTTCTGTCTCACTCTCCTGTGTGTCTCTTCTGCTGAAGGACCAGTAGTGGAGCTGGCAAAAGTATATGAATACAATAAGCACATGGCCAGGTTAAATTGGCCAATAGGGAATTCATTAAATCATTTTTAATGCAATTTGTATTTGGGCCGCATGGCACTATTTCATTAGTAATATGTTATAACACCCAGTTACAGAATGTGGTTTGTATAAGAAAATATGTCTCAATGCGATTTTTCAGAGTAATACAGATATAACTTTTAAAAAACAACACATACAAGAAACTTTGGTGTTATTGGATGGTTTCATTGTTGGACAACTGAGCTAACCTATTAACTAACCTATTAGCTAACCACATAGCTGCTGAATGATCATTAATCTTCATTATTGATCAAATATCAAATGTCAGCAATTAGTGGAAAATGTCCCCACCCTGTATTTGTTCCTTGGCATTGATTTTGACCTTCGTTACATGTGACATTTTGCAGCATATGTTATTACTTGTGAAATGTGTTCCTGTTGCAGTTTCTGTGTTTTCCTTCTGTGTGGTGCAATAAGGCAAACATCTCATGTAACTTCAAGTGCAAATTCCCTGTACACTATGTCATCTGATCAGCGGACACATCAGACCGTAGGCAGATCTGAGCCTGAGTGTGTTAAGTGTTGTCACAGTGCAAGTGAATGCAGATAACAGTGTTAGTATGTCCCCTCAGGGGATATTAATATTGATGTGAAGAATACAAAAGCCTCAAAGGCTGCTGTTGAGAGGAAAGGGGTGGATTCCTCTCTCCCCATTGCTTTGACATATTGACGGCTAGATTGTCTTGTATGCAGAGCTCACATGGGACAATGATGTCTGGGAAGATGCAGAAAAGCTGAGGCAAGCTTTTAAAACTGAGCTGTTAGCTTTTGAATCTGTCAGGTCCGCTGTCAGGACCATTGACAATGTGCGGTTATTACACTGAATGCTGTTGCAGAATAAATCTGTAAGTGCTTGTGCTTGTAGGATCCTTCGCTTTAGCAGTTCTGTTACTGTGAATTTGACCTCTAGCTTGTGTTGTGTGAGGGGGGGAAACCTGCTTGAACAAACAAAGGTGCACTATAAACGGAGCTGGTTCGTGTCAGACGATGAAGGTGCCTCTAAGCACTGGCATAATATGTTTAAATGTCACACAGGAACTAATGATCCATCTCTTCTGCTCCTCTGTTTTCCTTAAACTACTGTTTCTGTTGACCTTGGGTGGAGCTGAGTACTCACAGGATGTTCACCTGCCTAGTAATCTCAACAGTAGTCACTAATCATATGCCAGGCCAGCACCTCTTCTTGCAGAGCTAATGCTTAACCTTAAACCCAAATTGCACACTGTCTTCAAATTCAAATAGTTTGCGATCATTATTTGCTCTCATAGTCTGAGGAAACAACATTTCCTGTTCTACTTTTACCTCTCACAAACACAACCTCAGTTACGATTCTCTACACATACACTTTATAGTTCCTCTATCACCATGTTTCATATCCAGTTGTAACTGAAGCACAGCCTACGTATGTAAATATGCACTATCTTTGGTCGCAGCACACAGAGGCTGTCTGTGATGTGGATGGCCTCGCATGTCATTTGGGCTCCGGATCATATGCATGGGTTGCGTTGTACTCTCTAGAGCAAGGGCCCCTCTCCACAACAACAACATCTGTACAGCCAGCTGCTTGTGGTCATTCAATCCCTGTGCAAGTTAGTTAACATAAGCCATGTTCATTAACTCTACAGCTTTGGCTTTGCTCTAATGACAGCCGTTGTTAAGTGCTGGTGCTTCTTCAAGGATTCAAACAGTCATTTAACACCTCAGACAAACAAGCATAATCAACCAGAATCATAAGCAACGGGTGATGCTGCTTACATGTGAGGCTTTGTGATTAGTAAGCTAATTTGGGGTTGTTGGACCCTGTGCAAGTAGAAGCTCAATGGGATTAAGGGAAAATCTAAAGATCGTCTGTGAGGATGGAAGCAGGGAGAACAGCAGGTTCAGATTCTCCCCTGACGTCGGTGTTGCATTAATCTCTACCTCATCTCTTCTGCTTGCAGACTTCCTGTTTAAGTTCCTTGTTATTGGCAGTGCTGGGACGGGGAAATCCTGCCTCCTCCACCAATTCATTGAGAATAAGTGTAAGTTTCCCTCATTAAAACCTATTAGTCACATCAGTTTGCAGAAGAGTAAAAACACAAGTGTGCTATTACACAGACACAGATATTGGCATGGTCAGAATATACATCTGGGCTGTATTTCAATATTATATTCATATTAGGCATGGGATAATATGAACATTTGTTTTACAATTATCCTGGCCAAAATAATATTCATATTATCTTAATACTCCTCAAAAAATGCTTAAAACTGTTAAAATTGTAATACTGGAATCAATTTACATATTTGTAAGAAACAAATATTTGTATTGTTTCACACATAAGATGCATCCTTTTAAGTAAATGCAATTTTTAGTGAAAAACCGTCAAATAATCTTAAATAAGATGATCATGCACAATGAAGAATAAATACATTTTAAAAATATATTTTTTATCCTGTATTTTTTTAAATCAGGCTCTTTTTTTCACTTTACTACCATTTCCGCAATTTGACAGCTTTTTCAAGTCACTTGTGATATTTAGGATTATTCCGATAATGGAAAGTTACTACGTTCAATTTATTGTGAGTTGAAATGGAAATTCTTGGCCAAAACTGAAAACCGAAAATGAGGAAACCAAGGCCGAAAACCAAAACACTGAAAGAAATTAATATTCCAATTATTAGTACCATTGCGGGGATAATTGGTGACTCTAAATTGCCCGTAGGTGTGAATGTGAGCGGGAATGGTTGTCTGTCTCTACATGTCGGCCCTGTGATAGACTACCTGTCCAGGGTGTACCCTGCCTTCACCCAATGATAGCTGGGATCGGCTCCAGCCCCCCCCGTGACCCTGAATACAGGATAAGCGGTAGAAAATGGATGGATGGATGGATAGTACCATTGCATATATGGCTATGACTATGGCTATGTGTACTAACTTCACTAATATCAAGACATTGCAATTCAAAGAGTATTTTTTGACCGAAAATGGCCTAAAAGCGCGTTTTCGGTGAATCCCTTGTTTTTATAGTGATTCACGATCAAATCCTGTATTGTCCCATCCCAAATCGATACCATGATATGGAACTAGATATTGTTTTAGATTGTGGATATCCCAATATAGCATAAGTATTTTTTCCTTTTCCTGGTTTTAAAGGCTGTGCCACAGTAAGATCAAGACTAAACGGTATATTCAGACTGTTCCAGCTGTTCTATTATTTCCCTTTACCCACTTAGACATTAGAACCTAACCTGATTCAATGAGTTGTTTCACGCCACACACACACACACACACACACACACACATACACACCCCAAATAAACCCTCTCACTCTTCTGTGAGGTTACACTCGGCTGAACTGTTAGACAAGGTTAGTGAGAGTTATTCATTGAGCTGTGCAGTCAAACTGACGGGATGAATTGTGTGCCTGTCCAGATTCCTAACAATCACAGAAGGTAATTATTGAGCCAGTGAAATATAACGCGTGACAGCATCATCCTCTGGCTTATGGATCTAACACACACACACACACACACACACACACTTTATTTAGATCCTAACTCTGACCTATTGTTTGATAGATTTTTTTTTATGTATTCATGCACGTTTTCACGTTTTCAAGTTCCACGTTCTGTATGGTGTGGGCTTATCTAATAAAACAAACTAACTTCAAATGACTTCAAATATTGAGTTGAATCTGACATTGTCAACAAAACTGGACATCATAAGCTTCACACAGTCCAGATTTATTGCAGAACTGTAGCAATTGCATTTACATTGTACAAGTGTCCATAATAAACCTGTAACAGTCACAACATTTGAACTCTCCATTGAACTTGTGACGATGTTGATGAGTAAGCTAGTAAGTAAGGAGCCAGCGGTGAGTGTGTCTCATAATTAACACTTGTCTCATGCACGCACATGCTTGTATTAATTTGATTAAAGACGTGTTAGGTCCCCGTGCTGTCACTGTGGAGAGACAGGGAGGGAGGGAGGGCAGGTTGACAGCGTTAATCTCATCTAGACTCCCTCTAGCCTCTCATGTGGATGTGAGCTGTTTAATGAAGCAACATATTCTAGATTGGAGATAAAAGTTGAAAGTTTTGTCTCCACTATGGCTTCTACCGTCTGTCCTTCTTCACTGTCCTCTCCCCGTGTCCCTGTTGCAGTTAAACAGGACTCCAACCACACCATCGGCGTGGAGTTTGGTTCCAGAGTGGTCAATGTTGGTGGAAAGACGGTCAAACTGCAGATCTGGGACACTGCTGGGCAGGAGCGATTCCGGTAACAGCCTACAATATTTCTTGCGAAGGGTTTGGCAGGCATTTTAGAAATACAAGGTTAAGATGAATTAGTGAGCAGTGCACGCATGCTGTCTTTGGGCTCCATCCAGCTTCAAACAGTTAGCCACAGTCGCATGTGGTGATGCCACAGTCTCTGAGCAGCTCCATTGGAGCAATTAAGTCCCTGAGTGATGATAATAGTTGAAAGCAAGGGGCAGTTCCTCATTCCTCTTTCCCAGCCAGATTTCTCCAGCTGATGTTGATATTGTGAAGACGTCGTTTGAAACAAAATGTCTGCATTCTCTCCACAGTTCTGTTACACGCAGCTACTACAGAGGAGCAGCTGGAGCGCTCCTCGTCTATGACATTACCAGGTACCTACCTTTCCACACTGTAATTATACTACAATGTATGTGTCACAATGAACATTTAAATAATGTTGTATTGTGGACACAAGCAAATTACTTACCTTTACCTTCTAGTGCCAGATCTCCCTTCATTTTCAGACAACTTTTTTCTCATTAAATGTATAAAATAAACATTAGATACTACCATAAAAAACTGAAAGCACGTTTTCGTTAGACATTCACAGCAACCATATCTTGAACTGTTGAAATTGGATGTGAAATTTAAATGTACTGACCCATGACACCTAACTGTAAATAGTATTTCCAATTTACTCAAGTCATTTTTATGAGCACCTGTGTTGTTTACAGTCTGCGAGGTGTCAAAAAACGATTTTGTCCGTTCCACCTCCAGAAATTGTGCAATTTAATGACTATGCACCCACACAGTGTAATATGAATACCAGAACCCCCACACAGGCCTGTATTTCATGCGCTCTGTGTAGCGATAGAGGGGTTGTGAAATCAAGATGGAGTGAGTGCAGTAATGCAGATGGACAAGACTGTAATACAGTTTGTTTGTGGGAATGTATGAGCTTTTAAGGAGATAGAGATGGAGTGCAGGGTGGCAGGAGCTGTAATATGGAGGCTTCCTCTGGCAGGCAGCAGCAGTTGGCAAAGAAAAAGCCCATCACAGAACGCTTCACCTGAGGAGACAACAGGGAGAGAACCGCAAGGGGAGGGAGCACAAGGGGATGGATACATTTATCACATCTCATAGGTCAAAGGTTAGCAGGAAGGTGGACAGGGACGTAGTTCAGAGAGAGAACATGTGAATCAGATGTGGATGAGGACCGATGTTGTTCTTTGGCTGTTTGGGGAAGCAGCTATTAAGCATCATTCTGCTGACCCACACCCCTCTGCTAACCTCGCTGGCCTCATGTTACCATGGACAACAGGGTCCTGTCTCCATGGTGACCGTTGGCTTAAACCCAAAGAAGACGCCATGAAGGGTCTGTGACTCTCTTCATTGCCAACAGAATGCTCAATGTAATAATTAATAATGCCATGAGCTGAGTCGGGGAAGAGACGAGTTTCAAAAGGCATACTTGTGACTTTAACATCCCTGTTCCCGTTAACATCCAAACAAACATGAGCACAGAATAAAATCCATCTAAGAATTTAACATTTGCTCGTCAAGTTTGGCCCTTTTTTTTTTTTTTTTTAGGAAAAAAGTCTTAGCACCCTATAACAGTAAAACATCCTCCACTTAATATTTGGCATCCAGTAGCTGAAGACATAGTCCTATGTCTGAGTGATATATCTGAGGTACTTACGATCTGACCGCTGGTAGATAATATTTTGTCCTTCAATGGAAATGACCTCCTGCTTGTAAGCTTCCATATAAAAAGACTTCCAGGTGTTATTAAGGAAGAGGCTACTATGTGAGCAAGAAAAGTAATAAATGCATATTTGAGATCTTTTTTGTAAGTAATTTGCTGACTTGAAATGGGAATGCATTATTTACCACACCAAATAAATATTTCAATTATAAGTATTTAAAGGCCCACATATATGAAATGTGTATGTCTTTGAGGTTATTCAGACTGAAAATAATTTGGTCTCAACATGTTACAGGCGGATTGTTTACACCCGACAATAAACCAGCCACTGTTTGTCCATCTGTCCTGTCTTACAGTCGAGAGACGTACAACGCTCTAACTAACTGGCTGACGGATGCACGGACTCTGGCGAGCCCCAACATTGTTATTATTCTATGTGGCAACAAGAAAGACCTGGACGCCGACAGAGAGGTGACCTTCCTGGAAGCATCACGCTTCGCTCAGGAGAACGGTAACTGGTGTTAAATCTACATCGTCAAGTCTCTCTTTTATCTGTATTTTTCTGCTTTTCATAATTTGTCACTCATTCTTGTCGTTTGCTTCACCTCCACATTGAATGTTGTTTTTTAACCCACATAGAGCTGATGTTCCTGGAGACCAGCGCTCTGACAGGGGAGAATGTCGAGGAGGGTTTCCTGAAATGCGCTCGCACCATCCTCAACAAGATAGATTCAGGTACACTGCTCATGAATCACTACTTATGATACCTGTGCTTGAGCGCGTTGTGAGGCCGCGTGGATCTGCCGGCATCACTCACGGTCCTCATTATGGTTCCTTTCAAAGGAGAGTTGGACCCAGAGAGGATGGGTTCAGGTATCCAGTATGGAGATGCTTCGTTGAGGCAGCTGCGACAGCCAAGAGGCACCACCGCACAGAATAAGCAGCAGTGTAATTGCTAGGGATCGGTGCCCCCCCCCCACCCCTCACCTCAGGCCCACACAGACGGGACGCCCCCTACAGGTCAGTGGCGTGTAATCACTCAAATAAGAGACATGTCTGATTATAGATAATGCTCCTGACCCCCTTCTCGTCTCTTTCCTCCAGCTCCAGGTGTTGTTTGGTGTGTGGGACCTTCTCTCTATAGTCTCACACACCTTGGATCACCTGGATGATTATTCATGGAGATCACTACAACCCCTGACCTCTGGTAAGACTCTCTACTTCTAACCTGAGGGGGTCTGCATTGCCCCTGTGTCTGGCAGGGAAACCTCTCAGTGTGAACACGCTGCGACCCTAACGAAGAGGAATCCGTCAGTGACTTACCGGACGAGGCAGAGTCAAGGGTTGTGTGTATGGGCTGCCCCACTGTTGTTTTCTCTTTATTTCCTTCTGGTTTTAGTAACACCAACATGCTTTCTTTGTTTGCACATTATTGTTTGTAAAGTATTGGTGAACTATTTTGTGCATTCATTGAGTTTTTAATAATTCTTAAGGCACCAGTTGATATTTTGCTTTTTATTATCCTTTGAGTTAACTGTACTTTCTGTAAATTCAGACATTGATGGTGACTAAGTGATAATCGGCCCTCTTCTGAGTAAAATCACATTTTGGTTTAGTTTTTATGTAGAACATATTGAAAACCAGATCCAATGTGAGTCTTTGTAGAGGTTTCTTCAGCTGTGGTCCAGTCATTATCCTGAATCAAATCAAAGCAGCTGATTGGTGAGTTTAAGTAGTAAATGTAGGGCACAGTTCTTTTACCCACTCTGAAATGTGTGTTACGTTGAGTCCTTTGACTTTTTGGTTTGCATTTAAATGCACTATTATGACATAGTGTGTGTAGAGTGTTGGCCTTAGTAATATACTTGATATAGTGGATCTGCGTTATATTAATCCTATATCACCATGTCTCTAAACTGTGGGAATGGTCCAATCACTCCATTGTACGTCCACATAGAGGAGCATGTGGGTCAAGATTAAAGCACAAAAAAATATATTTATTATATATTATTTTACTCCAAAGTCTATAGATTTGCATCAACAGATGTAGCCCATGGTTAAGTCTGGGTGTCTCTAGTCCTATCACAGTGTAAGGTCAAGAAAAGGTCATCAATCTTTGTAACGGACAATGCCTTTGACTCCTCCTGCTGGGCTTTTTCTCCATTTTTTTCCCTTTTGACTCTCCTTTAATTTACGCTTCACATTCTGTGTAAAAGACGTCACAGGAAACCACAGTTGGTTTTGCCTCAGTGCCATGTTTGGGGAAACTTTCAAGCTGCCCACTCAATTCTCCCATAGAGGCTTGACACTGTTATCATGCAAGGTTGTAAGTGCGCCTTGATAAAAGTCAGAATGCTGTTTTTGACCTTCCAAGGAGTTTTCACTTCTCTTTATCAAGCAAAGCAGCAGCTCTGCTACATAATGTCACTGAGTCTGCTGAGCCGACCCAGATGTTTTCTCCTTAGAGCAGACCCCGTTTTGCCCCAGAGAGAAACAGGGAATTTCCACTGAAACATGGTTTCCTTTTCCACGCAGCACTGACGGCATTGGTTTGTGGTGCTGCCGGAGGAGAATGAGGTTTGTGAGTTATAAACTTCCCACCCTACTGTTGAGTCAAAGGCACTGCTTCTGTCTGAACCACTGAGCGCCGGTCATACTGACCCAGCCAAGAGGAGATCAAAACAAATCTTATTTTCTCATGTCTTCTCCTCGAGTGTTGGCATACGTCCTCCCAGACAAACCATACGTGTTTTAAGCTCAAGTGAGCCAGCACACTGAAGGAAGAAAGATTGTGAGTTGTGCAAACAAAAGCACCAATAAACAGATGGTCAAAGATCTTTGAAGTTTTCATAAAATACTGGCATTGTGTGATAGTTTGTCTCCTTCTGCAAGTGCACTTTTACTTTTCATGTTTTGTTTATATGCTGCAACTATAGAATTATTCATTTTATTTTAATTGAACGGTATACTGTAATAAAGATTTTAATTGTAGACGTTATCATTTCTTACTAAATAACAACTGAGATCCTTGATTTGATGTCCGTGATTCTGCTGTCACGAGGGAAGGCCGCTGTGGCGCTGAGAACTCCTGCTGCCTGAGGTTTTGTTTGTTTCAGCCTGCTGCTGACGTGGAGGTAGCGGTGAGAGGATGTTCACTTCCTGAGCTGTAAGTGGCCGTCAGCAGCAACGCTTATCACAAGATGTCATTTGTATTCAGTTATGAAGTCATCTAAATGGTTGAATGCTGAGGGACCGGAGTCCATGTATTTATTGTACAGATCACCAAAACAGCCATATGATGAGCATCGTTTTCTTACTTCCTGTCTACAGTCAATCATGTGATGAACGCAATCCAACTCAGTTGTTGCTTAGTAACTAATGTTATATAACCAACCCAAAAAATACTACTGTACATCTCAAGTAACCTATGTTGTAAATAAGATTTGTCTATTGTTTATTGAGGGTGAATGTTGCTCATTGATTGTGATGAATATGCAATTCCCAGTAAACTGCTTGTTTTTTCAGTTAATCCCTTTCAGCCGTCTCCTGGATGTTTATCTGTCTCTAAGTGACCGTAGGTTCCTGTTAAAGTGCTCAGTTCGGTGCCCGGCAGAGTTAATGTACAGTGGATCCTGAATATAGGTTAATCTATTTATATATATATATATCTTTTTATGTCAACTCTCCTGTCAGCAATAACGTAATAATACATCAGGCTTATCGGCAGCTGACTTAGCAGACCCTGAAATTTAACAATGGAACTCGTGTACATGATTAACTCTCCTCCTCGTTCATTCTGCAGTCGAGTCGTTTCTCAGGCGGGGTGAGGTTAGGATGTCAGAGGACTCACAAGATAGAGAGTAAATGCCCTCTGTGTCCAATTGTCTGGATTTATGCTCACGGGTCGATGGAGTACCAGCCAGAGTGGTCCAATGTAGTTGAAGTGGATATATTGACTGATTTATTGATCCTAAATAGGCTGTCAAGATGACCTCATAACCAAATTGAATAATTTTACTGTGGTAGAGCTGTTTTACCACTAGATGGTGGTAAACTTTTGTATAGAAAATCTCCAGTTCCTGTATTTAAAGACGGTACTTATTTTGTCGTAGCCGTGCCTGTCAGCCGTGCCTGTCAAGCCTACAAATATGGAATAATTTTAATCACCATATTTTAAGAAATCTCAGGCGATAGATGGGAAAATGTAAATTTAATTTAAATTAAAAAAATTCCTTTTCTTTGAGATTAATCAAGCAGAAAACGATATTCATGTATCACTTATTTATTATTTACATATAATGGGACGTATTGACGTGGGTAGTTGAATTGTAGACAGTTAAACATACATACGCACATCTTCCATCAACAAACTCACACGGGGACAGAAGGGAAGCAGTACATATTTCACAATTGCCTAATCATTAAAAAAAAAAATACAAAAGTTCAACAACAGTAACATTTGTAACCAACTTTGTGATTGGATATGGTAAAATTAGAGTATGACAAGTTATTTCATTAGCATTTAAGTCCAGCAAAAGGAAATTAAGTGTTTGTTTGCTTTTTTGTCAAAGTTCATGGAGGAATTTAAAAGCCAATTTATTTTTACGCCGTGGCAAAGGAGTTTATGGATCTTACACAAGTAAATAAGAACCACTCTTCCTGGAATGCATGTGTTAATTTCACAAAAACAACATACGCAAGATACACTGTATGTACACCATACCAAGCAAACTTCACAGTACTGCCTTATGTAAAATATACTTTTTTTTCCATCCGAGTGCGTTTTAAGTGCGACCAACAAGCACTATTTTTAAAGCAGTGAGTTGCATCAAATCATCCAGATAGTTTGAAATGCAATGAAAACGGCTTACAACATCCAGAGTGCGGCCATCTGAGCTGACATAACCTACACTGTTTATCATCATCACCCATGAGGATGTTGCCATAACACACCGTCGAAATGGCCCTCATCCTAAGCACACTCCATTCAATTATGAACCTGCCGTGTGGGTCAACTGCTCTGAAGGGCTTTCTAGTTGGAGTTTGCTTGTACTGTCAACCAGATAGGAATGAGCAGCCGGTGTTACAAGTCTAATACCACATCACTGGCGAGGTCTTTGTTTCCATGGATTTATAGAAATGGCCGTCCCAGGCAGTCACTCTTTATCCACGGTGCTCGTTAGTCACAGTAGTGCCGTTAAATCAAAGTTGAGGTTAATGAAGGGAGAGGAGGAGGGCAGGAGAGAGCAGTGTCACACTGGTGGATCTACACCCGTGTCTGCACCCAGCAGATAAATGCAAAGACTAACTGGTTGAACGATCTCATTTCTGCAGCATCTGGCTTTGGAAAAAGGGAACAGAATATAAAGTCGATTGTAACTTAGGCGGTATAGGAAATGTTAACATGTTGAAATGTACAGCCTTTTAATACTGGCAGACTTCATTAGAAGTAGAACAAATACAGAATATTGCGACATACAGACTGCTGTGACAAACAGGTTAAATGAACTTCCCTATTAATATATCCATATGTAAACAATATTGTGTATTTCTATTTCTAAAAACACCCCTCTCCCGAAGTTCTCTCAGGAGTGAGGTCTGCTCCGGAGAGGCAGGAAGATGATTTCCAGAGTGACAGGAACAAGGAGTAGGTCAGTTTGAGGTACCTGGGCGGGTAGGAAGGGTGGTGGGTTGTTTTCTACTCAAGCGACTGGAGCATGAGGAGCTGCTTCAGGACCTTGGTCTGACTGGTCTCCCTGATCTCTCCCGCCAGGAACATCTCGTCCACCACCGTGTACACCTTAAAGTGTAGACACAGGGAATGCATTAGAGGCCAGACATGGCCCCGAGTTTGTGATGAGAGGATTCAGGTAGGATTAAAAGGAAGTTCAAATACCACAAGTCACATGTAGTGTTGTTGGACCTGAAACCAAAGTGCCATAATCTTCTTCCCTACACGTGGAAGGTTTGAGTTTTCTGGGAAATGGTCTGATACACCGACAAGCAATCATCTAACCTGTGGTCATCATTGCTCAACTCCACCTCTGTGTCATCAAAATGTCAAAAATAACTGCTGGATGACTAAATACAGAGATGAATCACTGCTTCTTGGCCCCACATCTAAGAGAGGTGAGTGGCTGAGCTTGTGAAATAATTAAGTCCAGTGTTGATTTCTCTTATTTCTGGGTGTAACACATCAAACATAGTCGGCGCTTGCTTCAAGTAATGCATGTGGGTGGATGTTCAGACACCTTGGGTAATTAGTAAGAACACTAGCAGCAGTTGGGATGGAGTTCAGAGGTGTTTGTTGCTTAGCATTTCTACATGAAAAATGTATATCCATCCCCAATTAAAATTATTTAGATGAATCTCACTGAGTGACCAATCAAGTTGTGAAAGTTGTATTAATTCCGATGGCAGCATAATGAAAGGAACATGTTCTCATGTTCCACTAGTGCTCCTCTATGAGCAAGCTAATTAGAAAAATGTTTTGCAACGTCCTTACCTTGTAGAAGTTGAACACGAGGTCCAATTCACACACGTTGTGGAAATACTCATTCAGCACCTTACAGGAAAGAGAAGCACAATAAAAAATCCAAACTAGAGGATAACCAAATAGTCTACTGTGACCAGCCATGAAGGTGTATGGTAATTTCAGTCTTAATGTAATGCATGACAGAAATAAAAAGATGGTGTAGTAGCAGCAAAATCCTCTTTACAACCATGCAATCCAATTTCCACTACAACTGTGTAAAATACTCCAAATTAAAATGTATTCGTTGCTTGTCAGGGCTGCCCCGTCTTAGTCGACTCATTTCTTTAGTCAATTAGTTAGTTTTTTATGCTTTTTTTTCATACTGAATTATTTATTTCCATGGTGAACACAAGATTTAAAGTGGAGCTTATGTGTGATTCTTTACAGATACTCACTGTCGATTAAATTACTAATCGATTATTCATATAATGTGCTCCTCTCATCTTGTTTCCACAAGAACTCATTCACAGTGGCAGAACTACTGGCCCCTTGTTGAGAATTTGCAAGTAAATGTTGAAAGGAGCACCACAAAGTCCTGTGAGCTCAATATTCTCAAAAAGCATGGACTGTATTGATCTTAAATTGGTTATATCTCCTTTGGCATGTGAAAGTGAAAGGAAAGTGCAACTTCAGACTAAACTGTGCATTTCCAAATGCACTTACATGCACATTTCATAGTGAAACATTACATAAAGTGACATTCACCCAGAGTGCTCTGCATAAAAAAACAGTCTACTGTTTGTCTTAGCCAAAAACAAACATAGATTGTACCTTTAGCTTACAACGTTAGTTGGTCTTTATGAGTTATACAATTGAACACTATTGGAAAAGGAAAAAGTGTTTAAACAGTAATTAAGCAAAGTGATAGATCAAGATGCACTTGATCTATCACTTGATATTAATAATAAACATACTGTAGCTAGTTATGCTGAGTAAGTCACTGAATAAATACATTAAATAATAAAATAATTAGCTGATTATGGCGTTTTATTTCAGCCCAGTTTTAATTATGTAACATCTAACACCCAGAATCAGATTTAATTATTGTTAAATCTGCTGTCAAGCAACATCTGAAATGATGAGTAGCAGAGAATATTGATTAGCATTTCATTTGCAGCAGTAGCACTTTATGGTAATTTTAACACAGAGAGGATGCAAATATGCAAAAACTAGGTCATAGGCCCAGACATCATAAGGAAAATCTGATGTTTATCTGACCAAAATGCTGGCACATTACAAAATGTTATGGGTCCCAAATAATGGAATTACTGCTGTCATCGTCACAGACATTTCAGTGTTTGTGCCACGCCTGTGGATCAGTTGCTATCAGACTCAGTTTGTAATTACTGATCAATTTATATTTTATTGCTGAGGGCTTATTTCCAGCATCACTTGACCTAGCATTATCTAACGCCGATCAGAGTCGATGATGACTCACACCCTCAACATAATGCAAAAGGAACTCTATGACTCTGTCACGCTAAACGACCACAGCGGTTAAGATATTACATTGCACTAAATGTCAATTGACTGCAGTCCATAGATCCCACAAGAACGCATGTTTGATATTAAGGAACTGCCAGACAGTAGAGGAGGGCAGGTTTGTGAAGGAAATCATTAACAGACATTCCGGAAAACAAGCAGACCATGAGAAGTAAATCATCATAGTTCACTTACCAAGTCTATATGTCATGTGTTGTGCGTGTCAGTTACCTCTACAAAGTTGTGGATTCCCTCGAGGTATGCCAAGTTGTTATCGGTCACATCCACGCAAATACAGAAGTACAGACCAGCATAACGCCGGTAAATGATCTTGAAGTTCCTGAACTGTGAGAAAGAAAATGTAAAGCCTCTTAACAACCCCCTCTCTCATATTATGACAACAGCAGCAGCTTTGCTTGGACTTAAATTGTAACGTGGAACACACCCAGTATATTTCTAACGACTTTGGAACAAAATGCACACAAAAAAATGGTCAGGATTTCTCATTTGACAGTTTATTTCTCTAGAATGCTACCAAATGGTTGAAATATTGAAAGAAAAACGACTTAGCAGCTAGTGGAAAATGTTTATATTGTGGGGTTCACATGAGTCACCCAATTATTTTACTGTGAAGTAGCCACGACAGAGACTCTCAACAACAAAGTGGTTTCAGTCATTATACTGTGGAAGGAATTAGAAGGAAAACAAGGTTCTGGTTTAACTGAACAAAGTATCCTATTGGGGTATGTCACAGAACCACCCAGAAATAGAGAAGTAGCCACGCATGCATATGATATTGACTAATCCCATACCTCCACGAAGTTGGTGTGCTTGGCATCCCTGACAGTTACCACAGCATGCACTTCCTCGATTAACTTCTGTTTCTCATCATCATCAAACTGCATGTACCACTTGGCCAGTCGTGTCTTTCCGGCTCGGTTCTGGATGAGGATGAAGCGAATCTATGGCATGAAATTCAAGGGTAGAAAAATAGAGAAACAATAAGATTACGACAGAAACAGTCTGGGTGGTTTGAGACAGACATTTAATAGATCGGACACCACTATCCAATGTAACGTTAGACGTTGCTAATAGCTACGTTTGAAAGTCTAACAAGGTATACTGGTAGCATTAGCTTTAGCTAAACTGGCGGTGAGTAAACCACACCCATCTAGTTTGACAACATGATTGTGCAACACCTAAGACAAAGTCAAAATGATTGCCAGGTGATATATTTGATCTGAACGGTAGTCTGTGTCCTCGGTACGAGATCGTGACTTCAGATCTGTGGCTTTAGCCTGCGAAGGTAAGTTAGCTAACCAAGCTAGCAAACGGTTTCTACTGACTGAATGGAGAGGTTATCTAGCGATCTCTCAAACGCTAGCAAGCTAGCGGAATTAGCGCTATTCCGATGAAAAGAAAACATAGTTCATCCGTGACATAATTACCATTGTAGTCTTCTAAATATGGACCCGAGAGTCTCAACAAATAGCACGTTACTGAACCGTTATTCTACGTTTTTACATAAATACATCAGTGAAGTTTTTCGACCGCTCGTCCGCTATCGTCGCTGAGCTAACAGGAAGTGCAAAACTACACTACGTCGCGTTGCATAGTGGGGGATGTAGTTTTTGTTGCCACATTTAGAGCCAATGGAATGTTATCTGGTACTACAAGAACCAGCGGTCCTACGTAGAGGCGCTCTTTGGGTCACATGAGAAGCAAAAGGGACGTTCCTGTTTCTGTAGCAGATACACAGGTTCTCATTAAAAACGTACGTTTTAATGAGGTTTTAGTCAAATTTAGTTGAGTATAGCTGCCCAACTTCAGTGGCAAGCGGGGTTACCTTTTTAACCCCACCATTTATAAAAAGAAAATATATGCCATTTTATTTTTTTAAATGTTATACATAGTTACTAGCATTTCTTGTGTGTGTGTGTGTGTGTGTGTGTGTGTGTGTGTGTGTGTGTGTGTGTGTGGCACATTTGTGACACACCACACCTAAGAATTTTCATAAACAATACAGAATGAAAAAGTAGCAGGACCGGTATATCTTTCCACCCTCTTGGAGGTTTCATCATTTGTGGTTGTTTTCTGCAGAGTCAGGGCTCAGAGTTTGTTTATTGGTCTGGTTGGGCAGCCGTTCACCACAGAACATTGCCCAGACAGCTTGGACAGCTTGTTTCTCTGTGCATTCTGGCGTTTAGGGGGTCAGAGGGGGATGGGGAACTGTGATTGTGAGGGATTGCACAACTAAGAGTAAAGGAATGTGCTTGTTCTTGGGACCCAGAAATATTTCTACAAATACAGAGAGGGTTGATAGGGAAAATATATGAAATGAAAGGGAAAACCAACCAGTGAGAAAACAATAAATGTAGTTTTTCCCTTCCATGTAGGTTTGCAGCTGTGTTTTGATTGTGGTGTTCTAAAAGCACAACACATGTGGTAATCTTTATATAAGAATTAAACAGCACATATAACCCTTTGTGTCATCATTTAAAAGCTAAGTGAGCAAACGTTGTACGGGTTCTGGCCCATGTTGAAAAGAGAGAGATGTAAAACATAGGCAGATTATTCAACAGAAACTTTGACCCCAGCTAATCTTGCTCTGTGATTGGGGTCATGCAAATATTGCAGGGACCACAGTGACTAATGTGATTGGACAGAAGCTTGTGGACTTTTTCAAACGGAGGGCAGTGCACCTTGAACCCAGCCTGACTGTGTATTTAATGGTGGGTCACATTTCAAACTGTCAAGGCGCACATAGTGCACTTAATACATTGTAATTGTACAACTCATTTAAGAAAAATATAACTTTCTATCCTTAAAAACATCATTTCTGATCGTTGGTTTTGCTATTCAACAGCCCAGGAGGTTAAATATTGTCTCAATATCAGAAAAACCGTGTTTAACATTCTTATGAAGTATTTGGTTTCATATCAGACATAGTTCAGATTACCAGAGGGAGAGGACTCTCAGGGAGAGATGAGGAGAAATTCCAGGAGAACGTCCCAATGCAAGACACTAAACATCTGTTTGAGCTGTTAGAGTTGTTTTGTACAACACTGCACACGTTTCTCCAAGTAAGTGGAAGTATAGTTGTGTCTTTCTGAGAATAAAAATACTTCTGGAGGACTTGTTGCAAGTCCTGTACCAAGTGGATGACTGGTCACAATGTATATAAATATGTTCTTTGAGATGATGGATTTTCTCAGGAAAGGTATTACATGTTTTTTATGTTGAAGAGTCCTTGGGTACTTGACAAATACCGGTTATGTCCCAGCAGATCATTAAAATCTAGAAGATGACAAATATTTGAGTTTACACAGGGAAACTGGGATCAGTTGTGAAAGGAAGTGATGTGTGAGACAGATGTGAGGCAATTCGACCCAAATAAGTCAAAGTGACATGACCTTCTTCTTTCTGTGGCTCAGAAACTGTGTGACAGAAGAACATGCTTTAATACAGAGGAATGTCTGATACCAATGGTGTTTCAAATACAATTAGAAAATGATATGTATATATTTATTAGAAATGTGTAATAATAGGCCTGAGATAAAACCTCCAAATATTGTGTATGAAATCATCAGTGGTGAAAGAATTAATATCTTGATGTAAGAATATTTAAGACTCCTCTGTTTACTGAAGAAGAAACATTAAATGTATTCAAATTATCAAGAGTAAATGTACTCATCAGAGAATATGGCCCATCAGGACTGCATTTACACTGTTGGGAACAGGGATTTCTATTTTGAGATCCATGAGATGGAAAGACGGAATTTTCGGCTGAGAAATGATCTAGTTCAAGATGGATAATGTGTGGAAAATGAAAATGGCCGCTGCTTTGCCTCCCCTATTTACTTCCTCCTCCTTTCTTACCTTCACCTTCCTTTGTTGTTGTATGCTTCACAAATACATGCAAATCCTTAAGTGTCACACCAAGGAAAATGATAATGATGTTAATGTGATGGCCGGCAACAATGTGCTTTATGTTGTTTGTGTTGATTCCATCTAAAAAAGAATACAGATTGATTTAAAAAAAAACAACAAAACATAATATTTTAGAAGTTGACCATCTACTTTGAGTGTTTGTTGATAAAAGTGACAAGTAGCGACAGCTGTCAAAGGTACAATATAAAATAATGTACAAAGAGAAGAAAAAAAGCACAATGCATCCTGAAATGTAGTAAAAATATAACTATAAAGTAAAATAATGAATATACTTATGTAGTACCTGAAAGTACCTTAAAAGGGCAGTTCACCCCCAAATCATTAATACATATTTTTCAAATTAGTGCTTTTTTTTTATCAATCTAGTTTGTTTTCTGGTGAGTCTGCCTTCTCTCAAACATAATATGACACTCTGCCTGTGTTAAAATATATATACATATCTTCAATGCTTCAATGTGGTAGTGCAATAATTAGCCAACTCACATTTTAGTTCATTCTTTTAAAAAACAAATTAAATCCTGAGTATATTATAGTTTAGTCATAATATACGTGTGTGACTTTGTGTTTCCAAAAAAGTGCTATATAAATCCTATGAATATCATCATTATTATTTATTTTATTTAAAATTTAATTGTAGTTAATTCATTTGTCCACTGGTAATTATACATCCACAGGTCTGTATGGTTGAATGAATATTCACATCAAGACCAAGTTACGAAAAATATCAGATGGGAAAAATTGGTATTATTATGGCAGGTTGTTTTTAAAAAATCTATAACTTCAGTTCAAACCTCTTCATAAACAGTGTGTGTGTGTGTGTGTGTGTGTGTGTGTGTGTGTGTGTGTGTGTGTGTGTGTGTGTGTGTGTGTGTGTGTGTGTGTGTTGTAATTGTGTCCATGAACCGCTTGGGCGAGTCTCTCTCTCTCTCTCTCTCTGTGTGTGAATAGGAGGGAGATGCTGGATTCGGGAGAAGGTCCGCCATTATTGGGAAGCTGAAAAAAAGAATAGCCTTAAACCCGCCGTCACACATTCGGCCTGTAAGGGGCTTAACGTTAGAAAGGACGCGGTTCTGTTGTTGCGCTAAAAAGCGACGCTTTGGCAAATGAAGGCAGAGCTTGTGATCGCGTTTCATACGGACTCTTTATTTTAGACACAACAAAGGAAATAATAATTGGTGAAAACAACGTGGTGGTTGAATCAAGAAGGGGGGAGAGAGAGAAAACACACACACACCAAAACAGCGCTTTTCCAACGCCTCCCCCTTTTCTCCTCGCTTCCAGCCGCGGTGAAAGGGGACTGGAGTTTGAACAGCATTTTTTCTTTTCCTGACGAGAATTGATTGTGTGTGTGTGTGTGTGTGTGTGTTTTTGGTTGTCGTCTCTCCTCCTCTCCACAGACTGGGAGAGATATGCATCTCGTTTCAGAAAACTTCACTTTGATGAAAACGAGCTCGTAGTGCGCGAGGCGACGGACATGTAGCCCGTTTATTAAAACCAAACGGCGGAAAATAATCGATGTGAAACGCGCTGGTAGGAAGTGTTTTCGTGTGGTTTTTTTAAAAGTCTTTCACCGGCTGCGAGTCACGGAGGAGCAGCGAAAGAAAGAAAGGAAGGAGTGGACGAGGCACTGGAGGGAGAGGAGGAATGCTATGGTATGTAGACCGACACTAGACACTCTTCTCCTGCACCAAATAACGCATGTGGACGGACTATTTCACCGCCGTCGGACGGATTGTTACGCGTTTACCTCCTGCCGACATCGCGGCTTATTTGGGGTGTATTTGTAGAGCTGCGAATAACAAGAAACTGGGAGTCAACCCCAGCCCCCCCCCCCCCCTCTTTTTGAGAGCTCGTGCGATTTGAAGCCCTTAATAGTAATAATAATGATTATTCTAATGACGATGCATTTGTTTACACTAATAAAACCGGTTCTAATGTAGCTTACAGATGCCCTGTGTGTGTTGAAATGGGAAGTTTAGAGAAGAGAAAGGAAGTCGTAAAAATGCAAAACATTAAAATTGTTTGTAACAACAACACCTGGAATCCATTGGTCTTGTCAGGCCTGGAGATATTCCTCATATGCGTCTAATATAACGAGCAATAAGGACTTTTATTTGGTAGAGGAAGACTAGGATGTTTGGCTGTCAAGCAACTGTTTAATGTGGGCTATTTATCAATGTTTAAAACGTCAACAATTAAGTGACTTGTAAATGAGGTTTCTAAGTTGTGAGCTTGGCCTTTTTATTTGATTTTAATTTGATGACATGATCTGAGCCACAAACTGTGGCCCTCATCTTGTTCAGGTCACGATGTAAGCTCTTAAACATAATGAATGTTTGTCGTGATTATTTTCCACTTTTGTTAAATGTTCCACTAAACTTTGCAAACATCAGAGCTGCATGTAGAGGGCTTCCTGTAGATAATGTGCATCCGTTCGCCGGGAGGTAACTCTGCTCCTGTTTCTACCTGTCACACTCAAATCTCCTAAATCTACAGCGTTTGTGTAGCCATTCCAAATACCTTTATCTCATGTGTGGACGTTTAACTTGAATATCTGGATGCTGCATGTCCACGTGCCTCCACGTTCAATGATAAGGTACCGATGGACTGATATGATGCCCCAATGATAACAATTAACAGGAGCGTTAATCTATTGTCGTGCCAGAACCCGTCACCGGTGTGTCACGGCTTTATTCTCACTCCCACTGCAAAGCGGTCATTGCAAACTGCCAGCCACTCCCTTTTTGTCAGAGTCCTGCCGCCGGACTTCAGTGCCTTCGTTTCAAAAAAGTGATCTTTCTACCTGCCTGTTGGGTATTGATCTGAGATCGACTGTGAAAGACTTCAGAGAGGGCGATAAGTGGTGGAATGTCTTTGTAGGTGTGGGATGTGGCCTTAACACAGATGTGCGCAGCGAAGGGCTGTGGCCCGCACTGCTGTGTCACTGCCAGATAGGGGGGGCGTTTTCAAAACAGGAACCTTGTCATTTCACAGTATTTCATAGATGGATGCTGTTGTGGAGCAAACATGTTGTCTCATAACCCCGCATGTGCTTTCTGATGAGTTTCTCACTCTTTGATCTTAATCAACCTTGTTGGGAAGACATTCCACGGAGGAAGTAAACACCCGTACGCACGCTTTCCTTGGCAAGGCGGCCTCTTTGCTCTCAGGTAAATGCATTAACAGCTGTCAGCACTTCTGTTCTCGGCTTGATTGGGCCCTTTGCAGTGTGGTCACACCTCTCCAGGAAGCCTCTTCTTCCTCTAATAGCCGTGCCGTTTGCCAAGGCAGGATGCTAGCTACCGGCATACCCACTCACCCCTGTCTTTCTGCCCGCCTCTGAGCTGCTGATCGGGTCGCGGGTCCCTGGACTAGAACATGTTCCTGGGATTAGAGGAGGGCAGGCTTTGTTCGTCAGGATGTAGGCCAGAGATTGGGATACATCCTTTTGATGAGGACACTGGATGTGAGATACTGTCCCATATTATGTGTGCAAAAAACAGGGTTTGGCATGCTTTGTCACAGACGCAGTGGAGGGGCATCCACTCCTGTTTGTATCAAGTCTAATTCTAATAGTTCTCACTTGACGTCTCAACGCAGAAATCAAATGAGAAAGGCGAGTACTTGAGCCTGTTTGTGTGAAACATCTTAAAAACCAGTAAGGTCAGCTGTGAGTTATTTTGATAAGGAATAATGCGTTTCTGGCTTATTGGCGTAGTATCTCATGATTTGAAAATGTGTCCCATACAATATTATCTCCGCCTTTGAATGAAACGGTGAAACTCGAATGCGGATTTCACAGCTAGCGTACCTGTCAACGTAGGGTTTCTCAGCTCCGTATACCGGCCGGGCGGAAAATTTCCTTGCTCATCTCAAAATGTGCCGTTCCCAAAAATCTCTTCCCTCTCTTGTATTACAGGAGAGGGTTGCTTGTGAGTCAGTGTAAGCCTGTGTTTGATGGAGAAAGGAGCTAATTATAGCGGGCAGCTTTGGAGTTTGGTGGACCAGATTACAGTCACTCTCCTCTCAATGGCTGCCTTGTTCTATGGGCCGATTATTAGGCAGAGAGAAGTGCATTCTGGGATGATTGTATCTGAATTTCCATTAGAAAGTGTGCCTGCCTCAGATGAACTGAGGGTTCTCTTCTCTCCCCGCTGGTTCAGCTCCCATGCTCAATACAGATTTGCAGATGGGGACAGCTTGATATAAAGGCCTCTGTAGTGTGCCCTATTCTGATTTAAAGCCAGTTTAACTTTGTATCCTGAATGGCCGAATTATGTACGAGGAGAACTGACCCCAAATCAGCCGTGGTGGTTGTGCCTTGTTTTTCTTTGAGGGAAACAAAGATATGCATAAACCCCTTTCATAACAAATGTTTCACTCAAGAAGTTTGAGAGTCATTTTTATTGAAATCTATCAGTAATAAAGATTGCATTTGCTCTCTATCCTAAGCCCACCTTATTATGATATTGCTTTTCCAATACAAATGCATTATTAATGGATAACGATAGTGGAAAGTCAGGGCTTTAGATATGATTAATGATTAGACTGGTGGCCGTAGGGCTCTGTTGAGATAGTTTTAACTAGCCTTCATATTTCTTCGCGAGTGAAAGAAAAAGACAGTGTTTGGAAGCACGGTGACCATGGAGATGAAGGACCAGGATGTAAACCACAGAGGAATGGTGACCTCTGGACGTGAGCGGCCGTGCTTTGCTATTCCAGATAAAATTACACAACAGAGGGACAAGGCTAATGGTGATTTGGAAGAGCTGGGGAAACACGAGGGGAGAAACTAGGAGCGGTGAGAGAGTGACACAACAAAGTAGGTAGTCAGTTGGAGGAGGAACACAAAAGAAAAACAAGCCAGAAGAACGAGAGAGCAAAGTAAAACGCGAGCTGCCAGTTTCTGCTTCAGGCTGTGTTCCTGGTATGTGCCCTTTCAGCTTTGTGCTCGGGGATCAACCAATCAATGACAGCCATAAGTAACCCTGCTGCTTGGCTATTGGCCACAGCTGAATTCCATGACTCAGCACGTCTGTAGATAAGATGTTATGATTGAGTCGCCTCCAACCAGTTGGTTTGACTGCTGCTGCCGTGATCACGCAAAAACAAGTTTGTCCCACCGAAAGTTCCCCTAAAGTTTTGTGTGTCGAGTCTAAAAAGAGAAGCTTGCCATGCTTGAATACATATTCCATTATCAAGTTAAGGGTATAACAGCCTCTGATTGTTTTCAGCGGTGTTGGTGTTTACGCTGACTGTACTTTGGATGTTGAGAAGGCTGTAGACACACTGGAAACCTGCCTCGAGAACAAAGAGAGACGGCCCTGAGATCCACCCACACGCGTATTAAAGGATCACTCTGAGCATGTTTGCAGTCCCTGGGCACTAATACACACATTTCCCACACTAACCCAACACTTAGTTTTTCATTTTTGTCTTAACTTGTTGTGCTGACCTTCCCCTGTGTCACTCGCAAGCCTCCGGGCCTCATTGCCTAAATTGGGCTGGAGTCGGGCTGAGAAGTCCCTGTGTGTCATTGTTTGACTTTCTCTGTGGATGTTCTCCCTCGTGGCGCCCCTGGGGTTTCCTGCAGGAAGTCCACCTACCAGTCTATTTTTTTCCTCCTAATAATCAGAAGAACAATCAGGGAAAAAAAGTGTATCGTAGCCACCTTGATGAGAAACCACTAGCTACTGGAAACCCGTCCTTTAATGCAGTTTGCCATGTAAACGCTCTACTCCCTCCACATGCTGGTCGTTCTGCCGCAGGTGGCACACCTCCTGTTCCAAAGCTGCAGGATGTGTGTACTCACACGACTTGTTGGCTCAGTAGGAATAATGGTGCTAAGCACATATCTATCTTTTCCCATCCTTTTTTTATGTAGAGAGAGTTGGATTTCATATATTATGTATGATGGAGCATTTCCATTTGGTATCTTGCTGTGGAGCTTTCCAAAATAAGAGACAACATGTGCAGTCATTCTATTTTGTGCTGAAGTTCGTCACCGTTGGGCGTCATCAATCGGATTAATTACAATCCTGAAAAGAGGGGGAAAGACTCCCCACAGCAACTTCGGTGTGTCTGAGACCCTCTGAGGCCGTTATCTATGAAGACTGGCTGCACACGTAAGCTGCTTCTGTCAGGTGTAATATTACAACGTAGAAAAACAAAACCCTGTGCTCATCCTCACCTCAGCTCTGTGCTGTAAACATTGTAATTGAAACCAATAGGTTGTGTGACTAACTACAGCTACTTGCCTTTTCATTTCATTTAAAACACATTAGCCGTAATGGTTGCCTGGTGAAAGATGCCACAGGAATCATTTTAGTATCCGGCAGTTTACAAAATGTGTCGATAGATATAGTCCGTCTACAGTCATCGCCTCTGTTTCTTACCACTGTAGGTGGTGCTCAAGGTCAATGCTTATTGCCAGGACAGGAACATGATGTTTAGTTTCTGTGACTATTTATCGTGATGTCTGTACATGCGGCTTCTGCATTCTGACAACTTTATTGGAGGTGTCTCGGTACACCTGCAGCACTCAGACAGAGAAGAGCGAGGAGGAGTGTGGGCGGCAGAGTGGTCTTCTTCTTCTAGCGTTTCCTGATTAAAGTTGGCAGGTTTAATCACAGACTGATAAGCATCGGAGAACAAGAGACAGGGACAGAAGTGCAGTGGAGAGGGAAGGAAAAAGGTGCCGATGGACCCAAACAAACCCAAGTTCTTCTGACTTAACTCTCAAAGTGCTTTCTAAGCTCTATCGATTGCTTTTTTTTTTTGTTGCCCCTCAGCTTCTTTTTCACATTTCACTGATTATTTCCATTTCTGTTCATTTCTGTACCATGGCTCCCCCTTCCATCCCTCAAATGTTCTGTCTTTGCACCCTGCACAGCTGTGGTTAAGGACGCAGGAAGGGCACCACCTTGTCACTAGATGTTTGTCTCAGATGCCACTTCAGGGGGATCTTACCACCACTGCGGTGGCCTTTGGCATCTCCCCAGTGAACATGTGCTGACGCTGTCTCTCTCTCACACATAAAACACACAGAACCCTTGTACTCGGACAAGGGGCATCTTTTGCATTGTTGTGATTAGGTATTCCTGACTTGGAGCTCGCACCAGGCATTTTAACATTTGCAAATCATTCCGTGGCTGTGATTGTTTAGTATTCACGGGCGATGCCACTCAACTTTTGACAGTTTGGAAGTTGTCATTGCAAATGGCTAACTTGCTTTCACCCGTAAGGACACCGCGGCCTGAATTAAAGTTTGTACACAAACACACACACACACACACAGTGTAGCTGACCGTGGCTGACCCCTCCTCACCTTCACAGCATTACAGTCGGAGTGTTTCTGGCCGTTAGGCAGTGTGACAGTGGACATCATATCCTCTTTACGGTGAGAAGATAAGGCGTCTGTATAGCCATTTGTTATCACTTATCACGGTCGGTGAGCCCCGACACCTCCACATCCCTTATCTGGCCCCGTCCCAGTTCCTGGCCCAAGCCCGGGCTCAAGCGAGCCCAGGGCTGATGAGTAAGCACTGCTCAGCCTGCGGATGGCTTGAGCCTGCCGTTATCGATTGCAGCACCACCGCCTGTCATCCAGCCACCACTTAGCTAATGATGTCCATACTATTGTCTCACGGCTGGGAAAACGGCCATAAAACAAGAGAGCGGCGACTTATGGTGGCGTCGGAGGGAAAGATGGATTTTACCGATGGAGGAGGCACACCCAAAGCAGCCTGAGCCAGTGGTACTGTGTTCTGCCTTGGATGGGAGCTCTGTTATTCTCTGCCTCTACCCCCCCTCCCCCCTCTCCCTTTTCTTTCTGTTGTTGGCTGTCTTTGTTGTGGTGCTGGTTCAGCCATCTGCATGAAGGAAACACAGACCAGGATTTCCACCAGTCTGCCAGTTTCTGTGTTGGCCTGCTTTTGACCTTGTTACTCAGATTGTTACTGTTGTTGGGCAAACAGCTCACTTGTTTGCACTTAAATAATCTTAGTTATGACTCACCTTGAATGCTTGGATCGGGAGGCAATTAGAAGAGGCTGCTACGAACGCTATCAAGATACCAGAGTGCCATTTTAGCGGATTGTAAATGGCTTCAGCTCTGAGTCGGGTTTTCAGGGGGGTGACTTGGGTCATTTCTCTTCTCTGTGCCATAATTTCCCAGGATGCAGTTGGGGCCCCAAGGTCCATAGCTCTTATGTCAGAGTTCATTTCCTGTTGCAGTGCTCCAGCCGCTCCTGAGGATCCACCATTTTGTAACATTCCCTATGAGGACTGGAGCAATGTGTGTCTTCACTGCCCAGTACACACAAACGAGGCCTTTTAACTACGTTTTTCATTCTCTCATCTCCGTTACAGAGTAGAAAACTCATTATGTTGCATTCAGCCTTACACTGAATAAACTGTAAGCCCAGCTGAGGTCACACTTTGCCTAATATAGTAGAAGAATGGTTGTGTATCCTAGTTACTGTTCATTAGTCACAAAAGGGAGCTGGTTAAATGTTTTACACTGAAGACAGCAGAAACGATTGTGAGGCTAATATTTCTATTCATAATAAATACTTTGAATACATCTTCGGTTGCAAATCAGCACAAACCTGCGTCTTCATTTGCTGCTCTGCCGACCTCTGCGTATGTCATGGTGAAGATAAAAGTAAGGGAGACATGGGGGAAGAATGTAAACATTTGTAGGAGTTGCTTTTGGTCCGACGGTTGTTCAGGGAGAGGACAGCCTCACCACACCGGGGCTTGTATTAGTCACAGTCATCGCAGAGAAGAGAATGCAGACCTTTTTGCCCAATGAGGGAAAAGGTCGCTGGGAATGCAGTTTGTCAGGTCCGGACGAGATGGGCCTGTTGTAGCTTAAATCCTGTGACTGCCAGAAAGAAAACGAGATGGACCTCAGATGGACTAATCTGTCCTGAAACATGAATATGAAAACATTGGCAGAGACCCAGCGTTGTCGTCATCCTAGAGGATTTATTGCATGTTGTTTTTCATATCATTTACAGTGTCGATGCAATCTGAGATTTCCACAGAGACCGTATCTCCACTGTGATGCATCACTTTGGTGGGTGTAGTGAGGAGCAAAGAGGGGAGGGGTCATTTCTCTCTTTACATTTGGATTAACTTTTAAAGTCTGCTATTTGTACAGGCAGATGTGATGTTTTAAAATGAAATGTGACATGTCATAGTTACCTTCTCAAATGACAAAATGAATGTCATCCATTAAAGAGTCACTCCAGCTATCTAGAGATCAATCTCCATAAACTTAGGAGACTCCAAGAGACAGATTTAAATAAGAATGAGTCGAAATCTTCTTGTGCCGAGTAGTCAAGCTCTAAAAAAAAAAAAAAAACCTGGATCCTACATTTCCCATAATGCAACTTCTAGCTTCACTAGATACCTTTACATGTAAAATGAGTGTCACCTTAAAAAAATCCTAATCACACTTTATAGATGCATTGAAACTTAGATTTATATTATTATTATAGATATTATTGCATGCTTTAATTGAAACTTAAACTGTATTTTTAAACTGAACTGTTTTAATTTTCTTGTAAAACTTGAACTTAAAACGCATTAACAACATGCCATACATATGGTTATTATTATATTGGAATAGTATGAGAATATTGATATAGCTTTATTATATTGTTCTTGACTGTTAAATACGGTCACCGTGTTCACCAGTGTTTGTTAATGCTCACTTTTATGTTTTCAGTCATTCAGTTTCTCCTAAAGGCAAGTAGTCCATCCCTAATGACTCTGAATGACTAATGGAATATTCATCCTGCAGTGATTGTGGTGAATGCTGATTAAGAATTTCTTTTGTTCTCAGTCGTTGATCATATCTGACTGGTCAATGATAAGAAATAGCTTTGAACAATCAAGAGAGACATGAAACGGGTTTAAGGACATGGTGGCGTCGTGGTCGGAGTTTCTCCATTATGCATCATGGGTCGTGAAATGTTTGGCTTTTAAGATGCATTATGCAGAAGAGTTTATTAGAACATGGATGTGTTTTTTTTTACTCCAGTGATACTTGAATTGATCTTCACTTACCAGTATTTATCCAAATGCAGCTTTGCCCCATGTTGGAATGTGTACTCAGACTAATGGCATCCTAGCTTCCTAGTCTACAGTCAGGCCAAGAAATCTTTAGTCCAATCGAGCCTTTGTTATGATTCTGTCTCTGCCTCTTCCAAGAGAAAACCCATATGAAGCGTTTAAAACACTGCCACGCCTAATGAGCACAATCAAAAATGAGCGATAGAAATGGCATGAGAGCTACTCCTTGACAGTACTACGTTAATGATTTATCATAACCATAAAGTGTGTCATGTGTACGTCAGTGAAATACACAGTGTGACTGATGGTATCTTTTTAAAGTTAAGAGCGATTAGGCACGTTTCTGGTCATTTCATGTCATTAGATTTCCACTGTCATTGTAATCTAGGATACATTCAGAATCACTGTGAGAGCAGTAATTGGTCATTTTACCTTGTCGTTATGAGTCTCCTGTCGAACATCTGCACGAAATGACACCAACGTTATCATTACAGGGATGGTAATGCAAATTTCAATATTTCCACCACCTGCTGTGTGAAGTATGTCTGCACACGTCAGTGATGAAGTTACAGAGAATAGTGAGACTGCATAAAAAAGTATTTTATTTTGTCTCCCTCGATGTAACGTTGAAATAGCTTATGTTTAACTAATATGTGATTGGTTGTTTTGGTCCTATAAAACATGAGAGAGAGTTAGTCTCAAATGTTATGTAACTGTCGTTTCTATGGTGACAAGTTTGCATCCATTAGTCAACTATAACAACCACGTGATCAAATGTTTATGAAGGATGGATGCGTTGAATCATCCGCGTCAGAGCGCAGTGGTGAATTAAATCACCTGAAAACCACACCAGCTGCTACAATATAACCATACAGACCTCTACCCACATCAGACCAGTCGGTTATAACGCAATATTCATCTTTTTTTACAAAGGAGGCGTCTGGCAGGGCTCATCATAGCTTCCAACTTTCTTTTTAGCAGAGTATTGTGTTATGTTTCATCCGTGAACCACATTGTTTTCATTTCACTAAACAACTGTGACCAGGAATGAGGTGAGATACAAGAATTATGGGTAAAATGGCCTCGGTCTGATATAATCATAAAACCTTTTTTTTAGCAAAACCAATTTTATTTTCTCTTACCTGATGGAAAACCATTCTCCATCTGTCTTTGTGTGCAGAGTTATGGTGATGTGTGTTCATTTCGGGACGCTCTGAAGCATTCAGACATTTCCTGAGGTAAAGATTTCCATTTTACTGAGCCGTCGTTATCAAGTTTAACTGTGACTCCCACAGCTGTTTCAGAGCTATGACTATTTACGTCTATCACTAGAGAAGCAATGGGAGAGGAAAGATGCCACCCCAAGTCATTAATAACTATGTACAGACTGTGTGGGCAAAAAGGCTCAAGAGGCCTAATTCTCCTTTATAATAAATGACTGCACGTTTACTCTTGGGTCGGCTGAGCCATTCAAATACGCAACCAGTGAGTGTATGAAGTGGAGTAGTGGCATTAGAACGTGCCAGGTGCCACCAAAGTTGGGTTTTGCAGCCAAAGTCCTAAAGAACATTCATGTTAACACATGTCCACAGAGATGTTATCTCCACGGTAACGGTAGAGTGAGGAGCAAAGAGGGGAGGCGGCATTTCCCTCTTTGCATTAACATTTGAATTTAGTTTGTTTTTGTACACGTGACCTTTAAAAAATGAAATGTCACATGTCTAATTTACCTTAAGTAATGACAAAACACTGGGTACTACATTCCCCATAATGCAGTTTCCAAGCTCCACAACTGTGTATTAGTCTGACTCCCATCTACGATATTTCAGCTTGGCTTCCAAGCTATGTAAATATAACCCCTCTCTGTCCCCAGTCTCTCAGAGTTTGGCTGTAGTGGATCAGATTCTAGGAAATTGTGCAACTCCAAGAGTATTCATGTGCAGCTTTTGGACCACAGAGCAGAGCTTGCATGTACGGCCTAGCCTTTTCCTCTCTCCCTCCTCCCTCCTCCCTCCAGAGGTCATAGTTGACAGGAGACATGGGTGGGTGATGTCAGTTCTCCACCAAGGCCTCTGGGGATCCTCTGAGGTCTTGTGATGGTTGGGCAGCAGCTCCGAAGGGGAAGACGGGAAGCAGTGATGGCAAGGAGAGAGGGGGAAGGCACAGCTCACTGTTGCTCTACTTTGTGTTTTCACATGACGCCACTGAAGAAGGAGATGCAGGATGCCGATGGTTAGTGGTGTATCGCCTTGAAGAGCTCAGTCATGGGCGTGTGTGCATGTGACGTGTGGATCTATGAGCTACTGGAACCATTTAGGGAGCCACAAGGTCTTCAGATTTTAATTTAAATAGGCACTCAGCAGTATTTTGTATTTTTCTTCCCCAGAATATCCCTGTTTTTGCTACATCGTCATCAAAATACGATGAGTTGATATTTGCTTTCCTGATCTTCCCAGGAAAAGTTTTTTTTTTTTTTGTGCTCGCTGGGTTGTTGACTCGTTTACAGGGTCTATAATGTTCAACATCATGTGCAAAACGTGGTTGTGAGGGCTCTGCGAGCGTGTTGGGCGGTGCTCCAGGGACTCCCCGATGAGGTACCACGGTAAACAGCTCCTACTGCTTGCACAGCTGGGGCAGAGACGGGCCTCTGCAGTGCATGAAGGGAGGGAGATGGAGAGAGGGTTTGGGAAGAGGCAGACACGGGGGGAGAGAGGGAGAGAGAGAGAGAGAGGGGGGGAGATAGAGAGGGGGGGGGGGAAGGGGAGAGCGACTGGACCGACACAACAGAGGAATGCTGCGAAGGCCTTCGGGGCAGGATACAAACTGCAAAAAGCACAAGCGAGCGCAGAGGAAACAAGAGCAGAAAACTGATTATAAATGACAAATCCCCAGCTCTCGCAACCAAGCAGTGTTAGCCGCCGTATCCTGAGGGTGGGAAAATGCAACAGCAACAGCTCCGACTCCAATCCAATCTCCTCTATGTATTCCGCGCGCATGAGTGTGCGACTCTGTTTGTGTATGTGGCCTCTGTAAATTCAACAGACAGGACATTTGGCCCCTCCCCTCCCATGTCCTCTCTTCATCCTCTGCCCTGTGCTCGCTGCCCAGCGCTGATTGGCTGGGGGGGAGCGAGGGATGAGGTTTTGTCGTCTAATCTGCCAGCAGATCACCACTGATGGGCCTCTGTAGAATGGCTTTAGTAAATTACTGTTCCAGGGAAGGGCAAATCCCTTCTATCAGATAGCAGCTCTCTCTTCATCCCTCCCTCCTTTCTAAGTCCTGCACTCTTTCTCTTCACTACATCAGTCAGGCTTTGGCTTTATCTCTTCATCGCTACCTTGCTCTCCTCTCTCTGTGGCTGTCGGCTTTTGCTTCTCTTTCGTTTCCTTTTGTTCGTTGTTCGGTGTGTATTTGTTTGGTTGTGTGAACGCCTCGTGTTGTGCACCTATTTGCGTGCGACTTGATTTAGTCCGCCGTGGGGCCTCGCACCCGCCGAGAACGAGATGAGCTGCTGTCAGAAAGAGTGTGTGTGTGTCTGTGTGTGTCTGTGTGTGTCTGTGTGTGTGTGTGTGTGTGTGTGTGTGTGTTCTCTCAATCCCCTGTTGTGTTTTCGCATCTTAACAAGATTGACCAGTTTTCAGGGCGGCCATCTAGACAGGAGATTATACTCTACAAACTGCCTCAGTAGCTATAAAATAGTGTTTGTGGGTCGGAGGAAAATAGTTTTACTGTTCGTATGTGGAGGCAGGAATAAAGAGGATTATGAGTGAGATACCTGTAGATACTGAGTGTCTCCCTGAGAGCCCGAGGTGGAGACTGTTGGCTGCTATGGGAAGCCGGGTGGAGCCAAACTCCCAGTGACCTTGTGTGTTTCGCTCCAGCTTCCTCCTCCTCAGTCACATAAAACAAGTCCCTCTGCAGTGACATATGGCAGCCAGGCACGTCTGATGTCACACGATGCGAGAGATGCACAAATACAACGTTTTCAGACCAAGTACAAGCACTTACGTTTGAGTACTTGCTGATACCGAGTACCGATATGAGTAACTAATAATACCAGTCCCTTAGAACCATTACTTTGAGGCAGACAGCTGAAAACTGCTGAACACACTGATGTGGTGGAGATTTAGTGGGAACTGCCTGTTTTGTGCATACACTGCAGCTGGCGACAAATGACCTGTTTAACCTGTTTGTGCATCGGGTTCTTGTTGCAGCTGTGCAGCTTATTAGGCCCAACTGACGAGAGGTTAACGCCACGTTGCCGTAGTGAATCCCTACACGTCGATGTCGCCGCGACGACACTCCGGCTCCATAACAGGTGGTGTAGAGGAAGAGGCGGAGAGGCCACACGCACCCTTTTCATTTAAATAGTTTTATTGCTGGGGTGTTGTGATGAGGTGTCTCAACAAACCAGATTTACAGTCAAACAACTCAGCCGAACTATGTGTTTGGTAACGGTTGTTGTTGCCGTTGTGACTGTTTTTTGTGATGAGTATGTTTACATGCACAGCAGGATCCCAGTTTTGAGTCATATGCTGGTTTTGATGATGATTCAAGATAAGATGCTTACAAGGAACATGAGAAGCCTCGTTTTTATAACCCCGGCCCGTATACAGATTATAACATGATCCAGCTTTCTGATCGCCTGAGGTTTATGATGATGTTTTCTATATCCAGCTGACTTACGTCAGCAGTTTAGCATGAACCCACGTTGCTTTCTGGACCGACTTAATTGCAGTGTGTAAATTATCATTTAGGGCTGCAACTAACAATCATTTTTCATCATCAGTTAATATACCCGTTATCGTCTGGATGAGAAAATGTCCAAAAATATGGAAAAAGCAGAAAACAATTTTCTAAAACCAAAGTTGTTGTATTTAAATTTGTTGTTGTCTAACCAGCAGCCAAATATGTTAATTTTTCTCACTCTAGAGGACAGTAAAAAAAACAGCATATCTTATTTTCCGAAACTGCATTCAGGGAACTTTTGTTATAGTTGAAAGTTTTATACATCATTATATAATTTACTATTGTAAATGAGATGATGTTTTACTGACTGAAACTAGAGGACGCGCCTGCATTCATTACCGTGATCAGAAACAGGGTATAACCATAATTCTATCTCTATCAGCGTGCAGCAGCTATCATATGAAGGTTTCTGAAACCAGCGTATGATGTAACATGTGCAACACGTAATCAGAATACGCCCAAATAATCCCAGAACCTGATCAGAGCTGGATTCCTCGTGTGCTAATGCTAACCCGATCAGTATTTCGTGGGGGATCTCGCTCCTCTTTGGCTTACACGTGTTCAACAAATCGCCTGCGACTTCCCATTGTTACCTGGATCACAGAGGTGTTAAAGCTGCTGCCTGGCTGCCACTGATGTGTTGCTGCCCCCTCTGATAATAATGAGCAGACTGTAGGGCCTCACTCCAGCTGGTGTCCAGTACCGATGACAATGACAGGAGCACTCCTGTTTGGTGAGCCCCACCCTTCTTTATCGACTCTCTCTCCCCCTGCAGGTCTGAAGCATCTGCCTGCCACACATGCTCCCTCCCTCCCTCCCTCCCTCCCTCCCTCCACAGTCCACACTGCTATCGCTGCGGCTGCTAGCTATCCAGCTCACGCCGATGTCAGAGCCTCTAATCTCTCCAGCATAAAGGCCATGCAAAGGGAATTTATGTTAGCCCGCCACGGGAAGAAAGGGAGAAGCGGAGAATCGTTTGAGCAGGTTGACAGATAAGGCTCTTGTGCGTTCTGTGTGGTGCTTTTTAAGCCACGTTAAGCTGCTTAATTAGACATAATCTACAGACCCCAGACTGAGGCGGAACTAATGAAGTTAAAAGACTCAAATCCCATCCTACCATCACACTCTCCTTTACTCCATGCCATCACTCGCCTCTCACTCTCAACACTGCTCTCCCCTGCCTGTAACCCTCTCTGAGGATCCCCGACGCCCTCGTCCTCCACACCATCCCACTCCTAACATTTAAAACCAGTCATGTCTTGCCTCACACCCAGACGGGTTGTGCTGCTCCCCAAACATAACATGGATCGTGTGAAAATGTAGCATGTTGGACTCTAGAAATCGATATTCAGTGAATAAGAACACTAGATATTTTACAAAACCCAAAGTTAACAAATGAGTGTTAAGGGATGTATTGTCTGAGCATCAGGAAATCGTTATTCAAAATTCTACTCATCCAGAAAGGTGTGATCTTTTAAAGGAATGATTTTGGCAGTTGTACTTATTGCTTTCTTGCAAGAGTGGATGAGTGGAGGGTTATGTTACCTGGCAGAGTCTGCTGTCTTTGAGCACATTCCCATCTCTGCAGCAGATCTGCTTCCACGGTCTCCCCTGCCCTTGTTCTTAAGCCTCCCTTCTTCCTCTTGCAGAAAGGAGAGGATGTGTTTCTCCTATCAGCAGCACACTTCCCTTCCCTAATCCCAACATGGAGCAAATCCGTGCCCTGACCATGCGTATGAATTTTTCATCTACTGGGTGGATGAGCGATTCCAACTTTTTTTTTTTTTGCCAGCTTACAATGCGCTCTGTTCACACAGCAGCGATGGACGTATCCTCCCCGGTGTCGCTGTGGCATGTTTACATATCTCCACTATCTCTGCATCTTGCAGGACCGGCTTCTTCGCTGTGTTTTGAGTTTTTATCCCTGAAGCCGAACAGCAGTTATTCTTCCTTTGCAGTGGAGCCGGCTGGCATGCTAGCTTGTAAACGCTCAGCCTCTGTCCAGGAGGAGATTGCAGCTGATCATTGTTGGGTTTCATCATCACCATGAATACGCTGCTTCACCGGGGATGGCCTGTCAGAGAATGTTCTTCACCCCATTATCTTTCCGCCTCTCCTTCATGCCCTCCGTTAGCCCCCCATCCTGCCTGCTCTTTACCTGGAGTGGCTGCGGCCTTTTGTGCTGTCAAACTCATTCTGTTCACTATGTCCATGAGGCAAAAGTAAACACAGACCGCAGGCTTCAGAATCAAAATGACTTTTAGTGGCAATCAGCTGCATAAACAAGGCAATATTTTTCTGTGCACGTATATTCTCTGCAATCTTTCTCAAATTGTACTTTTTCTATCTCCTCACTGCCTCCCCTCCTTATGTGACAAACGTCTCCCCGCGGGCGCTGCCCAGCATCATGGTGGCGTTGAGTGGATGTGAGAGCGGCGGCATTCTGGTCTCGCTTGATTAGCCAGTCTGCGATGCTGTGGGCAGTTTTGTTTAGTTGCTGAATGGGCTTTTCCACTGAGAGCGCGGGAGACGACAAGGAGCAGTGGAGGAAGGAGGAGACGGAGGGGAGAAGGGTGGAGTGGAAGAGGAAAAGCAGGGGGATGCTGGGGGGGAAGATAAAAGCTAAAGGGAAAGGATATAAAAGGAGAGATTGGGAGTAGATGAATGAGACGGGAGGCGAGGCTGGAGCAGAAGGGGAAAGCAGAAATGAGGAGAGGACGATGGCGCGGAGGCAAAAAGAAATGACCTCTCCTCCTTTGGAGGGAGAAGATAACTGGGTGTTTAGAAATGCTGAGGTGGACAGAAGGCATATCTTCCACCAACACAGCACCTGCTCGCCTGCCTGCCCCCTCCCATTCATTGACCGACTTCCTATTGTGTGCTTATGTGACTCTCTGCTTTAAAGAACGTGTGTAGCTATGCATACATACACATAATTATGCATACAGTTAGTAGACCATTTTTATTTCAGCCCATAAGATAGCAGCCCGCCATTTTGTGCTTGAAACATGCTGATACTCACGACAAATCCCCGAATCCCTGCACTGCACCACCTTAATACATGCATGCATTAATAGTTTTTTTTGTGTTGTAAAATATGGAAGGAGGTCTGTGCAGTAGTTCCTCTCTCAGCGTCTGCACATGCTTACAGTATCACATGCAGCGTTCCTATAAACCCCTGGGACCGGCAGCACAGTTCTTTTGAGAAGTGAATTGTATTCTCTGATAGTCACACTGCACTCGGGTGTGGGCGGGATTGTGGAGGAAGCAGAGGAAGGAATGGTTGTGACTATGTTGTCGGGCTGAAAGTGATTTTTCTTAAGAATATTTTGAGAAAGTTGTTGTTATTTTGTATGAATTAAAGTTCAGGTCCGTATTTGTGTTCTACACACCACTAGGAATGGGATAATAGAAGATTTTATCAACACAATAAGTTGATTTCCGTTATCGGGACAATCGTTAATATCCTCACAAGTGAAAAGATAGAGATAGTTTAAAATCAAAATACTTTTTAAATGTATTTATCATTCATTTAGAGACCTTATGATTTGTGATCATCTTAATCAAGATTATTTTAATTGTTTTTCACTGAAAAAAAGGTGTTCACTCAGAAGACGTGTGCCCTATCTATATATTGTTCTCATGTAAAGTGATTGCAAAGGTATTTTAAGAGTTTTAATCACATTTTGATGATTATACTATCTTGAATCACAATTATCTTAGCCCGGATAATCCGAACATGGAATTTTCATATCATCTCATGCTGACATACCTCTACATACTACTAATACTACTACTCACTGCTTTAGCAAACACAAGCGTGGATGGAACAAAGCGGCTTCACTGAAGGTGAATGGCTACAAAAGAAAGTCCTGATCTTCATCAGCTCTCCGTTATTCACACACAACAGCTGCTTTTACTACCTGCTAGCTACAGATCTAAAACCGACGTGAGGAATTTAATTATATCATTTCCATCAAAAAAAAGACGTGCTTTCATGGCATTGTGCAAACAGCAACAACAAAGCCTGCCCCTCCATGTTTTGTTTTGTTTTAAACAAAAACTATGCAACTTGGTGTTTCTTCTTCAATAAAACCATCGGGTGCAATGTGTAAATAGGAGTTTTGTAGTTTGGCCAACTCACACGATTAACAATAATTGGCCACAGCTGAGGAAATCTGTGGGTGACAGTTGTCCTTGTAGTCTGTGGAATAGCTGGTTTAAACTTCTACTTGCTTGTTTTAGGATGCAGTTAATTATGCTGCTTCATTAAAGTACTCTTGCTATGGGAAAATAACACCTTCAAGTTGGGATTAAGATATAAAATCAATGAATCGTTCGGCCCTACCATATTGTCTCTATAGATGAAAAGAGCGGGCTGGTGGCCAACTGGTATTGTTTTCAACACAAATCGTGTCCTAACTCATCCCATCCTCCCCCTGCTCGCCGCCTGATGACCAGACTCCATGTTTATCCCAGCGGAGGCAGACGGAGGATGTTGAGAGTGCTCAGAAATTTGTATTTGTATTTGAAATTTTTCATTTCAGTATGAAAAGGAAAACTAGGAGTACTTTTTGTGCTGTTCAGGCCTTTCCAGAGGTGTGTGTGTGTGTGTGTGTGTGTGTGTGTGTGTGTGTGTGTGTTCTGGAAGCAGGCTGCGTTGTAGATGGAATAAAGTGAAGCCCACTGTGAGTGTTGACAGTACTGGCTTGTTGCTGCTGATGGGGGGGATGAATGCTGAGTACTGTGGGCAGGCAGAGCTGCAGTGTTTTCTTGTACCGGATGTGCTCGTATTCTGCAAATCTCTCTTGATGATAAATTCAAGGTTGCGCACTAAAATGAAAATATAACAATAAGCCCCCATGAGCTCCTTCTTTGCCATCTCCGAGCTTCACTTCCTCTTTCGTTCTCTTCTCACTTTCTCTTATTCCGCTGTCCTTTTAAGTGATTCCTCTTTTCTGACTCATCCAGTTTTTTCTTGTCCTAGAAACCCTCTTGCTTCCTTTATTTGTATCTATATATTTCCAGTCCCCCCTTTTAACAAATGGTCTGTTGAAAAGTCGACTGGAAGAACACACCCAGCACACATTCGTTCACACACAGGCTGAAGACTGAAATAAAGAAGCCCTTATCTCTCCTACCAGAGACACGTCGTTCATGTGCTCGCATGCAGATGAATAATATATGTGGATACACACACACACACACACACACACACACACACACACACACACACACACACGAGTAACCAATTGGTGGCGATGATGCTGACATGGACCGTTGTGTGCTGTGCGTTTGTGCTCTTTGCAGTGTGTGTGTGATCTGCTGACTGCTGTCACTGTGGTGGGATGTAGAGTCTCCAAGGCCATGGGGCTGATGAATGGGACTGTTGTCACCACTGAGGTCCAGCTGCCTTTATGCTGCATGTTCTCCTATTATACCACAGGCGCTTATGTGCGCATGCATAGTAAGCAACTAAAGAATTAAACAATTCCTATGTGAGTATGTGTGTGTGTGTGTGTGTGTGTGAATTAGGTGTTAACAAGGACATCTGAGTGACGTGTCGAAGCCACGCGTCCTTGTCTGCAACATGACCCGGAGCTCGGTGCAACGTCACGCCGGACAAACATCCATACATTCTCTTCGTCTGCATGGATCTGTACGTGAGCGCGTGTCTTTGGCTCACTGAAGGAGGATGCCTCCTGTGCCAGCATGTAGATGTCGGTGTGTGAGCAGTGGGCTCCGGGAAAACGCTGTCAAAGCAGAAGCTGAATAATTTGCCTACAGACACATTCATGATGCGGTGACGTGTGCGCATAAATTTGCCTTCCAGTAGACGTGGCTGTGTGGTTTACAGATGGTGTGTAATATCAGAAAACCCATACCTGGTGCAGGGAGGTCTTTTTTCTTCTGTTCTTTACATGCAGATTTGGTCCCACTGGTATCTCTTAGGAGACAAGGACAGTACGCACACTTCACACACACACACACACACACACACACACACACCACACTTCACACACACACACACACACCACATTACACACACGTGTATGTGGAGAGATGTAGAGGATTTATGCCTTCCTCTTCTTTATGCAGATGAATCCGGTTGTGATTTGTGTGGAGGCAGGTAGTTCTGGGATCAAAGAAATGAGTGTAGAGCCTTATGGGATTACTGTGGCCTCAATTTGACCAAACAGGTGTGACTAGCAAATATTCTACCCAATTTTCACATATATTTTACAATTTTACACATATTCAATCTAGCATTCATGCGTTACTTGTGATAAATTCTCAAACATGAACTCCAGGAAAACACTGTACTCTATTGCAATACGTGTATGAGCTTAATGGAAATTCTATTCTCATTTTGTTCAAATGGGTTTCAATCTGTGGATTCTGAAAACTGAGGTAAACAACAGTTGGACCATAGAAACCATTCCCTTTCTGTATCTCTTGATGGAGATCTAAGTGAGCAGTGTAGACCTTGTAGGAGTTCTGTGAATGTGTAGACGTCGTCTTTGCTCCAGCCGACTCTCAAAACTGTCTTTGGAAATCAGGTGAGCCTCAATTTGCGTATCTTTTATATCTTTTTTTCGCTGCAGCCAACCTACAACACTAAATCCCAAGATTCCGCGTGCTGCTCACCGTGCTCCAGGCTCTTCAGCAACCCGTTAACGTCCTTGCATTTAACATACTGGTGTCCTCGTGCAGGCGGAGGATAGCTCGACATATAATTTGAACGTTTCACCAGTAAGTCTGCATGAATTCCCGACACCTAGCTGACACATTGCTTGTTAATTTCTGAGGGTGATACTCCTGGTTAGAGAAAGCAAGACTTTATTGTTGGGCTCTCTCTCTCTCTCTCTCTCTCTCCACACACACACACACACACACACACACACCCCTCCTTCTTTCAGGGATCTAAATGGGAATCCGCCTGGAGGTAAACATGTCGTGTGTCGTGCGGCCCAGCAAACAGACACCCTGACAGGCCAGTTAATGGGGAGATGAAGGGATAGAGTTTAATAGGCAGCAGAGAAATTATAGTAGATTTATTTAAACAGTGCAATATTTACCAGTCTGACCATGTCAGATTGTGTTTAAATTGCCTTTCCTCGCCGTATCATTTATCTTTAAATTCTTCTTATTTAATCCTGCTCGTTCATTACCATACTCCCCTGATTGTGCCAAGAGTTTGATTTAGCTTCCATCATAGATTGTTTTATACTGAGACAAGAGCCTCACTTAAAAACCTAAACATCAGAGTGGATTGTGGGATGTGAGCCAGGAGCAGTCTGCTGCTACTGCCCCTTAAGGATTTTAAAGGTTATTTTATGCTAGGAGCTAAAGGTACATTGCTTTACATTAATGAATAATTTGAAAAGTTTCTGGCTGCTTCATAGAATTTTCAAACTTCATATTTTTTTTATCCGTTATAGTTGTGTCAGCTTGCAACAGTTTCTTTCTTTCACTTCCCGGCGGCGTCTAAAGCTGGCTCTCCCCTTCCTACCGCCGTGGCAGCAAGTCTCCAGAGTGCAATAGGAACAAGGCTTTATCTGGTTTAATTCGTTTAGTCCTCCCTCCCTCCCAGTAGACTGTATCACGTTTGGTTGTTTGGTTGTGCCCCCTCACCACGTTGGTTTGCTTTATGAATGAGTCCACTCAAGGTCATGTGGTCACCGTGTGCCCGTCGAGGCTTTGCACACGCAGCTACACATACTTCCTTTATCTCTTGACTTGTGGAGAAAAAAAACAGAAGAGAAAGAAAAGGAAACAAAGTGTGCTGGAGAGATTGTAAGAGAGAGAGAGAGAGACAAAAGAGAGAACGTTAAGTCCCCAGATGTGTGTTGAGTGGATGCTGGCGAAAATAATCCCTCTTTACTTTCACCCGACAATCACAGTAATGACCTTAGCCTCATCAAGAGACAGACCTGCATCTCCAGGGAGACAGGTGGGCTGTGTGAGTGGCCTCCTCCTCTGTCTGAGATCAGGGATTAGAACGACTCAGAGATGGTGCGCCGTGCTCGGTCCGTGCATTCTCTGTGAGGTGAGCGTTATCTAAGATGACGTCAGCACTTGAAGAGGCTGGTTTAGCATGTAAACACTAAAGGGAAGAGGCTGCAGTAACATTGGCCCTGTGCTGCGTGAATGGGACATTTTGGACACATTTAGTTTGTGGAAGTTATTATAGTCTCATGCAGTCGTCGTCAGCTTAGCTCTTAAAGCGGGCTTTCGTCCCTAAATCTGAACACGCCTATTTATCATTACTTCTTTCCATGATGCATCCATTACTACAGAAGTATATAAACAGGTAATGAATAATTGCAGTATAACATAGCTGTTATTATATTTAATTGTGATTATGCACATGAACCTATGCTTCCAGTCTGTTATCACATCTGTTCATTGTTCATAAACATGTACAAATCAATCTTAGGTGTGTTTACATTAATAAATACATAAAAATGTCCCTATCCTATCGTCAGGTTCACTTTAACGCATGTATCTTAGTATGAAAAGGTGTGCACTCCTTTTAAATACAAAGGCAGGGATCCTGGTCTTGCCTTCCTCCGGCCTGTGATGTCAGAGAGAATTTGGAAGCGGATCGGCTCACCTGATTGGCCAGTGGGCTCATACGAGGACTCATATAAACACATGGCATATGAGGTAGTGAGCAGCAACAGTCCCAATCAGAGGAAAGAGAAGGGATGGGCGGCGGAGGAAGGGGCGAGTGGAAAGGAGACTTGGCATCATTGCTAAGTTGATGAATTAATTTGCGTGTGTGTGTGTGTGTTTTCTTCCTCCTTGCCTGGAGAGGGAACAGGGCTGACACGGCATAGAAACTATTTTCAAGAAGAATACACAATACAGTACACATGTAACTTTTAGAAATGAGTAGGAGGAGGTCAACAGAGGTCGAGATGGACTATTTTTTCCCTATGTGGCCTGCCATTATATTTATCGTATTTTAACAATTGTACAGACTTCTCTTCTTCTAGTTTGCAGCCTCTGGGGCTCCAATCTGCTCTCATAACCCAGAGTTCTAGTCCAGACTAGCTGCCACTCTCAACAGGTTTCTATGGGGGGGGGCAGACCCTGTGGCAGAGCCCGTCTAGCCCACGAAGAAATATGTCGTCTTCAGGGAAACACAGGGAAAACCAGCAAACTCCACACATAAGGGCCGACCAGCGGGTTCAGATCCGTACATGTCTCGCTGTGTGAGCCCTAACCACAACACTACAGTACTGATAGTCATAGATATAGATCTGGGAAATACCCCTAATCACTTTCGTGCCTAGACTTAGATGAGAAGAACGATGCCGTTCAAATATCGGTGCGCTGCTAGAGCCCGGAGGTGAATTGGCTTTAATTTCTAAAGTTCAACAATATGCTCACAGGCACCTATTTTTAAAGCGAGTGATTAACAAAATGCATCTCGTTTGTTTAACGTGTACACAAACAAAAATGTAAAGGCGACCAGTTATTTTTTTAGAGTTCACCCCTGCTTGTGGTCTGATATTAAAACTGATATTTTGGCTTGCTATAACACAATACTTCTAAAACATGTGAACGATCACATACTTACAGAAAACAATACTTTTGTTGGACAGTAGTTTAGGACAAGCTTTAAAGTAAAGGACAAGTTGTATCTGATGCAGTCTCTCCTTTCCCTCCATATCTTCCACTCAGTGCTCATATTCACCCCCTCATGGCTATATCATGTACTGCACCTCAACCTATTGTGATAATGCATTGACGATTTGATGACCACTTTATGAATGTACAGCAAATGTCTTATCCCTTCTATTTCCCATTACACTAAAAGATAATTTTTGCCTTACAAATGGGAGAATACGTGTATTAATATTGATCCAGGCACCACAGAGTGACCATGTGTGTACTAGAACAAAGGAAGAAGCAGTCTTGCAGTTGTAATATACATTCACAAGGACCCAGTTACAAAAATATGTTGCACCCTGCAAAGTGTTTATCGCACTGTGGTAAAAGCTTGGCTCTCCCCCTTCAAGGCTGCATTGTTGTGAACGCTGCTGCAGACAGGAGCGACAGGGCGGTGGACACCTCTGAATGAGCCTCGGCGGGCGGAGCGCAGCCTTGGGTCCTAATGCTGCAGCTGCAGGCAGATCAGTGCAGAGCAGCAAAGTTTGGAGGTGTAATGGCGCTCCAGTGTCTGTCTGGAGATTGATTTAAAATGGATGACCGACCACAACCTCTGTAGCCTCTGGACAAGCTGCCTCAGAGCCTTTCAGCTTCCTCCACTCAGCTTCACATGCAGGGCTTTAAGTGTGTTTACAGAGGATGTGTTTACATGCGTGTATACCTGGTACGTTAACTGTGGGAAATGTACTGCGTTCCCATCTCATCCATTCATCTGTGCACCTGAGTTTGCTGGTTTCAGAAGAGACAACACTGAGGGGGTTTAGTTGGGGCTTATTAAAGCAGGGAAATGGCTTATTTGTTTGGCTTTCTGTTGCCCCGGCATGAATTGCACTTTGGTGGAGCTCGCGGGAGGGCAGGAAGAGAGAATGAAAAATGAAAGCTACATGGGAGAAGGGAAGGGAGGGGAGGACCGGTAGGGGAAATAAGCCTCTGCAGCCATCTGCTTTTGTGCCAACAGTTGGTTACTGTGGCAACCAGTAAAAAGTCATTATCTTTAATTTACACTGTGGCAGGTTCAGGTGTTTTCAATTGTGTCATTAGCTTTTTTCCTCTCTGCAGTGACTCACCCATCTTTGGCAGCAGTCCACCACTTAATTCTGGGCTCTTCATTCCTTTATGCCGTTTCATCCTTGCTTTCAGCGTGCCGTTTCATTTTGCTGCCTCACGGCTGATTTAGGGTGTGTGTCTCTGCAAGGTAACCCTGTTCCTAGGGCTTGCAGCTCGATGCCACTGTGACTTTAGATTGTGAGGAGTATTGATGGACAGTATGATGACAGGGCAAAAAGTTAATGCGAGAACTAAAAGAGGAGAGCGTAACGGTGGAATGGCTTCGGAGACAATTGTGGGAAATGTGGAGGGCAGAGAGGTGGAGAAAATCGGTGTCTAACAGTGGCTTTTTCTTTTCATGTTGAGGCTTGTTGGAGCGGCGGCAGCAAGAAGTGGAGATGAGCAATCGTAAAGTAGCTCTGTCTGTGTGCCATTAGCCAGCCACAAGTGCTAAGCACTTACCAGAAGCCGCTTGTGTTAACCTCCTCCTCTCCTCCCCCAGACGCTCACTCTCTCTTTCTCCCCATCTTACCTCCTTTGCTGAAAACTTCTCTTGTTCTCTCATAATAATGTTCAGTGCCTCGTTTACGACATCAGACCCTCCCCCTCTCCCTCCCAACACATCCGCACCCAACAAACTTTCTTTCTTTTCTTTGCCTCATTTCTCCTCTCTCTTTCACAGCGGCGGGACACCCGTGTTCTCCAGCGTTTGCTGATGGAAAATAATTTCTTTTCTTTGTGCCACTCAAAATGAAAAACACAATTTTCTCCGCCTCCAAACAATACAAGCCTTCAAAAACCATTTGTAGTTCTCAAATCCATTTTTTATTATAACGAGCCGTTTCTCGCCACCATCTCTAGCTCGGTCGATCGGTTTGTGGGTACAAAAAGTGTCCAATTCAATGAAAAAACTAATTACGCCTAGAAAGCCGGTATTGGTATTGGTGTGTTTTGTCTACAGCTATTGTTTGAATCTGGGATGTGCATTTTAACTGTTGGAGAGCCTGTCAAAAGCAGCGGTTAGTGCAGTGTCCAGGCTTGATTACTGCGGGCTGCTTTATTAGCCTTCCAGGACAGGGGAGGATCGCGGGGATTGACTGGAAGTGGCATCTATTGACTAGTTTTTCTTCTTGTGCTACTGCCAGGGTGTCATGGTGCTGTAAGGATACTGCAGCTCAGGGGAACCCAGTAGCACCGATAGGCTCCACACAGGCTATCACCGCCACATACAAGGCGATGCACCGTAGTACAGCGTTTTCACAGCCAGCACTGTTTCTGAGATTACGCTCTCCAGCATTTTGTCAAAATTGGTTTATATTCTCTCCCCGTGTCTCTCTCGGCCCATCCTTGTCCCTTCGTTTCTGTCATTTTCATATTTAATTGGTCTCAAGATTCAGCAGCGCCTGAACATGTCTTTTGGCAAAGAAGAGACAAAAACACATAAATTGTGCTATTGAAGCGGGGAGCAGCGAGTTAGAAGCAGATGACTGTGTGAATGTGCCCGTCTACGTCGGAGCATATGGTGTAGGTGTTGGGTGGGAATGTTTTTGTGCGTGTGATGACCATCTGTCACCTAGTAACAGTTTGGGTGATCTCTAGACTGGTAGATCCCCAGTTGGATCATAGCGCCTGATTATATACAAAGCCTGGGGGTTACAAGCCCAGATGGAAAGACTTTGTCCTTACATTCTGCGTGTTGATCAGAAGCCAAATTATTGTGTTGCTCTTAACTCCAGATTTAGAAATATTCAAATGTAAAACATGTGTGTATCAGTTTCAGCAGATGATTTATAACGATGGGAACCTACTAGGTCAATCTTTTGGCTGCTTGTGCTTAATCATGGTTTCATTTATTTATTGTTGAACTCATTTTCATTAGTCAAAAGATCAAAAAGAGAATGTTTAAAAGCTCCTGGGATACCACCACATCTTATGGAAGTTAAATGTCTTCTTGTATTCTGACAACTGATTTTTTTTAAAGTCTAATCCAGCAGCAGCCATTTTGCATGAGTCACCTCCCCTGTTCTTCCCCTCCCCGTCTCAAGCAGGAAGCAGAGGATGCTAAAGACACAGGTGAACCCAGCCAACGTGCTGCTAGATGGAAACTTTCTATCATAGTAGGACAAAACAATGGAAGCTGCGTGGCTGCAATCAAGTCATTGTTGCAATCAAGTGTGAGCTGTGAGTTTAGTCTGGCCGTCACAGCCGGCGGCAGCATTTAAAGTGATAGAATTAAACTCTGGTGGCAGCAGCATCGCTCTGCGAGCATGCACAGCTTTCCCGCCTCGGTCACCATCTGGAAAACACACCAACGCGTCTATTAGACAGACACCCGCTCAAGCAAAGGGTGACGCTTCTCGGAAAATGGGTTAATAATGACAATTAAATTGAAGGTAATGCCAGTGGTTGATCTGTCGCTCACAAATCATAGTATTTTATGTGGATGCCTCTGGGAGTGGAATACGTTTTGAATAAGTTCACTGAGTCACTGAGTTGAGTGATTGAAAGTTTGAGTGGAATCAAGTGAAGACTTTCCACCCAGAGGTCAGAGGTCAGATTTATCTACAGCACACAGAAAGTTTATGTTCAGCAACTTTTCCTCTGTCATCCCTTCAGCAGTATGAGAGCAGTCTTTATTTGTACGCTGAGGGGATGCGCTGAATCTGTTTTCTGTTTACACTAATGCACCAAGACATGAACACTGATATTAACAAAGACAACTGTAGATGTTTTTGTTTGAAAAGCCAGCAACGGTATGAAAATATTCCTCAAATGATATTCAGGCCTCGGTATTGAAAGATGAAGAGCATCCCCAGTTGTGTAATGAGACAAACACACACACACACACACACACACACATATACATACACACACAAACACACACACACACACCAATGCTGTCAAACCAATTATACTAGCTGTGAGAATTGGAGGCTCGTTTAGGTGGAAGATTAGCAGCAGGGTTTGAAGACCGCTGTTTTTGGAGCCTGAAAACACACTTTTTTGAAACCAGGTCCCAAAAATGGCGCCCCTCCGTTTCGTGTTTGTGTAGACGGCAAATATGCGTACGATGATGTCATCGCCCCGCCCCACGACCCTCTAGCCTGACTTCTTCCCCGCGACGTCTCATAACAACAACAATGGCGGCCTACGGGCTTGTTGTCGTGCTGCAACGCATTTACTTCCTCTATGACAGTAGCACATTGCTACTTTAAAACTAGCAAATCTGCGACTTTATAAAGTAACAACTTTTTTTCTCTGAATATTGCGCACTCTCTCAGCTCCGTTTTTATTTTTTACTAGTGGCCCTAATACACCGTCATACGTCTGCCATTACACTGAGCTAGCTTTCTGCACACGCTGCGTCTCCTCCGCTTTTGATGTATTTTTGTAGCAGAAACAGCGCCGTATATGGGCCTGGAGTATGTACTACAGCATACTGAGTCCTTTACAGTGGATTCGTTTGGATTTTCTTAAAAGGACGCCAAGAAACGGAGAAAAAATATTGTTTTGGTACGTGTGGGCGTGGCCTAAGAAGAGAGCACAACGCTGTAGTATTTAACCACTAAACGTGTGTGTGTGTGTGTGTGTGTGTGTAAAGTCTCCCCCCCCCCCATTGTGTTGAGTGTATTGGACATATTTGTGAACGATCTAAATCTGTCTGCTTGTAGCTGTTTGTGTTGTTGCAGTTTGGCTGGGAGGACAGGACGGCTGTGTCGGATGTCTGAATGTGTGTTTGCAGTTGTGCTGATGCTGACAGGCCTTCTAGCAGGGGAGCAGGGATCAGATGTATGCTAATATCACGGCAGCAGACAGTCTGCTAGTCTGACGGGGGCTGGCCGAGGTGAGGTACGACTGCAGGAGAAGACGGAGCTGAGAGAGGAGATGGAGCACAGCAGAAACATGCTACGACGGCGGAAGACAGGAAATATAGGCAGAATTAGACAAGGGCCAGGGGGCATTGAAAGAAATGAGGAGTGAGGCAGTTCATGCCTGGCAGAGGGAATTAAGTGGGAGAGGCCCACAGATGAGCTTTTGTGCCAAAGCAAAACACAGTCCTGTCTTTCTGTCCGTGCATGGAAAGCAACACTTGTTGTTGTTGTTGTTGTTTTGTAGGCTGATGAAAAGGGAATTTCTGGAGCAAATGTTTCCAATGTACCAAAGTGTGTGTGTTAGAAGAACTTTTAGTGTTTCGTTCTCCAAATCCCAGGATGGTATGTTGCATTTTAGAGCTAATTATCCATGTTTTAATTGCTAAATGTATAAAATTTAAAAAATAGATTTTAAATTACAATTCTATAAAACATTTGAGAAGCAGAGATGCTCAGCTTTTTGCCATCTAACAATGAAACACTTATTTTTCTGTTCTGTATTTTCTATTGATCCACAAAACAATCGGCGAATGATTGCAGCTCCGAGGGCGACAGAGAGAAATTCAACATGGTCTGAGGTGAAGAGAGAGAAGTTCAGTGCCTGAAATCAAATACAACAACCAGAGCTTTGACCATTTATGTGGTTCAAATGTATAGCTGTCATTGTCCGTGTTTCAGGCACGTTATATTTAGCTGTGCTATCAGTGAGGACGTGTCACAGTTGAAGAGGTTAAACCACAGTGAACACTTCTCGTCTGCCCTCACAGCTGCTCTCCAAATTATTATTATTCTTTCAAGATCTTTTTCTTTACCGGGCTCGAACCGGACTCTTTCCTCTGTCTCCGCTCCTTGAACTGATCGGTTGTAGTCTTGAATTTCAGATGAGGCTGTGAATTTGGTCTTTTGCCCTCTTCTTTTGCCGTTGATCTCAATGTCCTGCATTCTCAATTGTAAGTGTTTGTTTGCAGTCTTTGTCGCTCCTATCCTTTTTTATATGCTCTTATCCTGCATCCTTCCTTCCTTCCTCTGTCTGTCTGTCCACTTCTCTCCTCAGGGGTCCGTCCTTTACTGGCCCTCTATCTCTGCAGTGACAGGCGGAGGGAGGAAGTGGAAGTAAAGGCGGGCTACATGGCAGTTGCATGTAAAATTGAGCAGTATTGGAGGATATTGAATAGCTATTTACTTCACGCACACGCGTCTCTATGTCAGTGCATCTGTTTGGACACTTGACAGCGGCGCCATGGCAGGATTTGTTACCTTTTTGTTGCTTTTTCATACGGTTATGTCACCATGCCATCGGATCATGCTAATGCACAGAGCTTGTGATCCTGCAAATGGAAAGCTAATCCATGGTGTCCATAATCCCAGTCACAACTCACCAGGTCTCCTGGATCAGGACCTGGATATGTGATGGCTGTTTAAGTACTACATTCATATTTTTTTGTTGTTTTTTGAGCAGATACTGCATTTTGTATATCACATAACGCATGACAGAAAGCCTCAGCTAAATGAATAGTGACTACTGTAGGAATGGGACGTTATAAGATGTAATGCTGATAAAACAAACAATCACAGTCAGTTAATCGTGGTACATTTTCATTATCGGGATGATACAGGAAGTGAAAAATAGACTTACACGATGATTGTTTATTTGTTTTTCACCAAAAAAAGACGTGATCTGTGATGCAAAAACCTATTTGTTTCTAAAAATATAAGCTAAAGTGATTCAAGTATGTTTAAGTGCCATTTTCCAGCGTTTTGAGAATATTTTGATAGTTATCAGGATAATATTGTAATATTTTAACTGAGATCATTTTGGTTGGTAGAACCGTGAAAGGAAATGTTCAAACTGTTTCATCTCTAAATGGACAAGGATATTGGTTTTTCCTGTTTGGTGAGTGCTAGATGGATGTGTCGCATTTGTGGAAGAGACCCATTGTTTCTGTAGTGGATTCACTGCACCGCGGAGTGCTTCACACCAAGTGTTAAACATGACGTGTGAGTGCAGATTTGTATGTATATTGTTTGAGTAATTGTTTCTACCTGTGTGTGCATCAGTGGTTATGCACTATATATTTGCATTACGTTGGTTTGGATGTGCATTGTCCAGCACATTCATACCCCCCCCCCCCCTCCCTCCCCTCCCCTCCCGGCCACAGCCCACGACCCTAGTAGTTTTGTACTAATGGACAACAAGTCTCCAGAGAGGGGGAGAATAAGGGGGGAGGAAGAGTGTGGGGTAGTGATGGAGACGGGAGTGAAAAAAATCTTGACAGATGGAGATGGGAAATCTATATGATGAGGATAATGTTTGTGGGTGAGAGCACAAGAGACAGAAAAATAATAAGGGGGAGGAGAGCGGAAGTACGACTGGTTACATCATGCAGAAGGAGTGAAAAAGGGAGGGAAAACATGTTTTGCACTGCAGCAGTGGGAGGTAGGGAGGGAGGGCCAGCCTTGTGTCTTAGAGAAAAACTCTAGTTTTTTCCCTGCTGCTTCTCTGTCATCATCATCACCACCACACTGCTTCATGACTATTTCATGACCTTTGTTTCTGTCAACTCCCAGCCTTCCTGAGTGTATAATACTGTACAACCGGGGGGCTTGCTGGTCTATCCCACTTCAGCAGTTTTCAGGATGAACTGTTCTGCATGTAGTAAGAAATATCTGATGGCTTTGTCATTGTGTTGGGGAATAACCCGATCACTGGATAGCTCTAAGCATAACCACATCTATTGGATTTATATCAGCTGCTGATTACGTATTAAATGTGAACAATTCATCCCTGCAGTATCCCACTTCCACACATATTTAGTTCCCTCACAACTTCTTTTCTTGATTTTGTGTTTCTCGTTCAGTCCATATGTACTCTTCATTTAGGCTAAGATGTTTTTTGGGGGAAACAAGCCTGACAATGACTCACTGGCTGCCCCTTCTCCTTTGCTGTGTAATGAAAGGAATGCAGCCTACATGGTGTCTCCTCATGGGCAGTGAACACAGCCTCGGCCCTGCTGCTGCCCTTTGTAGCACGTGTTATGATGAACTTCACACCCTGCCACTCTAGCATTCGCTTCAGGCTGCACTCCGATACCCTACACATGCATCTTCCTTTGCTTCTCTTGCCCTTGAGACAGTCGGTGACCTAGAAGGAGCAAGAGTGGCTGTCTTAAGTGTGTTTTGACTGGTTTAAACCCATAGATTGGTGAATGCTTGTTAGAGAAATTAAGGAGAAAAGACAACAGAGAAATGGAGATGTGGTGTTCGGGTATGTCCTGCCTCTAAGGCTGTCTGTGAGTAGGCAGGGGGAGAGTGATGAGACGGGCCAGACCCTGACCCTTAACTCATCCAGGCCTCGCCACGCCCTCCCTCTCTTCCCTGAGGGCGTTCCGATATGCAGCTCACATGACCCAGGCCACTGACCTCTCTCCCCTTCCCCTCATACCCATTCTTCTCTATACCCCCATCCTCTCCATGTGCACTAACTTCCCACCCTCTGCCCCCCCCCCCTCCCTTCCTGCAGCTCATCCACTTCTTCCCACTCTCTCTCTCTTTCCCACTCATCTTCTGCTTCCCTTAATGTTTCAGGGTCAGGCAGATGCAGTGCAGGCTCTAACGTATCTCGCCTCAGCCCTAAACAGCCCTGGGCCTCGAGGCAGTGGTATGTGGCCAGACATGCGCACCAGACACCATGCCTCGGGGTGAACTGGGAGACTGGCTGCCTGAGTGCTCTACAACTGGACTGCTTAACTAAGGCTAGTTTAGCTCAGCCAGTGGCGTCATGCTAGAGAGGAAATGTCTTCCCTAAATGATTAGATCTATTGTATGAAATGCTGTACTTAGACTGCCACAAGACAGGCTGTTCAAACAAGCTGAATTGTACAGTTGTAATGTCACATGTATTCTGTGTTACTGTCAGTTTGGCTTGGGCATGGCAGTTAGTCTCATAAGGCATTTTATTTTCTACCGTTACCCGCTGCTGCTCTATTTTGAACCATTGCCTCTTCACATCGTGTAAATACTGAGTTCTGAGCGGTCTGTTTGCTCCTTGCACTGACATGTCACTTGGACACACCAGGGGAAGAAAGAACTGCATTATTTCTCTTTTGTGCGTCATTCCTTTTGTGGTTATTACAAAAATGCCCCAGCTCTTTGTCTCTCGCTCTCTCGCTGTCTTGCTCGCTCTCTCACACAATCCAAAACACACACACACACACACACACACACACACATTATAGTCTAACCTACAGTCTACCACAGTGAGTATGTAAGTAAATTTGTATGAAGTTGTATATTCACAAACGGGGGGAACGCACGCACACACACACCCACACACACACTTTCCTAGAAACAGATAGGTGGGCTCAGTGAAGCAGATGTTAGCAGTGCATCTGTGAGAGTGCTGAGCCTGGCTAGCCTCCAGGTCCATAGGGACTTTAGGAGTGCTTGACTTTATTTAATCCAGACACTCTCACAACTGGTCACAAACGTGACCTATTTCACACATGACACACTCATCACCAGCGTCTTGCATAGGATATAAAAGTGTGTGTGTGTGTGTTGTGCAGATGCATGTGTGCACTTTCATGTATGCGCTATAATAGGTTGTTTGTGCTAAAGCACCAGGGCCTCCATACTTATCTGTATGTAACACCCTCTGTCAGCTCAGTGGGCAGCTCCATCAAGCATGTCATAACAGTCCAGGCAGAGATGCAGTTCACAGCAACCATTGCAATAGCTCACAAAATACCCAACCCTCCAATATATATTGTTAATAGCATACGACTAATAACTATTAGTAAGGAGCCATTAATGAATTGACTCTTGCAGACAGAGGTATTTACTGTAGTGATTTCACATTGCATTTGTATGCCTGTGATCTGGTATCTGCAGCGCACAGATCATGTAGGTACATGCTATAAAATAATGATGATTAACAGGCTGGATAGATTTTCTGTTTCACCGGTGGACCATATCCAGGGGCAGCAGGTCATGTTTTCAGTGGCTGATTGTAGTCGAGGCTGTCGGCTCTGTAATGTGAACATGACTAGGTCAGGAGTCAGGACACAGGTGCACTTTTAACATGCCGACTCTGGCTCCATAGACACAGCACCTGCAGTTCCTCTTATCTAGTCAAGGCTGTATATACTGCACTGTTTTCCAACTCTATGTGTTCACTGATCAGAAACTGGGGGGGTGCAACCAATGGTATTAAAGCTGGTGCTGGCACACAAAGGTATGCAGTAACCTTACTTACAACAGAGTCTGGAACGAGAAGACGATGAATTAACCATAGTTCCCAGGTCATATGCCCATTTGAAATGTATTGACCAGCAGGTCTGGCTGAGCACAATACACACACACACACCACACCTTATTAATGCAGAGACTGGCTCTCTCTCTGGGTGATCCATTTTTCATGCACGTTTCCTCCTACAAATATCAAAACAGGAGACATTCTCTTTGATATTGATGCCCTTTTCTGCCAGCACTTTGCTATACACCTGATGGGGAGGTCTTGCCTCTTCACAGACTGATTGGAATTTGCTTCATTAAAAACTCAGGGTTCCAATTATAACTCAGGAATACAGTATATGCAGTGGATGATACAAGGCAGGTGAAGGTTTCCTTCTTATCCACAGCGTGTGCGACTGTAGTGACTTTCATTCTCCTCCTACCATTTCCTTTTTTTACTGTCTCCCCCTCTGGTGTAGCAGCGCTGCGCTTTGAAGTTCATCTTTGTGCGCCCACAGTTCACTGTTGTCTGACAAACTCAATTCAGCAACAATGAAGGCTTTGTCTGCTTTTGTGCTCTCTGTCAAAAGACTTATTCGTGATTAATAGCAGTTTTAATGTCTGTTTCACTACATTAACGCCTCAGTTATGACATGGAGGGGGTGGTCTCGTACTGTTCGTCTGTGTGCTGGCTGTCTTGGAAGATTTTCTGTTCTTTTACAAATTGTGCTGTCAAAGAGGACCATTTCATAAAGAGCATCCCCCATCCCTCGTCTCCTCTCTCATTATTTTTAGGTCGGCTCTACTGATTAATTAAATGATACTGTGACTGGCCTATGTGTGATTTTATGTGTCTTTTCTTGTTTGTTTTTTTCCTTTCTCTTTTTGCTTGATGTTTTTGCTTAAGACATTTCTTAGGACATATTCATATTATAAACACTCCCTCAGCCACCCACCCCACCCTATATCTCCACCACTAACTAAAAGATACAAACAATCTGGATGCTAAGCAGCAGTACAGTACAAAAGATAGGTTAATCAGCATTCATTTGAAAAAAGAAAAGAAGACATGGGTTTATCAGTTGACATTTGCTGTGTGTGATGTGAGGATCAGTTCTTTGAGTGTGTTGTTGTTGCCGTGGTTCCAGAATGGGCTCCATATAGTCAAGAATGTGTTGGACGTTGGTTCGATTAAGCACTCGAATGAGGGTGTGACCGATTTTCATTGTCACGCGATCATTCTGCAACCTTTTAACGTAGCCAGTTGGCAGTCAGCACCACAGATTACTGAAATAATTTATCTGATTTTTATATTTAATAACCAACATGCATAGGGCTGGGCTCTTGGTCAGAGAGAAATGTAACAGATCTTTTTTTTAAAGATTTTATTTTCCCACGTAGATCCTTAACCATGTCACACTTTTATAGCATACCATTGTCCAAACTCCAATACCAACACAAATGATCATCTCTTTGTTTTGCATCAAACAGCTCGGTGTCCAGCAGTGTTTGTGTGTTTTATAGTTGGTGAGTTGCATCTTGCCAGCTTGATTTCACTGGTGTTGTTTAATATAATCTCTAGATATCTCTATATAAAATCTTTCATAGACTAAAAAACAAGCAACACTGGGGTGATGGTGGATCTTCTTTATGGCAGTATTGCAGAATCTCTGTGAGACTCTTGAGCCGGATCTGAAAACTGAGGAGAAATCAAATTGTTTGACGAAATTGTTTCCGATACTCAAATGTGACCATGTGACCATTTTATAAAGGTAGCATACTGCTGATTCAGACATCAACGATATTTTTAACATGACTGTGCCATTTTCCAAATTCCTCCCCAGAGATTTCCAATGGCATGTTAAGAATCGGCAAAATCTGACCTGACTACCTCATATTTGCTTGACAGCACGGACACCAATTTGTTGCATCTACTGGTCACTGGTCCACTGACACCCACTGATGGTACATCAGATCAGCCAACTCTGTTCTCGCTCTGTTTGCACAGAGCTGTACAGTGAGAAACGTAGGAAAACATGTTTGATGCAGACGAGTCAGCCAACAGGCAGTGCAGCCTTTTAAAATGCAGATGGCTTTCCCTAGTTGGCCAATTAGTAACTTTAGCTCTGGAACACTTATCTGCTTTCATCTGGTTGTGTGTGTCTTTCATTTGGGGTGCTGGGAGCTTAGTGAGCCTGTTTTCACAAGTGTGTGGTGGTGCGTGTGTGCATGTGTTTGTGTGCACATTCGTGCGTCTGTTTTCTGCGATAGTAAAAACTCCACATAACTTCATTCTATTGCTGCTGGCAATGACACAACCATACTGTTAGATGATGGATAAAAAGCCAAAACACATAGGGTTTCAACTAACATAGGAATGAAAATGTGGAAAGCCCGACTGTAACAGTGCAGTCCCGGCATTATAAAAATTAAATGAGTTAAATGGGGAAAACTTGCCTTTAACTTTGCTACAGCTGGATTAAGCAATGCGCAGCATTCCAGCAGCTTGCCACTGACCTCAATCTTTTCAGGAAACATTCAGTAGAGAAATAGGATCACAGATTAAACATTATTAACAGCACATTGGCAAACAGAAGTAATTTAGATGAATGACACAATAGCTCTCTAATAATAAAGCCTCTCACTGGAATGTGTTTTGCGTCTGTCTTTCTGTAGATTAATTATATTAACTCCCCATATTTTCTCTCTGTCCCTGTCCCATGCAGGACCAGACCCGAGCCCAGTGAGCTCCTCTTGCATGGAAACCCTCCTTCCCTGGCAGCCTTCTCCTGTCCCTAGAGCTAGTGGCCAGCATGGCAGGATGAGCCTCTGCCAGCGATGATGATGGCCAAAAAGCAAGATGTCCGGGCACCCACCTACAACCTGGTCGTGGTTGGGCTGTCCGGCACAGAGAAGGAGAAAGGCCAATGTGGTGTGGGCAAGTCTTGCCTGTGTAACCGCTTTGTCCGGCCAAGTGCAGATGACTTCCACCTAGACCACACCTCTGTTCTCAGCACCAGTGACTTTGGGGGCCGCGTGGTGAACAATGACCACTTCCTGTTCTGGGGTGAGGCTGGGCGGACCCTGGAGGAGGGTCCCGAATGCCGCATGAATGTCGTGGAGCAGACGGAGTTCATCGATGATCAGACGTTCCAGCCACACCGAAGCACGGCGCTCCAGCCTTACATCAAGAGGGCAGCTTCCACCAAGCTGGCTTCGGCTGAGAAGCTGATGTACTTTTGCACAGATCAGCTGGGGCTGGAGCAGGACTTTGAGCAGAAACAGATGCCTGAAGGAAAGATTATGGTGGACGGCTTCTTACTCTGTGTGGATGTTAGCAGGGGTATGAACCGTAGCTTTGAGGACCAGATGAAGTTTGTTACCAACCTGTACAACCAGTTAGCCAAAACGAAGAAACCCGTGGTACTGGTTCTTACCAAATGTGATGAAGGAGTTGAGCGCTATATCAAGGACTCACACAGCTTTGCCCTAGCCAAGAAGAACCTACAGGTGGTAGAAACATCAGCACGCTCTAATGTCAATGTTGACCTAGCCTTCCTTACACTGGTTCAGCTAATAGACAAGAGTAGGGGTAAGCCCAAAATCATCCCTTACTTTGAGGCACTGAAACAGCAGAGTCAACAGATTGCCTCAGCCAAAGATCGCTATGAGTGGCTGGTAAACCGAATTGTGAAAAACCACAATGAAACATGGCCCGCTGTCAGTCACCGCATGCAGACTGCCACTGAGTACAAGGATTATGTTTTCCTTGAAGGGACTGCTAAAGCCAAGAAGCTCTTCCAGCAGCATGTGCATAGACTTAAACAACAGCATATAGAGAAACGTAGGAAGGCCTATCTAAGTACTCTTCCACAGGCCCTGTCTGTACTGTTACCAGAGTTGGATGAGATAGACCACCTGAGCTGGTCTGGAGTTCAGAAAGTCCTGGAGACAAAGAGAGATTTTTCCCAGTGGTTTGTAGTGCTCGATGACACCCCTTGGGAGACTACAACACACATTGATAACATGGAGGATGATCGAATCCCCCAGGACCTCCTGGAGACTCCCGCAGCTGAATCTATCTATGAGACCCACCTGGAGCAGCTAAGGAATGAGCGCAAACGGGCTGAGATGAGATGGGAGTTTAAGGAGAGGCTAAGTGTCTCTCCTTTCATCACGCCAGGGAAACCCTGGGAGGAGGCCCGAAGCTTCATCATGAATGAAGACTTCTACCAGTGGCTGGATGAGGCTGAATATCTGGATATCTACAACAAACACCAGAAGGAAATCATTGACCGAGCTAAAGAGGACTTTCAGGAACTGCTTCTTGAATACTCTGAGCTCTTTTATGAACTGGAAGTGGATGCAAAACCCAGTAAAGAGAAAATGGGAGCCATTCAGGAGGTGTTGGGTGAGGAGCAAAGGTTTAAAGCCCTGCAGAAGCTTCAGGCAGAAAGGGATGCTCTGGTATTGAAACATATCCACTTTGTCTACCACCCCACAAAGGACACATGTCCCAACAGCCCCCACTGCGTGGACAGTAAAATAGAGCAGATACTGGCCTCCAGATTCCCTACCCGCTACCCATCATCAGATAGTTCAAGACTGGATTTGGGGAGGGCTGAAAGGATAAATCTTGTCATTCTAGGCAAAGATGGACTAGCCAGAGAGATGGCAAATGAGATAAGGGCCATGTGCACCAGTGATGACCGGTACGTGTTAGATGGCAAGATCTATGAGTTAGCCCTTCGTCCCATAGAGGGCAACGTTCGTCTGCCAGTCAATTCTTTCCACACACCAACCTTTACACCCCATGGTTGCCTGTGTTTGTACAACTCCAAGGAATCCCTCTCTTATGTTGTTGAGAGTTTAGAGAAGCTGAGGGAGTCAACTTTAAGCAGAAGGGAAAGGGAAAACAGCTTAGCCCAACTTCCTCTGTCCCTCCTTCTGGTCACCAAGCGGGGTGTGGGATCCATTGGGGATATTGGGGGTGAGACAGCGCAGACTCTCATCCAACATGGGCAGCAGGTGGCTGTAAAGCTGCAGTGTGCCTACCTAGACCCTGCCTCTCCAGGCATGGGCTACAGTCGCAATGTCAATGAGAGGCAGATCAACCAGATGCTGAAGGGCCTCTTAGAATCACGGAGAAGCATAGGGAGCAGCTCTCCTCCCTTACTCCCTCCATCCTCTGCCTTCAGAGACTCCCAGTCCCAGCCAATGCTGGAGGCAGACCTTAGGATAGTCATGTGCCTGATGTGTGGAGACACGTACGACATAGACCAGCTCCTTGCTCCCTTCCTGTTACCCCAGCATTGTCGCCCTGCCGCCAACCTCAGCAGTGGCACCTCCGTTTTGCTGGATCTCAGTATTGGTGGTCAGAGGCAGAATATTGAGCTGTCTCTGCTCTCCTTTCATTCTTCATTCTCGCTGCGCAAGACCAAGCTGGTCCACGGCTACATTGCAGTCTACTCTGCTCGCCGCAAGGCCTCCATGGAAACATTATGTGCTTTCCTTTGTGAGGTCCAAGACATCATCCCAGTCCAGTTGCTAGCAGTTGGGGAGAGCCAGATGGAGCTGTCAGACTCAGAATCAGCTAAGGAGCAGGTCAGTCAGGGAGAGGAACTGGCCCATGAAATAGATGCCAGGTTTAACACCGTAATATGCGGACATGGTGGGGTAGTAGGGGGGCTTCATAAGATAGATCTTTTCCAGTCCTTCCTCAAAGAGGCTGTAGAGAAGCGCACTATTGTTGAGGCCACGCACATGTATGATAATGTGGCTGAGGCATGTACCAATGAGAGCATTAGCCCTCGTTGTGGCTCTCCTAGTCCAGTTAACATTCTTATGGACTCAGAGGACGATATTGATCCATCACCACCTTATCCTACCTTGAGGGAGGATGGTAGTCTCAGTTCCCACCTGGGAATCTTCAAGCAGCCAGATCTGGATTCAAGTGATACCTTCTCTGTCATTTCTGACCTTAGCACCTTTGAGAGCAAGCTGAACAACAAGGTTCCTCCACAAGTAAAACCTAAGCCTGTCCGTAAAGTTAACCTCGGCCCCTACATGGACCAGCAGGGTGGCACCAACCGTCGCTCCTTGCCCCAAGCTGTCACTTGGGCTCCAGGTAGCGATGGTGGCTACGACCCTTCAGACTACGCTGAGCCCATGGATGCTCTGAGCAAACCTCGACCCACAGAAGAGGAGAATATTTACTCTGTCCCTCATGACAGCACACAGGGCAAGATTATCACTATCCGCAATGCCAACAAAGGGCACTCCAATGGGAGTGCAGGGGGAAATGGGTCAGACAGTGAGGCTGATAGCAGCTCGCTGGAACGAAGGAGAAAATTGTCCGCCATTGGGGTAAAGCCGAAGCTTTACAGAGACCGATCCAAGCGGCTTGGCAAGTTCAGCAGTTTTAGGACAAGCTTCTCTATAGGCAGTGATGATGAGATGGGGGGTCCACCCAAGGCTAGCCATGATGAGGGGGGAGCCCAAAAGGACAACTCCATTGAGGAGAGTGAGGACCCCAAAAGAAGAAATATCCTGAAGAGCCTGCGCAGAAATGCAAAGGTTAGTGTTGGTGCATAAACATCTGTTCCTGTGAGATATGCGTGATTTATGAGTCTCAACTCAAATGTTAATTGGCCAAAAACAAAGCGTTAAATCTTAAATTTAGAACATTTCATTTGATTGGTTGATTTATCTTTCACAAACACACCCATTACCAAATGTTATTTCAAAATGTTACATATTTATTTTTGAAGTAGTAGTATACTAGAAGTACCATTCCCTTGTTGTATTTTGGCAGGGAACTAGAACTTGTTTTTACCATGGAAATTACATTTTTTCCTAAAAAAAAAAACGTCTTTCTGCAAATTGTAATTAACTGAATGTTGTGCACTTGTGCTCAGTACCACTAATTGGCTGAGATTCAACACCTGTTTACTTTGGTGGATAACTGTGTTTATTGCTAAAGTCGAGGAATAACTAATGAGTTCAGTTTAATCTCTTTCCTCTCTGCATCTTAGCTCAGTGAAAACATGCCTTTCAGTCCCTCTGAAAGAATGTCTGCTTTATTTGACCCTGACCGCTGTGTGAGAGCTCTCTAAACTAGCCAGATAATCAGAGGAAAAAGAGACAAACTCCAGTCACTAAACTTCTATACCAGAAGGCAGAAACTCTTAATGAATAGGGACAGCGCGTCAGTAGCACGCTGTGCCATTTTATCCGTTTGTGCTCATGTGTATGTCTGCTTGGTTGCATCAGGTCTCCCCATTATATGAAAGCTGGCTTAATGATGTTTGACATTTGTTTTGGCAAGATATTGCAAGCATCAACATCCATCTTACAATTCTCACTGTAGCGATGCGCAAAGAGCAATTAAAACTAACATTATATCTCAGCAAATTAGCTGTAAACACCCCTGCTGTTCAGCAAACAATAGTAACATTACACTAACACTAACATTCAAAAACACATTGTGAGAGAATCTAAGCACGGGAGTCCTTCACTTTTTAACTTTAATTTACAAAACCTGATTGTACAGTCAGCAGCATTGTTAGTGGTACGACTATGAGTTGTTTCTAACTTGGTCGCCAAAGGATGCATTTGATGTTAGTGATTACCATCAATGTCATCTAGTTAAGACAGTGTTGTTTAAGATCCACTGTTGGTGGTAGTGCAGTTACATATTGGAAAGACTGGTCAGCTTCTTCCTTCCTTCCTTTCATTCTCTCATATTCACAGTGCTTGTCTTCTCTTCTTGCTGATTCATACTTTCTGCTTCTCACATTCCTGTCATCCTCCGCCCCCCCTTCTTGTGTCGTGAACACAGTTTTGACCGTACTCTGTTAGACTTATCAGCCTGGCATGCTGTTCGTTCACACACATGGAGTGGTACAGAGGTGTCAGCGGGATCGGATCTACAGTTGTACATGTTGTGCGTCTGTGATAATTACCATGGCTGTCAGTAGGGTGGAACGGGAAGGGGATGATTAATGTCATCACGCACTCAGCTGTGATGTCCAAGTACTCGGATAAAAAGCTGCCACTGACTTTGTTCATAGTGTGCAAGGACAGACTACCAACGAATTGGACAGCCCAGTTCAAGTCCCGTGTTATACAATCTCCTGTAGCTCTGACTTTGACCCGACCCTGTGCTCTGACCCTGTCCTGAGGGGGGTAGGCGCAAGTGCGATCAATATAGTATCACGTGACACATTAGTAGCCTTGTTTCAAAACAGATTTCCAAGAAAATTGAAGCCAGCAGAATGAAGATCAGTGTCGTCACCATTACTCTTAATTAGTCCCTCTGATTTGTGCCCTACAGCAGGTTTGGGATCTGGATATCTTGTGTTAATGACCATTATGCTTTAATTGTGGTTGTAACACAGTGATCTAGTTCCATCACCTGTTTTCTAAGCAGCTGCCTCAAAGATAAAAGTCAATTTTCAATCTGCTGCAGCCTGAAACCCCCTCAGGATATCTGGCATGGTATTGAGTGATTGGACATCTCAGGGAGACGTGTTGCAGCAGCGTCTCGTCGGTATAGAACCAGCCGTTCCTGTTAGTGGCTTGTCAGGGTTAACAAAAAGTCAGTTGGTGTTAGGGTGAGGGTTTGGGTTTATGTAGTGTCAACACTTTCCTGGCGGAGCCTTAGGGTACTGCCTATCACTCCGAGCCGGTGACGCTTACGAACAAGTAATTGAAACTAGACTCTGAGCCCGTTTTTAAAACCCCCTTTACCTCAGGCAACGACCAACTGTGTCTCTGTCCCGCCCGCCCTCCCTCAGCGAAAGGCCGGAAACATTTCCTCTCTCTCTTTTTTCAAACCTCCTCAGCCAGCAAGAGGAATGCTTTAAATTCCTCAGTCACCTAGTTCCAGTCTAGTGTCCTCTTACGAGAAACAAGAGGGAGGGAGCCGAATCAAAGCAAAGGAGAAAACACAACCACAGAAATGAAATGACATGGGGTCTGAGAGAAATAAGAGTTATGATAGAACTGTATTTATTATTCTAATTATTTGTTGGGATTGTGGCTTTGTGTTTCAGCATCCTACAGCACTGTGTATATAAAGGCTCACCGTGGGGTCTGTATGTTATTATTAGGATAGGATGTGCTTTTGTTTGTCTTCTGTGGTCGAGACCTGTTTTGTCTTCTCTGTGCTGGCAATATATCCTGTCACAGTCAGCAACTCAAAGGAGTGGCCAGAAGGCAAAACTGCAGGGGGATAAGACACTGAGAGAGAAAAGTGGGTGGAAGAATGGTGGAGACGGAGGAGGGCCGGGTGGGTTATAGAGACGCTCTGCTTAACTGAGATAGGACACAGATATACAACAGTGTGATAGGACACCAAGAAATGATGAGCTGCTAAAAAGCTGGCTGTGAGTTATGACAGCACAGCTCTCTACAACCACAGAGGCTGTCTTATTGCCGCTCCTTCAATTCAATGGAAGCCATGTGTTTTGCCATAAGCCTAAGTTTGTACGCATGTTGAGAACGGGAGCATCGCTGTTAGTTAGCTGAGAGTGCTAAGTGAAGGGATTCCAGTTAGGAATCAGCTCTTAGAAACATAACGGTGCAGATTTGCTGCCGAAGTCTGATGTTATTTTTTCCGTAGATTTTGTTTCAGCAAATGAGGCTCCGTGAACATCTCAGGGGCCTAGCTGAATGAAGTGCAGACTCTTAAGCCCGTCAGCGTTATCGAGTTATCTTTGACATTTTGTTTTCCCGTCACTTAGCACCCATTTGACTGGGGAAGTAGCAGAGTGCCCTTTTCCTGAAGTCTGTCATAGAAAAGCACCCTAGAGAGACGATACTGCAGCTTTGAGGCCATACATGTATCAATACTTGAGAATAATATAACAATGTATTTACCAATATTCTTTTTGGTTGTCTTATTAAAGCTATTTTGTGAGATTTATTATGACAGTTGACCATAACAGTGAAAAAAAAGGACACATTAGACATTAAACATGTTATTTTGACTGTATGAAATTCATAGAGATGAGATTTCTCCTAACCCACTCACCGATCATGTTTTATCCATAATGATCACATATCGGCCAATATTATCTGTCTGCATATATCTGTCAGAAGCCTAATCAAAGCCAGCAGAGCGATAATGTAGATCAACAACTGGATAAACTCACTGACTGTTCAAACAAAAAGGATGTAGAAAAAGTCCAGGTGAGCCTGTGTTGATCCGCTCAGTCTTAATTAGTGTTTCCTTGAATACCGCTGCTATCGAAAATGTTTGGTGGAGCGCAGTGAGGCCAGTGTCTGTAGCAGAGGGCAACGCCGGCCTCCTTCCCTCTAATGAGCACTCCTCTGCTCCTTTCCTGTGTCTGTCTGTCAGGCCTGCGCTGCTCCCACACTTGGTGTGCCCAGCCAACCATGCATCTCTGCCTCGCCGCCCGGCCTGCCAGAGCAGAGCCTCGGGGGGCTGACAGACTTACTGGAGATCCAGGCCTCAGGGGCCTTCAAAATGTTCCCACTGAACACCATTAAAGTGCAGAACAATTACTTCTCATGCCTGAACCATACGGAGGCAGGCGGAGCATGCTGCAGGAGTACATTAGATGTCTCATAACAGGAGTTAGGAAGTAATTAAACAATGAACAAGAGAGCTTGATTATCTGAGAGCTGCCGTGCATTCGAGAGAGAGAAAACCAGAGAATGTTACAGGAGGACACGGGGGAAGATACGAGTGTGATGAAGGGACCGATGTTTATCTCATATACGTGAAGAACAGGGGTGTGTGTGTGTGTGTGTGTGTGTGTGTGTGTGTGTGTGTGTGTGTGTGTGTGTGTGTGCGTGTGCGTGCGTGCGTGTGTGTGTTTGCTCATGCAGCATACTAAAATAAACACAGTCACTTTAAAATAAGGTCATGGTCTTTTCCATCTAAATCGAGTCATTTTCAAGAACAGTGCCTCTAGGCTTACTGTCATTTTGGAAATGTTTGCCTATGTCAGCAGCGTCGATGTCAATCAGGCTCAAAGAATGTTGAATTTAGTCTCCCACCGATCTGTTCTTTCCTCTCGTTTTTCATCTCCAGAAACCACGACCCAAACCCAGGCATTCCATCTCCAAACCCATCGAGAGCAACTACTTTGGCACGCCGCTGGCCACCGTGGTCACTCCTGAGAGGCCGATCCCCATCTTCATCGAGAAGTGCATCCGTTTCATTGACACAACGGGTAAGAATCCGTTTTATTTTTCATTTAGATTATTCCAGAGAGTCCATTCTGCCTGTGTAATTTGTTCTATTTCCCTATATTTCTTCCTTCTTCTCTGGTCCTTAAATCACACGCAGCCTTTGCATCTAGCTTTCTCTTGTATCTGTGTTACTCTTTGTCCAGGTTTGATAAGCGGTGGCTCTTCCCTGAGCTGTAGGCTTTCTAGGTGGGCACCTCCAGGGACGTGAACCAGGCTGGGGTGTTAACTTCCATTTTGATAACCTAAATAGTTGTCTCATAAGAGTAAGGGAAATCACACGTGACAGAGTGTGATTTCAGAGTGGGAGAGTGGGAGAGTGTGTTAGATAAATATTGTTAGTGTTGCATTCATTTTAATTTTAAGTCTAGTGTCAGAATAGTGTAATGTATTTGACCTACAATACCTCATCTGCTTAGATTAACCTTGGATTTGGTGCAGATTAGAATAATTGTGTTCAACAGGTTGACAGGCTGTTGTCTCCAGTCACCCACACCCCCCTTACCTCCCTTCCTCTCCTCACTGGGAGTACAGATGTGATTGGATATCCTCTCCTAACCTTGCTACCCTGTCCCAGATGCCAACCCCCCCTGTTCTGGTACCCCACTGCCCAGGACCGCCAGCCTGCCGCTCAGTCTGTCCACCAGCTGTTACACGAAACCAGTGGCGACTTAGTTCAGGGTCCATGAGTATAAATGGATGCTTGTACTTCTTTCTTCTTGGCTGGGCCAAAACCAGGGGTTTAGATACTGAGGTCATGCGTCATTCTCCCACTCCTCTACTGCTGTGCATTGTTTATTAATTACTTAGCTGTTTACTAAGTTTTTTTTTTTTTCATTGCTCATCACGTTCCATAAGAAGAGTTGCTTGCGTGTTTGCTAAAACATCGCCGTCGCTTCCTGACATGCCAGTGCATTCCGCCGTAATCTCCGTCCTGATTACAGACTCGGTATTTGTGGATTACAGCGGCAGCCTTGCAAAACACCCACCGCCTTCCTCTGTGTGGGAGTACAGGGACAAAGCTCGCGATAACAAGGCATCACATTCGATTTCACTTCCCCCCGTTCAGGTGTTAACTGGAGCAGTCACAGCAGCACTTAGTTCAGGACGAAGGAGAAAAAACCTGGTTGATTATGCGTTTCTACACATACACTCCGGTGTGTGCATTCACCTCTTACCCTCACTCCCTCCTTTTAGTATTTCTCCTAATCCCCCTCGCTTCCTCCTCGCCTCCTGTGCCCTTGTTTCTCTCCTACCTTCTCCCGCTTCCATTCATCCTCCTCCCTCTGTCTCCACGAATACCTTCACTTGTCATATTTGATTTCTTTCATCTTCTTCTAACCCATATTTCTGTTTCTCCCCCTGTCTTAAGGCCTTCTCTCAATTCACTGCATTTCCCCCTCCCTTGCTATCCCTCCCATCTCCCCCTTCCTTCCTAGCTTCCTGTCCTCCCTCTGGTCGACATGCTGAATGTGTGTGTGTCCGGGTGTGTTTTCGCCAGGGGGGGTTGCCAGGTAATGTTCAGGCCCATAGCCTCGCTCTGTTGGATCAATATCACAAGGGAGGAAATTGGAAGAATGTTTGGTCTCAGCTCTTTTCGCTGTGTGTTTAGCTTGCTCCTGCGTTGTTTATGTGTGTATGCGTGTGTGAGAAGTGTAGTGTCACACATGTCACAGCCTGACCCAATAAGCGTATGCACGCAAAAATGGATTACACGTTCACACAATGCAGTGCAGAATGGCACACCCACACATAATTACTGCGACTGCGAGGGGAAGTGAGTTACAATGTGCCGTTTAGTTTCAATTGTAGTTGCTGTAAGTCACACTTTACATATCCTGTATCTGCGTCTGCAATCTGTGGGTATAATGACACTCACGGGAAATTGTCATACAGCGCTGACACCATGTTTGTCACTAGTGTGAGCTGATAATAAGTGACGTTGAGAGGCAGACCCTGGACCAGCTTTGACCCACATCCTTCCCCTTTTCCTCTTTCTCAAACAAAAATACTCACAAACCAATCCCAGGGTTCCTGCCTTTATTCTTATCTGTTTATGTGCCGTAATCCTCTTACAGGCTTGTGTTCATAAACAGAATGATTACCGTGGGCTCTGTGATGAAAACATTTCTTTTTAACCTCAGATAACGATAAAAGTTTGGGATTTATACGTACTTTTATTTACGTGTGTGTGTGTGTGTGTGTGTTGTTGGCAATGCACTGAAGAAAAACTTATTTTCTGTTTTTATATTTCTATTGAAAAGTCCTCACTTCTCTCTGTTATTTCCCCTAATTGTGCGTCCTCGCTCACTCCCTTTGTCCCTGAGAATAATAGAGTTTTGTGTTATTTTCATGCATGTTGAGCTCGGGAGAGAAGCAGCTATATAAAATCAATCCATTGTGACCGCCGTTATCTCTCCTCGGCTCTGGCGTTCTCTCGGTGTGCTGGAAGCTGCAGTGTGCTCGGCTCCCGGTCGTCGGGGTGATGAGTGTGTGTTAGTGTGTGTGGGGAAAGTCTGCCTCCCACACAACATCACAGCCAACTATGAAATCAGGGGCCGGGGTCCGTTGTGGTGTAGGATCAGTGTTCTCAGACAGTAACAGGAGTCCAGCTGCAGGAGCATGCTTCTCTCTGGGTGTTTGCAGGTTCCCAGGTGCTTCTGGAAGCTGTGACGTCACCGTAGATGGTCGTGTTGTTGTTGTAATCGGCCCGAGCATCTGATTGAAGTGATGATTTATATGCCCTGATATGTACTGTATATAATAGAAGAAAAGAATGCAAAGTCATGAGTCGAAGTTATAATTTAAACAGGACTAAAGAAGACGTTGTTAGAGGATGCAGGGAAAAAACACTTGTTTGCCACAGGACGTGTTCGTATTTACGTTGACCCCAGGAAGCGCTGGCGCTTTGTTTGACCCCAGAGGAAGAGGATGCTGTTGTCTGTTTTGGAGAGCTCACCTTTCATCATTTCTATCATTGTAAAACTCTTCTGTTCACTCTCTTTATCCTCTCACCCCCCCCCCCCACACCCTCCATCTTTGATGTGTTTCCTTATTTCAAACACATTTCCCATCCCCCTATATATCCCTCCTTATCTTAATCCCTTTAGTTCTTCTCCGTGTCTGTTTCATCAGTCTTGACCCTCACTCTATGCGTCCTCACGCTTCCCCCACTATCTTTCTCATACTTGGGTTGCTTGTCCTGTTGTGCCCCTATCTCCCTCCCTCTCTCCCCACCACCGCTACACTACTCCCTCTCCCTATCTCTCCTCCCATCCCTGTTTTCCTAGTGTCTGGCTAGAAAAGCTTTTGTGGATAATTGATTGGTAGAAGGGGGAGATCGATGCTGTAGGCCTTGACTGAGAGCTCTCTCATTTCCTCCCTGCCTCGTTCTATCTCACCCTCTTTTTGTGCCACTCCCTATCTGCTCCACTCCCTCTGGATTGCTCTTTGTCTCCTCGAATCTCCACCAAAGTGTGAACGAAGAGAGAATTTCAAGGGCGGGAGGTGGAACCTTATCTCTATATAAATTGGAACAAATATTAATGAAGGAAAAAGAAGTGAGCTTTCATTCACACCAGCTATCCATTTGCCTTCTGCTGCCCTTCTTTGACTTGGTCTCTGGTGTTTTTCCATGTCTGAGTAAATGGACCTAAACTGAGTACATTTTACTTGTCCTTCTGCAAATTGCAGCCCCACGATTCAACTCAGGGAGTATTTAGTAAGACTATTATAAGAGACATGATATGTTCAATAAGAACTGATGCTGGGACGTGTTTCCTGCTGCTGAATTGAGATATTTTGAAGGGTCAACAGTTTTGAGACCGCTATTGTGCTTTTTTTCTCCGCCCATTAAATGAAAATTATACAGCATGTGAGGAATTATTAGCCTAGTTAGTTGCTAGCTCAACAAAAAGATCAGTGACTGAATTAAAAAGGCCTCTTATAGTTATGAAAAATCAATGCGGGACATTTTTGTTAGGTGTTAAAACTTTGAAACTGTCATATATATTAGATTATGCGAGTATAATAGGGTGTATTATTGCTGTAAACACATCATACAATCCAACAGGCCTCTTTTAATAAGTATTTTATTGGCTGCTTCAATCATATCACACTCCACTAGTCCAGCTGTGAGCCATTAAAAGTATGGAAAATACATTTTGAAGCAGGAGGTGTGAGACGGGAAGGCGGAGTGTGTATGAAAAATAGCAGAATGTTGCATTCTCATTCTTTGGTCTTGTATTATTATAGTTCTGAATGAGGAGCTCTTGTTCAGTCACCTTTTGATATGTATCATTTCATTTACTGCAGTGTACTTTATTGGAGCCACAAGTGATTATGTCGTCTGAACTATAAAAGGTTGGCTTTAACCTTCTCAACGTGGCAGTTGGGCTTCTCATGTGTGTTCGGGTAAACACTGCCACTGATTAAATGCCTGCTTAACCTAGATATTTAATATCAGACAGATTCTCTTCTCCTTCACAGGTCATTGAGTGTATTTTGCACCTCCTAAATAGAAATGCCTTCAAGGAAATATGACAAGAGCTCAAATTTCCTGCCTCAGTGTGGCCTTCTAGTAAATATGGATGTGATTTGGCTGTTTAGTGTTTAGAGAAACGCTACTGAGTGTAATAATCCTCCTAAAGATGACGTTAGCACGTGGCATCTGCAGTTCCTCCAGTCATTTAAAAGCATGTGGCTAGGTAGCCTCAGCTTGTCACAGTGCACCAGTGGGCTCTTAGCAGGCCTGCAGGAGTGCTTTATGGGTTTAATAAATAGTGCTAATAGTGTGCTAATGGAAGGGGACATGGGGGGAGGCCATTAGAGCAGCTCCACTCTTTTCAGCCCTTCAGAGTGCCTCTATAAGCAGCGTAGTGTAATATCCAAATAGTTCATAGTGGTGATTGACCAGCTACTATAAATACTTGATACTTGCAAATGAAAACATGAGAATAACACAGAGCTATACGATTCCTCTCTCTCTCTCTCCACCAGGGTTGAGCACAGAGGGCATCTACAGGGTCAGCGGGAACAAGGCGGAGATGGAGAGCATGCAGCGGCAATTTGACCAAGGTACGTTCCTTTTTTACATGCAGGAAAAAGTGTGCACATGCTCCTTCTTGCTCCAGCGGCACACTTACAAGGTGGGTGTGAAGAAAAGGCCACCAGGACACGTGTATGTACGTCTGCTTCCATCTATAACAAACCTCCATCCCCTTGATTAACCAGGAAGCTTTAATTTGAGAGAGGGAATTGCCCTCGGCTTCCTTTTCGACAGTCGAGCTGCCTCCTCAATCTTCTACCTGCTCCCTCGTACGTGTGCACGTGGTGGCCCTCTCAATATGTGTCTCCATGCGTGTGTCTGTCTGCTGTGGGCAGTTAATTACCTCCAGATTGGTTTGGTAAATGAAGCATGCCGCTGCCGAGATAGATGGCAGAGCGAGATGGTGTGTGTGTGTGTTCGTGTGTGTGTGTTCATGTGTGTGTGTGTCGTGTGTGTGTGTGTGTGTGTGTGTGTGTGTGCGTGTGTGTGTGTGTGTGTGCGTGTGTGTGTGTGCCACGCCTGGTTGAGCTTAAATCCAACTCAGGTAATCAGAGTTGAAGCCCTGCGTTGAATCATTTCTGAGCCTCCGGCCATCGGGACAAGACAATTACAGGTGAAACTAACGCGTCGATGTCTCGTAGCCATACTGAAGATGGCACTTCATCAGCCCACTGAAGATTCAACTGACCCGTTACAGGAGGAGGCAGCGTCAGAAACACAGCACTCTGAAAGGAACTCAGGAAACTCACTAACCGTATCTATATTACTTCTCTCTTGCCTCTATTCTTTCTATGCATACTACCTTTTGTAAAGTAAAAAGTTATCAGAAAATGGCTTTTTTTTTTTTTTTTAATTAAGTCTCTTCTCTCTCTCACACACACACACACACACACACACACACACACACACTCCACAATAGTGGCTCTGTAGTCGTATTGCTGTCTCTCTCTGCTCCAACCCACTTTGTCCGTGGTTCATTCTATTTTCATGAAACAAAAGGATATTATCACCAAAGATGCTATTATTTGTTGTCTATTCATATCGATAGATGAGGAATTGAACAGACCTTTGTCTACAACTTGTGTGTACAATCTGAAACAGTAAGTGGGCGATTTCGATACAAACGCTCCAGGACAAGTGTAATTTCACATTCCAATATCTCATTGTGCGTGAGATGGAAATGTCAGTTTTTGATTCAAAAAATCGAATATCAGACTTGGATAACGGACAAAATCACATTTCTGCTGTAAAACTCCTTGTTCATTGATTTTTCACGCCACAAGCTATTCTTGTTGAATATGTGCAGTTTAATACGACGGGCTGTATTATACAGGCTGTAATAATACTTGTAATTATTATTATAAATCGTTTTATGTGGTGCTTTTCATTGTTCTCATACTTTGACCAAAAAGGAAAATGAAAAGTCTCTGCCAGGGCGAATATCTTTTTGTTAACTTTTATGTTTTGTTGATTTTTGATGGCATTCATCCAGAAGGCTGCCCCCCCTTTATATAAAATCCCTCAGTGGACCTGAAATAAAAAGTTTACCGCTGATATAAAACAGTATATAAACATATATTGTCTCATTCATATATCATTCTTCATCCATGGTACAGTCAACATCTCCAAAGCAGCCACCTCTCTTTTTACTGTAAACTTATAAAATCGTGATCTATATAAGTTTATTGTGAACTTCAAATGTCTCTTTTTCCATTCCAATTATTTCCCAGACCACAACCTGGACCTGGTGGAGAAGGACTTCACCATGAACACAGTAGCTGGAGCCATGAAGGCCTTCTTCTCGGAGCTACCTGAGCCTCTGGTGCCCTACAGCATGCAGGGGGAGCTGGTGGAGGCCTTCAGTAAGTCCCGGGGCTCTGATGTGAGGGGACATGGGTCACAGGCATGTGGGGGCCAGTTCTGCACAAAACCCTGAGGTGTATTTGGATTTTTTCTGTAAATCCCTTTAGCTTCTTTGTAACTTTTCTTTAACCTAACAAGCACAACTCTTGCAATTCAAATCCATCCATGGGGAGAATTAGCTTTGCCCCTCGGTGAGGAAATGGGGAATGGATGGAGGAGAGAATATTTAAGGCTTCGGGAAGGAGGATGTGTGGATGATTGCACATGATGGAGGGTTGCAGCAGCACTATGGATAAGGGAGCTTGGATGAAGTCATGAGAAAAAACAGTCATATGTTAGATAAACGAGGGTGCTCCCGAGCTCTCAACGGCCGCTCTTTTCTCTTTGTGTCCTGTAATCTGTCGCAATGGAGATTTAAGGCATAGCTTAGTCTTGCGTTGCGCCAGAGAGATTTACCCCTGGGCCGCAAGGCTGCTGTCACTCACTGAGCTCTGTGTGTGTGTTTTATTTATTTTATTTTTTTAACGGCCCTGGCGAGACTCCTCAGCCGTGACAGAGACATGATAAAGCTCCTGCAGTCTGTGCCACAATAGAGAAAAGAAGAGGAAGCAAAAACAGAAGTTCAGAGACAAGAAAGCCTTCATTTGGTTTGAAAATTCAACATTTTTCTCTGCGTTTTCAGAATCTGAGCTTTCTTACTGTCAGGCTGGGAGGTGGAGGAAAGAGAGAAAGGCTGGGCGGGTGGATTTGAGTGCATATCGTCATGGTGACATTTCTTTAAATAAGCTGTAGGAAGTCGTGTTTTGATTCCCAATGATGGATGTGCAGCGGGAGGAACTGGGGCTGTGTTAAGTCATTACGCCTCAAATCTGTTTTTGATCCACAATGACCTCATTGTGGGAATACAAACTCCAATTCTCTGATTGTAAATCACGTTTGCGATGTGGACGAGAACATCTGCTGCTCCCTCTGCTGCTCTCAGCCGCTCCGCTCACAAACACACAGGATGGACTGTGTTAGCTGGTGACGTCAGCTGACTCACTCCATCGCTGCCATCAGGCTTAACACACCCTGTGTGTGTGTGTGTGTGTGTGTGTGTGTGTGTGTGTGTGTGTGTGTGTGTGTGTGTGTTGTGTCTGCGTGTGTGAAACTCGTCCTGTTGAAGGATGAAATCACTGTGTCCTGCATGGATTTTTTTTTAGAGCGGAATCCAATTGGTTTCACTATGCTGTTCAAACTCCCCTCTTCTCCATTGTACCCACACACACACACACACACACACACACACACACACACACACACACACACACCATCCCTCCTCATCGTAGCTCTCAGTCCTCTGACATCTTTGCCATAGATTCCCTTAAGCTTTTCTTTCAGCCAGTCTCATCCCTCCTCTAACCTCTCTCTCTCTCTCTCTCTCTCTCTCTCTCTCTCTCTCTCTCTCTCTCTCTCTCTCTCTCTCTCTCACCTTTCAGAGATCAACGACAGGGAGCAACGCTTCCAGACGATGAAGGACATCCTGCGCCGCTTCCCCAAGGAGAATTACGAGGTCTTCAAATATGTCACCAGCCACTTGAACAAGTGAGTGAGTGACGGGGTCAGAGTTGGCCTCTGACAGCCCTGCTGACTACGCTGCTGGATTACAGTCATTACCAGCTGTCACCAGCTAGCATGCTGACAAGTGAGTGGTTGCTGGGCTCCGGAGTCACGGACCTTGTATGCAGTCCTCTATGTGACTGACCTGCCAGCTTGACATCATAACATGTAGAGAACGTCCCGAGCTCTGGGTTTACCTCCTTCAAACGAAGAAGAATTCCCTCTTTGATAGAACTGCTTACAGCTCACATCTGTACTAACCTTTAAGGATGATCACGTATTATATTATAGTATATTCCAATTTCTTTATTGGAGGATATCCCCTTGAGATGCAGCATCTCGTTTTCGAGGGGGTCCTTAAAAAACCCCTAAATAGAAAAGTAAAATACATAGACAATAAAGAACACAATGACACAACAGTTCAAAATGACATACACACATTAACCCCGAAACCACGGCCATCACATTACATCAAAGAGAAAAAAACAAAACAAACATGCAGGTATTGCTTAATCTAAAATGTATTCAAAATTTCAATTTATTCAACGCTTTGGTTTATGACTAAATACCTGCGAAAGAATAATTAATATTGTAAACTTAGATAAAGAACATGTTAACATTACACCTAACATTGTGAGTGCATTAGCATTGAGCTAACAGTGTCAGCGAGCAGCTAGCAGGATTTTCTTGTTGTTAAAATGCAAAATAGTAGAGCTGCAACTAGTAGCCGATTAGTCTGATTTGCCAGGAAATAATCATGCTGTAATCGTTCTGATAATCAATTAATCAATTACTTTTCAAGCAAAACATGTATTAGTCCTGTTTGCTCTTCTCTGCTCTACTTTACAGTCCACAGTATGAATACACCTGAGTTCTTTACAGACCATTTTAGAAAAAAATCTCTTCAGGCCTTTTTATGCCAAATCAGGAGCAAAATCCTTTCTAGTGATTAGGATCATGTGATCAGGAGATTTTCATCCCACTAAATACATTTTCTGGTAAAATGGTGGTGATCTGGACACTTATTTGCTGTCTTTGTGTTGCGCAGGGTGAGCCAGAACAACAAGTTGAACCTGATGACCAGCGAGAACCTGTCCATCTGTTTCTGGCCCACTCTGATGAGACCGGACTTCACCACCATGGACGCCCTGACCGCCACCCGCACTTACCAGACAATCATCGAGAGCTTCATCCACCAGTGCGCGTACTTCTTCTACAATCAGCCGCTGGCCGACGGCCTCCCCGGCTCCCCCACCTCCACGCTCTCCTCCGGGGGAGGAACCTCCGCCTACTCCTGCATGGCCGGAGGCTACTCATCCTCGCCGGCTCCGTCCCCGACTCCCTACGTCCTCCCAGCCACCCCTCCTGTCATCCCACACTATGGCCCTCCCATCCACCACCACCACCACCATCACCACCACCACCATCAACATCAGTCCCCGCCCCATTCCCCACCTGCTACTCCCCAGTCCCCCATCCCAGCCCTGCTGCCGCCCTCCCTACACCCCCACCACCCCCCGACGGAACAACACACGCTGTGAACCAGGGATCAAGGGAAAGAGGAGGAAAAAAACCAAGACGACGGAAAATGAGATTCAGAGATTTAAGGGTTTAGCTGGAGTTTGAGAAGGAATTGTAGAAGATAAATTGAAAGGAGAACCAGAGGTAGGAAGACAAGTTGGGAGAGTGAGTGAGATGCAGTATGTACAGGGAGAAACCTACATGTTTGGGAGAGGAAAGGGGGTTTTCAAGCCTCGTTGCTTAATAGAAAAATGGACACACACAAGGCAGAATAGGGGGAACACTGAAGAGCCTCTGAACTGGCAGTATGATCTCTCTCCCTCCTCGCCACTTTATCCCTCTGTCTCTCAGTGTCACTTCATCTTGAGCTGCCCTCCTTGCCTTATAGAGAACCTAAACACAAACACACTAGTGAGTGAGATGTTGCCAGTAACTGTTAAAGGGACTCAGGGAGGAAGTCGAGTAGAAAGGGGGAATGTGAACTCTGTTATGTTGGGATCGCTTCACCACACAACACACAAACAGACACACACCCAGTTGGCCTCCGACAACCATTCTCCTCGATCCCTTCGCCTCTAGCTTTGTGGGAGTTTCGTTCACCGGCGCACTTTCTTCGTATTTTTTTTTTTCTTTTTTTTGCAACCCCGACCCTACTGTACCTACCTGGGGGGCTGTGTGGAGCAGAGAGTCCTGAACATGTTTATCGGCCGCTGTACAGAGGAAGCAAGAAACACGCGTTACGACTCACACGACAGGACGTTCTGTCCTCCGTGACACACACACATTCCTCGCTATCAACCCCTCACACAGCAACACACACACAGACATCAGTTTCAGTTGAGCACGGAAAAAAAATCTCAACCGACCGGATCTGCTCGGCAACAAATTGGAGCAAAGGATTATGGGAACTCTCACGTCCTTTGCATTCTAGGAAGGCTCTCTCTCTGTTTGAACTTCACCCTCGCGTCCTGTCTTTGTAATCACATGAAGAACACAGCTTAAAAGGTGAACACATGAATCCTCTAAACCTTGATTCCCAACACGGTTTTTATTCTGCCTCCAGAGAGAAAACGCCGGCCTGTCACTCAATGCGTGGCCTTGTGTGTCTGTGTGACTGCCTGTCTGTGTGCGCATGTATCCATGCCTTTTGGTTTTACGTGAATTTCCCTGTATTAGGCAGAAAGTGGGAATAATTCCAGTGTTGGACCTTCACCTGTCATGTTGCTTCTTTCACACTGTGGTGGTTTTACGAGTCGGCTCTAAAGGACCTTGTTCAAAAAGCACTTTTCTGAGCACTTTTGAAGGCACATTTTAAATTGGAGCTGCCGTGACATGACAGCCACCGTTCACTTTATTGTCAGTCCGCCCTGCTCTCTGTCTCTGTGGGAGCACACCACTGACATCCAGAGGGAGAAATGGGTATTGCAGCCGAAACCACTACTGCATGGGCGTAGCACCATTTTCCTTCTGTGGTGTGTGTGGCGACAGATCCTCTTATAGGTGCAATTGTTACGATTTTTCATCACTGTACGTCAGGTCAAATTAACTTCAGAGCTCGTGAAGTGTGAGACTGTAAATACGAAAACAACAGCAGTTTTTAATCTGGTATAAATCAATTGAGATTACATAGATTCAGGCTCTTGCAGGTGATTTAGACATGCAGTGAATTCATCTCTGCCTTTTTGTTGTTGGTTTCCACTTCAGCGCAGCACTCGGCCCTTTGTAAAGGAGTGCATGCCACTTGCCAGATGTCATGTTTTCATGGAATGAAATGAAGATTCAGGAGATTGAGGAAGAATGTAGAATTACAGGTCTGAACGTAAGAGCTGCAGGCGAGGCTCATGCTTTGACAGGTGAGGGGGGGGGTAGATGGTAACCATTACTCTTAGGACACAGCGTCACGCCTCTGAAAAGGAGACTCGAACCTGCTTTCTGTGGACTTAATGTAATTAACACGAGTGTAACCACTACACCAGACTCCCCCGCCGTCACTGTTATGCCACCACATCCCCTAGTCATTCCTAGTCCAAGAGGGACACATGGATCTGGGAGAGACGGCAGACAGAACAGACAGTCCATTCATCCGTCTGCATGACTGGAACGGAGCATCACAGAATTCCTCGGCCCAGCCTGCTGTTACCGTAGAAACCATGGAGCTGGGGCTCGAGGATAATTACTGAGCCCTGATCGAAGCAGCTTTTGAAGTGTGTGTGTGTGTGTGTCTCTGTGTGTGCGAAGGCATGTGTGTGTTTCTGTGAGCTCGAGAAAGCGTGCACGCATGTGAACTTATGCGTGTTAATGTTAAGCAGACGCTCACCAAGGTCACTTACTCTGTTTGACACTGAATTGCATCTCTGCATGTCTCCTCAGACTGTCCTCTCTGCCCAAAAGGAGAAAAAAAAAACTTTGAACCAATCACTGAACTCTTAAAGGAGCTTTTATACGTCTACACTACCTATGTACCTTGTCTGTGTGTGTGTGTGTGTGTGTGTGTGTGCGTGTGTGTGTGATTAGAGGATACAGGAATCAAGTGTTTGGTCGGGAGGGTCTGAGCTAACGCACTAGCAAGCTGTGGTTGGCCGACGGCCAGACACCCACGTGATCCAAATAAACGTGAAGGAGAGGAATGCAGTTCTCCTTGCGGTCATCACCCCGCTGTGTAACCCTGTTAGCTCGTCCAGATTACACACACTGATCCTCAGAGAAAGTGTGGGAGAGATGGGGGGTGAGAGGGAGGGGAGAAGGACAGCGAGCGGGTGAATGGGATCATTATTTGGGAGACGGAGGGAGGAAGGAGGGGTGACCACTGGTACTTGTGTGTGTGAACGCCGGCCAGTGGCGTTCCCTGTGTATATCAATGTGTTAATACTGAACTGACTGTGAGGCAGCCAAAGACTGTGGAAAAAAGGGTCGAGGGAGAGATGGGAAGCAAAGTGACAGTTTAGAAGAACAATTGAATTAAAAATGTGACTTTGGTTCAGCGATAATATGTGGCTGCATTGCTTTTCTTTTTTTTTCTTTTTTTTTTTGCAACAATGGTGACAGATGTCTGTTAAGTTAAAATGAAAAACAAGCAAAACTGTATTCAAATGGTTGTTTATTGGTTTGTTAGGGGGTCTAACACTTTGCCCTTTAGTCAGTGGTGATAGAAAAAAAAGGTTCTTTTTATGTTTTATTTTAATAATTAAAAAATACAAAGCTTTTTTTTTTTTAACAATTGCTTTGTGAACGATTTGAGAGACCAGCCCAGTATAGTGCATGATTTCTTCCCAAACAAGGAAGAGGGCTCCACCACTCTCACTATTTAAGAGATGATAAAAAAAAAAAGAAATAATGGGCGGGGGTGGGAGGGGGGAGAAAATAATAAAAAAAATAATAAATGAAGTACTGTAAAGTGAAAAGATAACAAACAAAAAACTGTCATTTGCTGAGTATGGTAATTTGTCTCAATGGGAATGGTGTATACAGCAAGGCCTTATGTGATCTGTATCATAGTTAATAAATCAAATCTTGTAAAACTTCTGCTTCTTTCTCTCTCTCTTTGTTCCACATGAGTGATTATTTGTGACGCGTGGAACAGATTAGGAAATCCTGATCAGACTGCAGTTGTGGAATAAATCTTCTTAACTTCTAAATACAAATTAACCTCCGTTAATCTCTGAAAAAGCATCAAGAATCCACTCATAAGTTGCCCAACATCATAGAATAGCCCTCATCTGAATTTCCAAATTGTATTGTTATAATCAGCGGACAGGGCAGGGCACGTTTGTGACACCATGAAAATAAGATATGTCTGCTCGCAACCTCTCACCGGCGGCTGTGAGCAGTTTTTCTAAGAGGCTTGGAGAGGTAAAGAAGTAATCAGTTAATTTTTGATAAAAGTGGATTGTTGTGTAACAGGTATGTTAATTCTTCATTCTGCCCCTGTTAATCATCTTGCATCCCTTTTAGATTTATATTGAACCATCAGCATGAGTGGAAAAAGAGATTTGATGTTGCAAATTGCTTAAAAGTACAGCTACATGAAGCGGTATAGATATAAGTGTGAAAGTAAAGTTGAAATATACATGTTATTCATTGGATTGTGATTTTGCAAACACAATCCCTCCATACACACAGCAAACAGCTATATTTGTCATTGATTATTCACATAAAGGCCTTTCTTAGTCACTTATTAAGATACATGACATTAATGGAGCAGATTTTTTTTTTAAAGTGGGAGCAGTCCTGGGACTGTGTGTCTTTGACATGTGGACGGGAGAAAACTGGGATCCTTACAACCCTTATACGATGAATGGCCGATGAAGATGCAGCCGCCCTGAATGCAGTTTTTGGGTGGAGGTGCAGAACGCAGCAGCTCTGATCTGTTATGACAGAGACTCTCACACACACTTAACACGCTGTACAAGAAAAGTCAGTGAAGAGCCATTTCCATGATCTCCTGTTGCTTTATCAGTTTGTGCCAGTGGATGAAGTATTAGTAATATGAAGACGTGTGCACATTCATTCATAAAAGCCATAAATTTTAGATTCACGGAGCATGCGGTGATCCTGTTGCTCTGTTTGGTCTGCATGCCGTTGAAGGGCCACTAAAGCCACGCAGGGGGACCAGACAAGGTCACGGCGGCCCACGGGACCCTCTCGGTTTCAGTGAGAAGGGCGCCGCCTGTGCCATTCTCAGGGTGATGTGAGGACTCGGGTCCCTGTGAGGGTGATGTGAAGGCCTCGCTGCCATTTCGCCGTGCCCTCATCTGACCTTTTTATTGAGTCAAACCAAAGGAAATCCATGCCCCTGACCTTTGTGGTGCATTTCTCCGTTCTGGCACGGGAAGACAAAAAAAGAGATGGCGGCTGATTGGGAATGAAAAGGGCAGGCCCGTGTGCACACAAGACATGCGACCCTTGAACTCTAACCTTTAAGAAGTGTCATGAGGGAGTGTGGGATTTGATTGGAAGTCAAATATGGGGATCGTCAGCAATGCCAGGATTAGTCAGTCACAGGAGAGGAGTTTGTAAAAGTGAATTAGAGCTCAATTGTCCTTATTGATTTCTAATCTAATATCTTCTCTGATATTCCCTCTCTTCTTGAGCGTCTTTGCTGCTTCTCCCTGCACGTACACAACCGCGCCACTAGGCGGCTGACTTGTCCCACACTACCCGTCAGCCACCGCTCTGCTGTATCCGGGGTAAAAGGAGGCAAACGCACATCATGGACCTAATTGATTGGGGTTTTTTGTAGGTTTTCGGATGTCAGCAGCGAGACGACGCTTTAATCCCGCGCTCGCGGTGAGATGAGCGCGTGAGACGAGCTTCCGAAGACGTTTCTCATTGAAGTGGAGCTCCACTTCCCCTTTTTCACAGTTTGAAGTTGGAGGAGGAAATGGGTTTGACTAAACTCCAGAGATTGTGAGGGGAGAGAGGAGGGGAGAGGAGGAGGAGGTGCTCGGCAAAGTAAGCCGCGGAATAAAGACAAAGAAGTTAATTTGAAGCTATTGTTGCTGTGTATCAGAGGCGTGATGTGCTTCTTTAGTGCGAGGCATGACCAAAAAAACAACAACAAAAAAAGAAAAAGTTGTGAGGTAGACAGAGAGGAGGAGGAGGAGGAGGAGAGAGGGGGCGTATATGGAGAAAGGAGACTGGTCTTATGGTGAGTCGAGGCACGTATCTCCGCTCAACCGTGTCTTTCTGGGCTCCGGGCTCGCAGCTGCGGCGGCGGACCGTATTGAATTCAGATGCGGCCTGCCTCTCGGCTCCGGGCCGCTACAGGTGGAAATGCTCTTATCAATACGGACTGTCCGAGGCCGACTGCGGGCCGATCCGTCTCATTGATGATTTTAGGTGCCCCTGCCCTCCCTCTCCTCCCCGAGGAGCCCATTGATTAATGTCTGGGTCACAGCGGTGTTTCCATATTGATGGCTCGATTGATGACGGCGCTCCAGGAACGAGCCGCATCGAGCAGCTGGAAAGTGATACGCGGATGTGTTTAATGCATAATGGCCATGACGAGGGTTAGGTCCATGTGGCGGAGGCACAGGACATCTAGGTGGGAGATGAGGCGCCTGTTATGGCTGCAAAATAGATCCTGTGATCAATGCAACAACCTGCTATACTTAGATATCATTAGGTCTTTTATAATAACTGAGATGGTGTGATAGTGTTCCATTGCATTTACCACTATTCTCTATCTATAAGATGATCAAACTTTCATGATCTACAGCAAGAAAATAAAGTATTACAGACAACAAAACAACCGAGAAATAATAAATCAAGGTTAGAAATATATGTGCATGAATTCATGTAAACTCCAAACCAAGATCGATGTGAGGGAAAGAAAACAACTCTAAAACTTCTCACATCTTTGTTTAATTGTTTATTTCTTTGTAACATCTCCAGTAGTCCACACACTATTCAAATCAACCACAGACATATTGCAGGATGTGAGAATGGGTCGTTGGGTTGAAACATTGGGCTAATAACTTTTTGGAAATACCACAGTTAAAATAACCAACATGGCAGATTCATGCAAACAACTAATGAGAAAGGATTTAGTGTAACTAAATTATGATTTATTTTACTCGTTAAAAACAGCATTTATCAGCTTTACACTAAGACCACAAACAGACCTGACCATCACTATTTTGGTAAATGAGTTTTCAGAGTAACATGACAGCAACCAAAGTTTCAAATAAGTCAAATTATCTGACTGTTGTTGTCAAAGTAAATTATTTTATTGGGACCAGTCTCCAAAATCATATCAACCATAAACAGAAATCAGAAAAAAACCTCTCATAAGGACAATGGATGTGGGTTTAGCAAGTGCTGATAAATGGCATGCGACCTTTGTGACCTTATTAGCCGTGTTTGCCACAGCGATTTATTTATTTCCAAGTTGTTTTGTGAGTGGTTTACATGGTTTTGTCAGCCCCATACTTCTTTGTGATCATATTGCTGTAATATTTCCACGCCATCTTTCTTAAAGTGGCTAGTTTTGCTTCAGCGGGTCAAGTGCACACGCTGCATAATGCAGAACAACTCCACAGAGACCCCAGAGGTGTGAACCCAATTTTACAGACACCCTAATTTAAAGGACAGGGAGACGGCGACATGATTCCGTGGGACTTGTTCTGCTTGTTGTGGAGATTACTTTGGAGGCAGAGGGCATTGTGTGGAGATGACAGTCAGTGAGGAAAAAAAACAAGCATTCAGCAGAAGTGATCCCACATTACGCTTTTAGGGTCAGTGGTCGAAATGGGCGCTCGGCCTCCAGGTCCCTGTGACATGGATCCGGGCCCCGACGTATAGCTGCTGATTACATCTCCTGAAGTGGAAAAAATGCAAATAATAAATGTATGAGCAACGTGCTTGTTTTTTTGCTTGATTAATTATGCCGTTTAATTCCAGATCCACCACGCCGCTCCACCGTATAATTTCCCAGTGGTCTTGGCTGTTTCTTCTCTCACATGCGCTCTCTTCTTTTCTTTTTTTTCTTCTCCTCATTGCAAAATGAATCATGGATCCAACCGTCTGTACCCGGGGGAGAGTGGCGAGCTGGCGAACGGGCTGACCAATCATGAGCATCAGAGGCAGAAACACAGACGGAGGGAGCCTTTTGTTGTGTGCTGCACTCATCAAGTTGACAAGACAACCACCGATTTTGGCCTGAAGAAAAAATAAAAAATGAAGAGTAAGGATGCAAACTTCATCAGTGTTAATCAGTTTGTTTTCTCTCTCTTGCTACATTAAATGTCCTCTTTGCTCCACAGACTATACAATCAGACTGGCCGGTGTTTATCTGAGTGGGTGGCAGGGTCTCAGCGCCATTCATAATGTCAACCTGGACCATGACAGCTCCTCTATTCCCAGCCTGGCCAGCCCTCTCTCAGCCTCCTGACAGTTCCAGGTTAGCCTCTCTCTCCTCTCTCCCCTGGTCCTCCTCTTCTCTCTGCTCCAGCTTTCCTCTCCGGCTCTCCCATGAGCCCCACTGAGAATACTGCTCAGATCCAGGCCTCTGAGCCCAAAAGCCGGCCCTAATCCCCCGCATCGATCGCCCTGAGAATTTCCTCCCCAGCACAGCAGGCCTCGCTCCTTGGCGCTCACACTCCGCGACCCTGAACAGCCAGCACTTCTCAGTTAGAGACAGAGGAATAGGGTCAGGCACATTACCTGTGTCTTCTCAACAGATGGGGCCTTTTTGACGTGATGTGTGTTATTGGGTGCTTGTAGCAGGCTGCACGCCGGCTGATGTTGTTGTCTCTGTGAATTCAATTAGACTCGGCTGTGATCGGCTCGAACATCTCACGACGTTTTAAACCGATCCATCTGTACAATCTTCTTCCAACGCGGTGCGAAAACCGGCCTGGATCCAGCTGCCATTGTAATCCCGTACTCTTTGTAGAATACTAGAGTAGTCACACATTCACACATCGTCGTTGAAAGCTCTCTGAGAAATCTAAAACATTGATACCCTAGCATGAAGTATCGGCCGCACTTCCATCCATCACACTGATGAAGATGGAGTAATGGAAGTTGGTGTGTGCTACACAACTCTGCTGGAAGATGAGAAAACATCATTACTAGAGTCCTCCTGGGAAAGCTCCCAACCAACAGTCTATCCTGCGTAACATACTTGTTCATAATTTATTTACACGGCAAGCTTCCCCTGGACTCCACTGTGTGTGTGTTTTACTGCGAGTGTGGAGGTATGCGAGAGTTTTTTTCTTTTCTCTCTGCTGGTGAACCCGACCAGCAAGGCTGTGCATCTGGTACAATAGTGGATGATTAAACTTCATACTTTATCAACACATTTGCTGTGTGGTCAACCCAATCATGAACACGAGGGGTGTGTGTGTGTGTGTGTGTGTGTGTGTGAAATCTGGAACATTTGGCACCGTCAAAATGCTGCTCTGTGGACTAGTTAGAGCATCTCTGTCAATACTGGCATTTAAGAGCCAGTGCAGATGGTAATGTATCAATACCCTGTTTAAACAGGGCTCGGAGCCACATTTCTAAATCAGCCCCAGAGATACATTTGGCAAAATCTGTTCCCAGTCCTTCTTGGATAAATTTACAGATTTGGTTGACTTGTGGTTTGGTGCGCTGTCACAATATCCTGCAGATGCATCTTGGATTTTAGAGCTCGGGTTAAATTCAATACTTATGTACCTTTTGACTCTTTGCCCATCTTCCTCAGCCTCTCTGTAATTTAGCTTTTTTTCTCCCCCTGAAGTGACCGTACACCCGTCGCCTTCTCACACACGGACACGCTCATTTTTTTTATTTGTTGCAGCGTTTCCTTCCATCTCCTCACTCCCAGCCCTACATGCTTCAGTGTGTCGCTCCTTCCTCTCATACCTTTCCTTCCCTGCCCTTTCCTCCCTCCCTCCCTCCCTCTCTCTCTCTTCCTGCGTTACCCTTGCTCTGCCTGCTCTCCTCTTGTCCGCTCCCTCCCTCCCTCCTTCTCTCCTCTCTCCCCTCTTTCTCTTTATTAATTTATTGGGTTGTTATTCTCCTTGCCTGGCTCTGCTAATGAAGGCAGGATGCAGATGAGGGCGAAGGTCGTCTCCGTAGCGATCGACCCCACCGCCCCACAGTATGGCACTCTGACTGGCACAGGTCAGTGGCAGCTGTCAATCACAACACACACACACATGCACACTCACGTGCACGCATGCACTCACACACGCCACCACCAAAATATATTCATGCACAAGTATGTGAGCGATTACAATTAATGATTCATAATTAGCCATCCAAATTCGGATGCTTTGGAGCACTAACTTTGACGGCCTCTCTTAATGACGCCGCAGTAACATGTGACCCATCATCACAGTTTGTAAATGTCTGTGAGATCGTGAGCATCTTAAGCAGGGATTTTTTTCTTCTCAGATTTTTTGCATATTTAACCTATAATTTTAGAGGCCCGAGGATGTAAAACTGTCCAGAATGTAATAGCAAAAAGATTTAAAAAGTAGAAGTCTAAAAAACTGAATTGAATTATAAGTAGTTATTAGCTACCCTCTAGTCGGTTCACTATTTTCCTTTATTGGGGCGGTCAGCGTGCTATAAAACACAGGGAATGACCAATATATAATCAGTATGACTTTATACAAATCAACCTCCAAAATGATCATGAAGTTGACACAATGAACAGATGTCTAAAACAATTTAACCTTCATGAAAGTAGAACGTACTGCTCGTTGTATTAGGCTTCATTCGTTTTAATGGATTGGAGAGTCTTAATGTTCTGTTAGTTGGGTGGTCTGCATTTGATCCAGATCGTAACATCTCGACCTGATGGATGCCTAAGACAGAGGATGAATATTAAAGACCTGATCCCTTGACTTTTCCTGTAGCGCCACCATGAGGTTAACATTTGTGGTTTTGAGGGAAATGTGTCAACTAACTCCTATTAGATTTGGTTCAGATATTCATGTCCTTTTTCAGGATGCATTTTAAATTCCTTTGGTGATCCACTGTCTTCTTAAAAAAATCTAATGTGTCAAATAATTTTGTATATGACTTAATGGCTGCAAAACGAATGGCGTTCCCATCGGCCTCAGCTTATTTGGGCTAGAATTTGGGCGCTAATTAGCAAATGTTAGCATGCTGACATGCTACAGTAAGATGAACCTGATAAACATGTAAAACGTGTTTTTCTGAGCACGCTTGCATGCTGATGTTAGTATCTAGCTCAAAGAACTGCTGACCTCACTGAGCCACGAAGCTTGTTTGTTCTTTTCTGTCCTCTTAATCTTATATCGCCCCTTTTTATGGGATCCTGACCTCCAAGATGGCAACCACAGCCATATAGAACATTAAATGTGGCCAGAAGGCATCACCCCATCACATTCAGTTTTAACACGCGTTACCCATCTGTGTGTCCGCGGGTTGAAGTGTTACAGCAGAGTGTCCAACCCCTGCCCTGTCGTTCGCTGGCCTCGACACGGTGAAGACCTCTGGATTGCTCCTCCCCGCGCGCCGCTTCCTGCTACTTGTAGCATTTCCAACCTCCGCTCTTCATCACAGCGTGTCAAGAGATTGCGTGTGTTTGTAGATGCATTCTGCGTTCAGACATCCTGTATGCATGTCGATTTTGTTCATGGTTATTGTTGTGGGTTTATTTGTGCGCTCAGCCATGTTCGTGAGTGTGTTCACCTGCATCTGGGCGTGTGTGGCTGTGCGTGAGCACACACACACACACACACACACACACAGCTCTATTAGCGGTATGGTAGTGTTAACAGTGTTATGCCATGCGTGAACCTCCCCACCTTTCCCTCATATCTATGCAAAGCTGGGGTCCTGTCAATCAGTCACCTTGGTGACATAGAGCCCCACCTCCCCAATTAGAGCTGACAGGGCAGGATTAGGAGGGGGGCGGGCCCCCGCCGACCTGCCTACGTGTCAATCACGCGCCGGGCATCCACACGCCTGTTTACTGTCAGATCCCATCTCCGTCTGTCAGACTGCACGGCAACCGTCGCCCAGGGAGGAGAGGAGGAGGGTGGGGGAGGCGGAGAGGGGGGAGGCGGAGATCTGATCAGAATTAACTATGCTTCTCCCCACAGACGGCCGTGCTTTTAATTCATGAAAGGGATGAGAGGAAAGTGGGAAGAGAGGGAGTGATAGAGGGAGGAGAGCGTTTAAAACCCAGAGCAGGGCCTTCTTTAGAAGTTTTCAGAGTGATGTTTCTTCTCTCCCTGACAATCACTTTCCTTTCTCCCGCTGACTCTCCCTCCTGTCTCTCTCGCTCTCTCACTTAGACTTCTTTCGAAGGTGCGATTCATGCCGCCTTAAAGCTGCTACGATTTATCAACAGCCTTCTTCTCTCCCTCTCTCTGAAGTTGTTATTTGACCCTGGTTTTTTAAAGTCACGCAGATATGTATTAGTGTTTTTTGGAGTTCGAGAGTTAAGGTCAATTTATTTAGTTCTGCACATGCTCATGCAAATTTGTGTCTCTGTTTCGGTACGTGTCTGGGGATGAGGGTCCTGCCTACACACCGACAGTATGTGAATACATAATGCTGTTATGCTCCTCAGACTGTCTGCTATGAAGCAGCGTTGTGTGTGGAGTGTACACAATGCTAATGTGTGTGTGTGTGTGTGTTTGTGGCTCTGTGGTCCCAAGTGTGTGTGCATTTCTCCTTTTTTTTAGGGTCTCTGGTGACGGCCTCACATTGACCCCGCTGCCCTCACTCTAATCCTTTAGCAAATGAGGGCTGTGTGGCACTGAAGGGGGTGTTTGGGGGTCTGTGAAAGCCACAGTTTTGGTATTAGAGCACCAGAGTGAAGGTCATAGGGTTATGAGGGATGAAGAAGAGGGAAACAATAGATTTTACTGGAAAAAAATAGAAGGATAATGTCAGCACTGTGTTAGCCAGCCACGCTCGTGTGTTTTTTCCCATCATGCTTGTTTGTGTTTTAGTTAGCAGGATAAAAATGTACTTTACAGATTTAATTGGAATTCAATTAGAATTGTTTCATTTTCGATGTAGATAGTTAGGTGGAGGCACTACGTGGCTTTTTATAAACCATTCTGCCTCTTTTTACATTCTTGCCTCAACAGAACACCCATCATTTCATCCTATTTTCCATAATACAAAATACATCATGTATTGGATGATGTTGAAAAAGTTACAGTACTGCAGTGCCAAATTGTGGCCAAGGTCTTATTAACACAGCTGTAAGCCTTGAATGCATCGTGCGAAACACCACATTTAGATGGAAATGTTAACGGAGTTTTAATTGGCCCTACCTGGCAACATTCATATTTGTGCCAAACCTTAATATTCTTAATATTCTCATATGTAGATGTCCAGTTGGCTATTCCCCTCATTTAGCTCTGCTGTTGGACTCCTGAGGGAAACTGGCTGATGAATGAGTCACTAGATTCACCAGCTAGTTCCTGAGCCGCCTGCTCTGGTCATTCAAGACACTATGAGAGGAAAGAACTGAAGCTGCAGGCCGGACCGTTAAACAAAGAGCTGAAACTCACTATGACGCTCCGTAGAGCCGAGGGGAACTTGAAATTCAGGTGATAAGGTTCCAGCTACCACTTTCATATTGACAATTATCATAAAATAGGGATTATAGCTGCTTTAAAGGAAAGACGTATATCTGAATGTCTTATTTACTTCAGATCCAAGTGCACATTAAAAACGTATTCGGGTATTAAATTTAAAAAAATGAGCATTTTATGCAGCCTTGGCAGAGATATGAGCTCCCTCAGTTTCAAGTTATCTCCATTTATTGCTTCCGCCGTGTCTTTTGAATATATATTTTTTTGCATTTTGTCTGCATGATTGAATTAATAAATGTCAGTTTATTTTGAATAAACAGTTTTTCTGCCATCATGCAAGATGCTCCTGACAGCAGTACATGTACGATGTCATTCTGCTGATAGCGGTACGTTCCCGGTATTTGTTGGGATGTGGGCTGAGCGTTTGCATTAGAGATGCGTTGCAGCGCTGCGTCTGAGACGCAACTCAGGTGTCTGTTGGTGTCTGTTGAACGACCTCGCTGCAGGGAACGGGCTATCAGGCTTAGAGGGAGGCTATCATGTTAATTACTTTACACACACCCCGCCAGCCAAGCGTGCAACACAACTGCTGAGCTCACACACACATGCACGCAAACACACCAGCACGTGCGCCTTGGCACACACACTGTTAAACTCCAGCACGTACACACGAGATCAGCCGTCTTTCTTTCATTTTGTCGTTTTTTTTTTTCTCTGTCTTCCCACTCGCTGTTTGAAGGCCTTGGACATCAATTCCCTTTTGCTTTCAAGAAAGATTGTTTTATATTCTAATCAATTCAAGTCCGTCCTGTGAAATTAATTGACATTCATTCAATGATTTTTAAATTCCTCCGAGGCTGTTCTTTTGTTTCAGCCTGTCAGCGAGCTGCGAGTGAGATCGGGCTAAATGTTTTGTCATCTCACACTCCAGGGTAAGCCTGCTCCAAAGCGTGAGCCTGAGGTCAGCTTAACCTCCTCGCAATCTCCCCTCTCGTCGTCTTTCCGGCTTGTGAAAGGGGAGGGGGAAACAATACAAAATCATGATCAGAAACCTGGGCCAAGCTCGTTCTTCAGTGGCAGCCGTCATATGTCTCCTCAGGAGGATTTTTTTTGTCAGAATCACGTCTGCGGTTTTGAACGACGGGTCCGGTGCTCTCAGGCCGGGGGAACAGAGGAGGGGTATTGGCTGGGGCAGTTTGATGCCTTTAGTTAAATGATGCTGGCACGCAGAGGGATTGCTTTGGGAAGTTGTCATCCATCATGATTTTAGAATGACTCAAAGCAGCACTCTGCTTTCGGGGTTATGTTCTGGGAACAAGATTGATGTGAAATGGACGTGTGTGTGTTGGGGGAGGGAGGAGTGAAAAAGAGACTGTGTGTATTTGTGTGGTAAAAATACGTAAAGACAGGCTGCTATTCCTTCTTGAGAAGTAGGTTTCGTTTTCCCTCTGTTGTTTATTATGTTTTATTAAGGAAGTTAATGAAAGCTCCACTGATTAAAGTTAGTCTAAATCAGACAATAATGATCAATAGAACTATTGTGAATCCTTCCATGTGGCAAAATGTCTATAGCCATTTATCTTCTAAAGAGCTCTGATTGCTTGCACATCTTTCCCCCATTTGGTATGGGAGTGCCCGTGCATGTGCCTGATGCACCCCCATGCGTGCCTTATTGTATTTCTCTAAGCTGAAGCATTTTGTCTGTCTTTGCTTTCTCCCTCTTCCCTCTTCCTTCCAGGTTCAAGTCTCACCTAAGTTAATTCTTCAATTAGTGTGATCCCGATTTTCAGGAGAGATCATGGAGGGAGCCCTGCGAATCGATGTCCAATTAGCCAAAGGCTCCCTCGCCCCAAAGACGAGGGGGGCAACCGCTGTGGTCATCTTTAGAGAACAGGAGGTCGGGGTGGGGTCTGGAGTCGAAGGTAGGGGTTTGGAGGGGATGAGATGAAAAGGGAAAGGAGAGGAAGCATGAAGGAGGGATGACAAGTGGGTGAGAAGAAACCATCGGAGGTCTGTGAGTGGGTGGAGGTGAGGAAGCAGCATCGGGGTCTGAGGAGGTGGGGTGTGGACGTTAGATGCTCAATCAAGCTGTGTGAGGACAGTGTAATTAATCCATTGAAGATGTCTGATTGCAGATGACTTTGGGAATACCAGAGTGGTGGCCCGGCCTGAAAGGGAAAGGGGGAGGGCAGGAACAAGATGGATGCAGGGATGCGGGGAGTGGAGAAGCGGAAGGGCAAACACAGGGAAGGAGTGAGATTAATTGAGACACGGGAGATACAGTGGCTTTTAAATGAGAAGGATGAGTTTCAGTGACAATGTAAGAAAAGGAAAGTAAGGGGGGAGAAAAGGCAGAATTGATCATGTCAGGGTTGGGTCGAACCATCTGTAGGGGATAAAGACCTAAAGCAGACGTCACATGTATGTAAAGCAAGAACCACACGGCTCGCTAACTCATCCCTGAGGTTCTCACTGCTAAAACACTCTCTTAGGAGACGAATGAGCGTCCATCCTGTTCTAACGCTAATATGCTTTTAAGGCACTATCGGCCGGCGGAGTTTTGCTTTTATTTAATGGACTATTAATTTGTTTGAATGCATTTTGTCTCGGTGGCTACACTAGAGCTTGCTTGGCTTTAGCTCCGCTCCTGAATGGCACATGATTTACTTACCCACAGCTATTTGGAGGCTAAGCCTTTATAATCTAATTGAATTTGATAAAGCGGAGTAATCATCAGAGTATTATGGCGAGTACTCATCATACTAATATGGTAATTTTGTTGTATCTTGATTGAATGTTTTAATTAAGGGTATTTTTTTTTGCTTCTGTGAGTGTGTTTTAAGCCACATTGGCTTTGTTGCCGTGCCGAGTTGATGGCGACGCAAATGTTCATTGTTTTTTCAGCAAGACGTGACAGTAAACTATGCTGGATATTCACAAGGCGCTGCCTTTCACGCGTGCAGGTAGAAAATGCTGACAAAAGTTGAATTCTCTTAAGTGTTTGACTTCCTTCATGGCACAGAACACAGACTGGGTTTGACAAGTCGGAAAGCACTTGACAATTCAAGTCAAATGGGTGCACACACCTGTACGACTATGCAGCCTGCAAGTCCTGATACGTCCTTGTAGTTTTGGCTCATACGGGATTTAGTCTTTATT